>OZ023264.1:57490419-57952878 GCA_964006375.1 Tillus elongatus
TCATCTTTCATCAACTGCTTGCTAGATGTTTGATACTGATGCATTATTTACTTTTTTTTTCATGTCATCACGTTTCAATCATGTCATCACGTTTCTCATAAACTGGCGTCCTTGAGGTTTTTGATAGACAGACTTTTTAGAATCCCCATGTCACAGACAAAGTTTGATAATGAGTTAAATATTATCAAACAACTAGCCACTAACAACGATTTTCCTATCAGCATTGTCGATAGACTGATCAGGAAGAAAAGTCGCCAAATTCTAAGAGAAGACAGCTCAGTCATTCCAACATCTCGTGCTGACAACACTTGCTATTTTCCGTTGACATATTGTGGACCCATTACCAATACCATCACAAAAGTCTTGAAGAGAGAAAATCTAAAATTTGCTTACAAATCTAAGAACACCCTTAACAAGATGTTAGTTCACAATAAAGACGACATCCACCTTTTGAAGAAGTCAGGAGTTTATTGCCTTAGCTGTGGAGACCCTGATTGCAACACTGTATACATTGGCAGAACTGGGAGAGCCCTGAACACCAGAATTTCAGAACATCTCAGGAGCAGAAACAATGCTGATAATGTCACTTCAGCTTTTGGTTGCCACCTCAGAGAGACTGGTCATGTCTTTGACAGGGAAAACAATGTTAAAATCCTTCACCCATCCACATTTTGTACTGAACAGTTCGTCCTTGAAGAGATAGAAATCTACAGATACACCTACAACCCCAACAACACTGTTATAAATGCTTCTAATACTAGTGAAATAAACTTTCCACCAATTTATAGAAATATACTTGACTAGTGCCATCTACAGTGAAAAACATAAGTATTCTGTGGAGTCAAGGAGCCCGGAAATGTTACGTGCTCTGTGCTGCTCGGCACGGCTGAGTTAAATGTCAGGTGTCATTTCGTCTGTCACTTGTCAGTGCAAGGAAACAAAAGCGACAGTCGATGAAAATAGCCACGATGATAGATTTCTTGTAAAGTCCAGTTGCTGTTATATAAAAAACAGAACGTAAGTGTTTTTGGCCATTTTGTTTTACTTTTATTGGGCACCATAGGTTTAACTCAGTATTTTCTCTGAAAGTTCAGCTCTGGTTGTGCAGCCTGCCTTGGCAGCTTTTTAGTTGTTTAGAGACCTTACATTGTAGTGTGTCATTGCAATTTTAAATCTTAATTTACACGGGTTTTCTGCCTGTTTTGGTGACTTTCACTGCTTTTGCATTGCTATTTTTGCTGCTTAGAGGTGCCTCGACTGAGCTTTGGACATTTGATGTTTTTAACTTCTTAACTTTTAGCTTTGATGTTATTAGTATAATTTGTTGTACAGAATGTGTTTTGACTTTAGTTTGTGTTTTTAGACTTTGCTTGTAAGACTGTTTAGAATTCTGTAACAGCGGGTATCGTGTGATACTTGCCGACCTACCAGAGACTTTGTTTCTGACACAACCACATTTTGGAATGTTTCAGGAAGCCCCTGATGATGGCCAGATTTATGGGCCGAAAGGCGTAGGGCTTTTACATAATAAAAATTCATTCTGGAGTATAGCCTTGTTCTGTTCTTTTCTACCATGGAAATATGCATTATTTACGTTGGTATTGCAAAAAAAATAGAAAAAAGTCTAAATAAAAGGTTTTTTGAAGTAAACAGAATATCGTAATAAAATGCTATTTCTTAGGTATATAATTGTACATGTGACGCGGACTGATGGGTCTTGCATGTGTTCTGTCTCTAGCCCATCACGCGCTGCTAGGCTGTGCTTGTTCCTCCTCCATCAGCGCCAGCAACAATAAAAGGAAGACCACAGGCTGCGTGTTAAGGAAGCTGACATTCGGCCAACCTGACTTTAGAAAGTCCATTGACGTAATTGTAAAATTCATGTCGCCTAAAGTAAATCAATCGCAGCAATATAAACAAAAACAAAGGCGATATATCCGAAATCCGACCTAGACTATACAAAACTGGTTTTTTGTCATTTGTTACTTATTTGTGAAGAATCTACTTAATGCCTGCAAAATGGAACCTTATTGTTCTTTTACTGGTTTTAAATGCCACGATAATAAATGCGAGGTTATTGACATTAGATGGTTTGACTGGAAATAGTTATATGAATTTTGAATCTCGGCTATAATTAAATTAGTTTTATCTTTCCCAATTAAAGCAATCGTTATTGTTCTGGAATTTGCGCCAGTTTCTTAAACAACATTTATAGAGTAGGATTTAAGTGCGTTATGGTAGTGAATTTTCATAAAAATGTTTTTAATAGCAAACATGTATTTTTAAGAAAGCAGCCATCAATCTATATAGTAGAAACAATGTGCCATGTTTCATCAAAATAACTTTACTGTTTGAAAATGTACAAAATTTTCCGAAAGTAAACTTAAATTGTTCCCGAAAAAACTGGTTTCCTGGTCAACCTTATAGGTTAATAGCAAATTGAGCTATTGAAATTTGAAGCATTTAATGAAAATTTGCTACCATAACGCACTTGCTGCGTCCCGAATTTCTTTTCCTACAAATATGTATTATATTTCGATGGAAAATGCAAAAATGCAATAACATAAGGCGTGTTTCATAAAAAAAAAAAAGAGAATTTGTATCACCAACGACTTATGGGACACTTGTGATTGTAGAAATATTTTTTAAGATGTAGCTCAAGACACCCTATAATTAATGTATACAATTTTTTTCATATCTTGTATAATAACGAATATATTGAGCTTCATTGATTTTTTACGAAAATTCGACTAAAATTATATACCATTAAACGATAAACTCTATAGCTAAGGCTACTGCCAAACATCGAGGAAAGGGTCTATTTGAAACGAATTTTCTGCAAACATTTTAGTAAAATGAAGAACAATGACGGTTGAAACTAAGACTTCAGGGTTTGTAAAGCATTCTTGAGACATTTTCTTTCCATAGCCCGTATTAGATTCAAGTTCTTTGCCTAAATGTTGCAAATTTTGATGTTTTAAATTGTCACTTTGACGTTTTGAGGAAAACCCCAATTTATTTTTCTTTAAATGCCCATAAGTTTTTTGTCTTTTGACCTACAGCGCTAAATTTTGGTAGATAATTTACCTATAGTGATATAAAACGATGTGATTGGTTGCCCTTACTTTGCTATTTTCGGAGATATGAATTTTTTCTAAAGAAAACACAAAATTTTCCGGGAAAACCTCAGCCGATTTTCCTGGCTAACGAACTTATCCAAGCCATTTACAAAATGAAGGTATTAACCAAATTTTGGGCCCATTATTTTTTGAGTTATCAGTGTGATACATACATACATATATATATATATATATATATATATATATATATATATATATATACATACATATATATATATATATATATATATATATATATATATATATATATATATATATATATATATATATATATATATATATAAACATATAAAAATTGAAACTGACCCCGGATATGTGTTCTAGGGGGCCTAATTAGCGCTCATTTGAAGAAATTTTTTCAAAATTCAAAAGTCGAGATCTCGTCATTAGTGATTTTTTTAAAGAAAATTCACTAAAAATGACGGCGTGTCCGGATTTTTGCAATTGCGCGAACTAATGAAATTTGTCGATGCTTGAATTGTTGATTAATGTGTTTTCGAAAAGGGGAAAATGTAATTACAAATGATGAATAAAAAGACATAACTAGTTACAGTGTTCGGAGGCTATCATTTTTCTCTTCATCGTATCAATTTTAACGTATACTTTTTTTAAACCTGATTATGATTCCACAATAACTAGGGGTAGTGACTCCTGGTGTAACTACCACGTCTGCCTATCTGTCGACGTCTATGTCTTCCGTCGGAGAAACCATTACAGGTGGTAATTGACAATGGTCTCGTTTTCTTATCACCCCTTTAGACGATCGTTGTGATGAACTTAATTTTGGAAAGCATGACTCAAAATAAGACAGGATTACAAATTTTAATAATTATTTCGAAATTTTTGGGAGAGAACTTTGAAGATGATGTATGTTATTGTGTGTCTGGTTTGTGGATTGTAGCTATTACGGTCACGTATTAAAGTGGACTGACAAGTGTTACAAAAACAAACAAAAACCAAATGTTGTGTTAAATAATCCGGCTTAAATTGACCAAATGTTATTGTTGAATAATCCGGCTCGAAGGATCAAATGTTATTGTGTGTCTGGTTTGTGGATTGTAGTTATTGCGGTTACGTATTACTGTATCGTGTTATAAAAATAAAATCACTTGGAAACATTTAACTTAGTTATATATTTAAAGTAATATAAACCATATACCATTTATGTACATTAATATAGGCGCCACATTATATTAAAACGCGTCGTCGAATACGAATTATTATTGTTGCACTCGGTGCAAGCACTTGTAAACGAATAACGAATATGAATTGAAGCTCTTGGAAGCTAACGAATGAATAGACTTATACCTAAACTATGGCACTCGCGTTATCAATAAACGCGGGTAGACTACGAATTATTATTGTTGCACTCGGTACAAACGCCTGGGAGGCGGATAAATAATTAAGGTGTCATGCTCTTTGAAGTTGACGAACGAATAGCATGTGTCCAGGTCTTAAGTGTTGCAGGTACTCCTTTTTCGAAAGTGGGACATGCGCGCAATACACTATAGTTATGTCAGATTTTTGTGACGTCCAGGACTACACTCTTAAACTTCAAATTGCGGGTAAAACTAAACAATGTAAATGTACCTGAATTAGAAGCAAACATTATTTCTAAATATAAATATGCTCCTATTATTTCCGTTGAAGTTGAACGAAGTTTTTCTCTATTTTTAAACACATGTTTACTAACAAAAGACAAAGTTTCCTTCAAGAAAAATTTGAAAAACACTTAGTAATTAATTGTTTTTATAATTATCGTAAGACATGATTTATGTTTAATATACTGTTTTGTATAGTTTTGTTAATCATTTTGTTTCATTTTTAAAAATCAATTAGTTATAATCTTGTGAATTATGATAATTATGATACTTATTAATAAAAAACTTGTATTTTCTAACAAATTGTGTTTTATTATTGTCTAATTAATTTTACAAATTGTTTCATTTTTATCAAAATTTCTAACGCAAAAAATTAAAAACGCAATAGTATTCATTACCAGTGATTTAGCAAACTTAATATTATGCATAATTTCTTGAATTTGTTTTCTAAAATTGTTGCATTCTTTTGTCAATTTGACGCATTTTAACGCGCATATTTTTGTCTTTTTTGTCTGCATTTTTCCGTGCCTTAAATTATCATCAACAACAGAAATAATAACATTACTTTATATTTTTGAGTTGGGATTTACTGATTTGATACTAATATGTGTTTTTTTAAATAAATATTAACCTGCTTGCGTTATACTTATACCTTAAATACGCTTATGTCAGGCAAGCCTTTAAATTACAGTCAATTATTTATATGTATATCAACAGATCGCCAGAATACATGATTATGTTTTTGTTATACATCACCAACTTCAGTTGAGTTAAATGCGGATTTGTGCTCTCTGAATGCACTTTATAACTGATAGTACAACGTGGCTGCAAATAGAGCTTTTGTGTAATACACAATACACAGCAGAAAACGGAGTTAAGTGAATTTACTGCAATTAAATCCAGCCCAAGATATTGATTACTTTATCAGACTAACAACGTTACTAACTTTAAACTATGTGCACGCTTGGTTAAACTAGTGAAACCATATGCCAACATACAGCGTTCGACAATAAAATCTTTCCGTTTGTTCATATATCAGTTATTGATTACATTACTTCAGGATTTGTTAACGTCTCATGTAGACTTGACTCACGCAATTACATCAAATGATGCTACGTCAACGGCGACCCTCGCTGAGCTTACACAGGCAACAGAAAATCATTTCTGCTTCTTCTATAACAGTATAATTACACAAATTATGCGGTTGTCACGTAAAAAATAACGATATTGTATGCCCACTGGTGACCGCTGTCAAAAATGGTGTTTGGTAGACAGCGCCCAAGGTTTATAGACTAAAGAAATTGCATGGTAACTCTCGACCAATCAAAGAGTGGAGCGAGAATATGTCACATGTATTCCCAATTTAAATTAAGTGAAATAATTGAATATTGAACTCATCCGGCATTTTCATCTTATTCTTTTTAAAGGTAGGTTCTTTTTGGACTTATAACAAGATTAAGCATTTAGTAATAAGTAAGGCACAGAAAAAATGTAATTTACATTTTCTTGCATTTTATACATTTTTTCGTAGAAAATGCATTTTTGTCAATCAAGCAGCAAGTTTTGCATTTTTTTCTCACAAATTTTGAAATTATGTCGAACACAAAGAACATAAAGCTGTATTGTTTGGTTTATTATATTTACTTAGACCTGAAAATGTAAAGACGGCCAGTGCAGTTCCTGGAACTTAACCCTGGGAGAGGCGGCCGATGAAATTCGTAGAATTGTAGACGATGATAAATAACCTATTATATTATATAACTAGAATCGGGAAAAACCCAGATGGTTAGAATTACTATAATTCGAAGTACAATAATAAAGACTTAGTTCCAAATGCCAGAATCACCGACATTGTAGTAAATATTAGTATTAGTACCACTCAGTTAATCTTAGCAAGAGCGCTAAAAAATCGGTGCGCAACATACTTTTGAAAGTGTTGAAAGTGAACAAAAGTGTTGTCAATTAAAATGCCTACGACAAAATTTAATACGTTGTGGATAAAGAACTACCGAGAATTTACATGAGATGGAGACCAACTTTTTTGTAATGTGTGTTCAAAATTTGTAAGTACTTCTTGTTTTTTTATTACATCTGTTTTTTATTTATTTAAAAGTAAATGTATCCATAAAATTTTTATACCAAAAATAAAATTTGACCGACAATAAGATTTTAATTTTGACAAAAAAAAGTGTCAAACTAATTTTGGCCCAGAGTAAACAACTATAAATAAAAAATTTCGGAACGCAGCAAGTGCGTTATGAGAGTCCGGGAGCGTGGTATAGAGGAGACCTGCTGCAGGTGGATCGGTTCCATGCTCGTGGGCAGGGCGGTGTTCACCTCATTCGCGGGAGGGCTCTGCTGGCGGCGGTCGCAACGGGGTGTCCGCAAAGGAGCGTTCTGGCTTCCTTGCTCTGGTGCCTAGTCGTAGATGGCCTGCTGGGGAGACTCTCGGGACGAGGGTATGAGGTACAGGGTTATGCGGACAACATTGTCATCATAGTCCGAGGAAAGGTCACACAGTCAGTGTGGGAGCGCATGCAGACTGCACTGAAAGTGGTGAAAGGGTAAACGGTTGCTCAAGGGCTCAGGTTGAGCCCCGAGAAAGCAACCGTCGTGCCGTTTACGAGGAGGAGGAAGTGCGATAGCCGCAGAACTCTCACTCTACACGGTAGGAGCATTCCAATGGCCATGGAGGTTAAATACCTTGAGGTCGTATTGGACTCTCAGCTAAGGCGTAAGGCAGTCATGACCTTAGGCGTCACTAGGCGGCTATATGGAAAAACGTGGGGACTAAGACCTAGTATGGCCCACTGGCTGTACACAAGGGTGGTCAGACCGTCGTTAACATACGCGGCACTGGTCTGGTGGCCACAATTCAGTGTCAAAAAAAATTTTGACAAGATCCAAAGGATGGCTTGCCTAGGCATCACAGGGGCCATGTCTTCAACCCCAACAGCCGCTATCAAGGTGTTGCTGGATCTACCCCCCTACACTTAGTTATTGTGGGGGAGGACAGGCTAGGACTATACAGACTAGCCTGCAATGGTAGACTGAAGATCAACCCAGGCTTCAGGGGTCACTGCAAAATTCAGGAGATCGTGAAGGAGCCCATACTTGAAACGAGGTCAGACTTCGTGAGCCCGCGAATCTGCAGGAAAAACAACTTTACAGTGGAAATCCCCGACCGCGAGGCATGGCGGGAGGAGACGCCGGGCATACCACGGGACGCGCTCGTCTGGCTCACGGACGGATCCGGCGGGGAGGAGGGACGGGGGCTGGTTTTCACTCGGAAGAACCGAGGGTAAGTCATAGTATTTCCCTCGGAGCCCATGCAACGGTGTTTCAGGCCGAAATGTGCGCCATCCTGCACTGTGTGCGGGAGAACAAGAGGAGGGGCTACACCAACAAGCGGATCCTCATAGCCACAGACAGCCAGGCAGCCCTTAAGGCACTAAGGGGGGCACGGGTAAATTCCTGACTGGTGAGTGAGTGCCGAGACGAAACGAGTGACCTGGCTGGGCAGAATGAGGTGACCCTCATCTGGGTGCCGGGTCACTCGGGGGTCAAAGGCAATGAAGAAGCTGACAGTCTCGCGAAGAGAGGGTCAGAAGAACCATTTATGGGACCAGAACCAGCTCTGGGCGTGACAAAGAGCACTGCCAGGGGAGCCATTAAGTCCTGGGTTAGAAACCAACACAAGGTGTACTGGGCAGACTGTCCAGGGCTCAGACATGGAAAGTCAATAATTGACAAACCAAGTTCAAAGAGAGCTGTAGAGCTGCTAAATCTTAGCAGAGGACAGCTCAGAAACACAACAGGTCTCTTGACGGGACACATGGCCGTCAAAAAACACCTGAATAAAATGGGGCGGTTCGAAGGGGACCTCGCATGCAAACTCTGCAGCAAGGGGGCGGAATCAGCCCAGCACATCTTGTGCGAGTGTAAAGCTCTGGACCGCAAAAGACAACTGATCTGCGGTGCGTCTAGACCGGAGACAGAGCAATATAAAACTTAACCCTACCAATCGCTGTGCAGACTAGTTCAAGGCACAGTGATTTTGGAATGGGTGGAATAAGACTAAGGGTATGCACAATCAACCAAAGGTTGCAGTGCTATCGGGGCGGCAAGGCCGCGGGCGAGCCCTGAGGGGAAAAAAGGTATCTAATCTATAAACCTTATAGAGCGCCCAGATCTCCACTAGACCCCCCCTGCTCTCTTCGGCTCTCTTCTCGCACTCAAGTTGCTATGAGGCAACCTCTATACGTTTATAAAACATGCAATTACTTATCATTCGGAGAACAATTACCTCTAGTATTACCATTTAAATGTGAATTGATTTCAAAATTAACACACGGAAGGGAGAGCCTGAAAGGTAACAGGTAAAATTGGTGTACTACTGTTCCATTGCAGAACTCAGAAGACTGCGGAAAATGAATGCCATGTTCGAGGCCAATTAAACCAAACCAAACCAACCAACTCCTAACACGGGTATTTATTGATCGACCCTTTTACTACCTTTTGTCTTATTTGTACGTGTAGATTCATACACATACAGTTATGCACTCTAAATGCAAAATATCCCATATAAAGCCCAAGATACCCCTCACTCGTAAATTGCTTGATGCGAAATACGGTTATGCGATTCCTAGAATTTTATCCCAGCCCTCGTAACACCGCGCTTTGCAGATATTCAGATAAGAACATAAATCTTAATCATCATATGTGTATGCATAATTGAATGTAAAATTTGAATCTAACTTCATTAGCTGTGAAGCAATTCCGTTTTCATAAATAATAGTGTAGGTTTTAAAATTATCACAGCAGATTGCTGTCTGGACATGATGAAAAGGGGAAACGTCTACAGCTTTAATGCGATGGAAAATTAATAATAATAGTAACTATTAATATTGGATTTTTATTCATTTTACAAGACGGTTAGCGCATCTGCATAACAATCTGTGAAAGGTGTGGCACTGCAATTATCAGCGCTACAGTAAATCGGCGAATATATTAAATTAGCGGATGCATAATTCAATGTCCTCACCAATATTTATCAAAATCTTGCATGATTCTGCAGCTTAAATAGCTTTGTAAATTGCTTCTATAATTTAAAGAGCAGCATACAATTTTCAAAATAAACTACCTACTCGAATGTCAAATATTTTAGTAAAATTTTTTAAATCAAAATCTTGGTATCTCACTGGCTACAGCTCAGAAGAACTTTTATCTTTAGCCAAGAAAAGTGTAACCATAGTTAAATTTATGAACTTCCGACAATATACCGTGTGAAACAGCCAAATGGAATATATTCAGTATCTCAATTATTATGCATCCTTATAACGTCGATTATAGAATGAAAAATAACATCCTGCAACGTGAGAACTTCATTCATACATTTAACCCCTTTCGAGTCACAGTTTCAACCCCCAAATTGCTAAATAGGCAGTAATGGCTTGTGAACACCCATTTGAAAGATCTTAATCCTCTATTCCAAAATGCTATGGTTTTAGATTTATTGCAAAGATTATCAGTCAAAAAATTTATCTAATTTTCGAACTTCGTTAGAACACAAAAAAGGCTGGACGCATCAAGTGCGTTATGGTCGTGAATTTTAATAAAAATTCTTTTAATAGCAAATACGTGGGTTCTCTTTTAAGAAAGCAGGCATCAAGTTGGTAAAGTGTATAAAAACAATGTGCCATGTTTCATCAAATAACTTTATTGTTTAAAAATGTACAAAAATTTCCAAAAGTAAACTTAAAGTGTTCCCGAAAATACTCGTTTCTTGGTCACCCTTATACGTTAATAGCAAATTGAGCTATTAAAATTTGTAGCATTTAATAAAAAATCGCTGCTCTAACGCACTTGCTGCGTCCCGAAATTCTTTTCTTACAAACATGCATTATATTTTGATGGAAAATGCAAAAATTCAATAATATAAGGTGTGTTCGAATAAAAAAAGATAATGTATATCACCAACGACTTATGGGCCACGCTGTGATTGGAGAAATATTTTTTAAGATGTAGCTCAAGACACCCTATAATTAATGTATACAATTTTTTTTTCATATCTTGTATAATAACGGATATATTGAACTTTATTGATTTTTTACGAAAATTCGACAAAAATTATATACCATTAAACGGCATACTCTATAGCTAAGTTTAGTGCCAAAGCATCAGACAAAGGGTCTATTTGAAATTAATTGTCTGGAAATATTTTATTAAAATGAAGGAAAATGACGGTTGAAGCTGAGACTTCAGGGTTTGCAAAACATTCTTCTTGACACATTTTCTTTCCGTAGCCCATATTAGTTTCAAGTTCTTTGCCTAAATCTTGCCAATTTTGGCGTTTTAAATCGCGACTGACGTTTTCAGGAAAACCCCCTTTTTTTAAATGCCTCTAACTTTTTTGTTTTTTAGCTTGAAAAGCTAAATTTTAGCAGGTAATTTACCTATAATGACATAAACTTGCGACTCTGAGATCTTTTAAAGCCGAGTCTAAACTGACGTGGGACTGCAAAAACCTTTGAAGCAACTAGCTGCGGACAATAAAATAACTTTGTGGGTACCAGGGCATCAAGATATCGAAGAAAATGAGGGAGCAGACAGCCTTGCAAAATGGGCAGCAACAACACCATTCTATGGTCCAGAGCCCTATTGTCAACTAACAAAAAGGTAAGAAATGAACTTGATGTTTGGGAGAGAAACAAAATGCTGTCATACTGGAGGAAAACGCCAGGCTTAAGGAGAAAAAACAAACGGTTCATCACCATACCGACGGAGAAGTCTGAACTGTTTACTGGTTCAACAGAAACGACTTGAGAATGATCACAGGACTCTTGACAGGACACTTCCCAGTAAAGATGGGCAAGGCGGGCAGTGAAAACTGAAGATACTGCACTGAAGCAGCAGAAACAACAGAACACTTACTATACGACATGGTTCAGTTCGGCAAAAGGCTGAAATACATACACACACACGCACATATATATATATATATATATATATATATATATATATATATATATATATATATATATATATATATATATATATATATATATATATATATATATACAAAAACCATCAAATATTGATCGAATTTATATGGCACCACACGAAAAACACCAGCTTTCAAACAGAAAAAGAATCATCAAAATCGGTTCACCTAGAAATAAGTTCTGAGGTAACACACATAAAAAAAATACAATTGAATTGGGAACCTCCTCCTTTTTTTTAAGTCGTTTAAATCTTCAGTAAAACATGTACTCCATCGATTTTTCTTCTTCTTTTTTTCTCCGTCATTGCCAGTATTGTTACTTCTTGCTTTTATGTTGCTCTTTTTTCCTCTCGCGCCGATAATATCTTCCTCTTTCTATTCTTTCTTCACCCCTCTGACATACACATCTATCCAATTTCACAATATTTATCCATATTCCTTTCCCTCTCGTTTCCTTTTCCCGATTTTCTTTATTTTTTTCGTCTTGCACTGCTTTTAAAGGTTTTAATATACTATTCTAGCCACTCACTCAAATTATTTAATCCATGCGTCTTAAGTCCTGGTTAATTATCCATCATTTAATCTTAACTTTAAATCTGTTGAAAACCTCATAATGACAGATGTCCATATAATAGAGGAGCTATAAAGCAAGAACTTCTTTGTCTTTGTGTTTTCCCAGCCTTTGTAACTCTAACCTACAGTTTTTATTTATATCTCCTGCAATTTTTTTAACACCGGTCTATTTCCGCTACCATGGCCAAGCACCGACGCCAGGGAGCAGTTTCATCGCACTATCCTGACCATTTTGCGGAACCCCAGCCTTTTTGTGAGGAGGGTAGGGATGTTCAACGAGGCCAACATGCTCAGAATGGACACGGTACCGACGGCTTTGCGCCCCCTTCGAAGGCGGAACGTGCAGACATTCAACTTGCTCAAACACAATGCCACAACCTCGGACGATGTTAGTGTTACAGTATATATATACTGAAAAAGTGAAAGAAGAAACCTGGGATCGAACCCAGTACCATTGTGTGGCGCAACTTCTTCCCACTGAACCACCGAGGCTCTAATATATCTTTTAAATGTATGTTATAATTTATTGAATTTTTATGCAGCCATATTAAGATCTTTTTTGCATAGAGTTAACACACATCCTTCATGTGACTTGCTTCAAGTTGTGTGACTTTTTTGGCCGATTGGCTAAAGAGCAGATTTATTAGGCACTAAAACTATTGGTTGGAATGGGTTCGTACTTGAGAATAACTTTCTATTTATTATAAGTTACACTGTTTTGTTGCCCTCACTTTGTTATTTCCGGAGATATATTTTTTTTGTATTTGTTTGGAAAGGAAACACACAACTTTCCGGGAAAACCTGGGCCGATGTTCCTGGCTAACGAACTTGTCCAAGCCACTTGCAAAAGGAAGGCACCTACCAAATTTCATTAAAATCGGTCGATTATTTTTTGAGTTATCGGTCGGATATATATATATATATATATATATATATATATATATATATATATATATATATATATATATATATATATATATATATATATATATATATATATATAGATATATAAACACGGATCTCGTCATTAGTAATTTTTTTAAAGAAAATCCACTAAAAAACAATTAATAACTAATCGCGTTTCATTCTTGATAATGAGAAAGCAGGCAGAAAAAAAATTCATTTGCGTTTTTGGAAAGTACCAATTAAAAAAGAGACATAAAAAGTTATTAACATTTTTCATAGTTGGCAATGTTAGTTTTGTCTAAACCCCTTACAATTTGCTGTGTATGTGCATGACACTAGTTTTTATTTAAGCACGCCTGGAGCAGCCAAATCACCACAACACATTTAAAAACACCTGACGATAGTTTCACTAACCAAGTTATCGTCGTCAGAGGCAGAATTATTTATCCGCTGATGACACCAACTTGGTTAGTGAAACGATCGTCAGTTTTTTCAAATGTGTTGTGGTGATTTGGGTTCTCCAAGTGTGCTTACCAGTGCTCATCACAGATTCCAATCTTAACTTAATGACTAGTTTTTGGTTGTTAACTGCAATTCAGAAACACGGTTTAACAGAAAGGCATAAAATTAGCCTGACTGTCGTATCTCCTGCACATGCAACCTATCACCAAATTTTTGAAGCTTTGGTCATCGGGATATATTCAACAGTTGCGTAAGGCACATCGTGTGAAATTGATGACAATCTTTTAGGAATTCTTTAAAAACTAGCACAATAACCAGGCTATGTGAAAACTGGAACCTGTGATGAGCACTAATAAGTACACTTGGAGAACGCAAATCACCACAACACATATTTCAGAGAGCTTACGATCGTTTCGTTGACCATGTCAACATCTTCAGAGGAAGAAAAATTCTAAAATTAAACTACTAGCTACCGTGTATTTATATCGCGTCTAGGTTAACGAACTAGTCCGAAGTAAAATTGCCGTCAAAGACCCATCGTTTGTTTATTGTGTAGTGTAACTACGAGGTCAAAGACTTGCTTTAATCTTTTGGTCGACAAATTTATGAGCCCTTATCTAATATAAGTATAATAGGCTTAAAGGAACGGTACGAGTTATTTAAGGAATCTGCACGTTCCCTTTCGATCTAGAAATTTACTATGCGGATATTGGACCAAGCCGACAACCACATCTGGCAGGAACAAACACAATAACCTACGCTCATCTTTTTTATCTAGAAAACTAAACCTGGGTGTTTGACTGACATTGTTAACTGTAACAAAGGATAAATAGTTCAACTAAAATACTACCTAAAAAATATATTTATATTGATTTAAATTATTCATAAACAGCATTTATATTGACTTCATAGATACACGGAAAACGAAAGGGTCTTTAAGTCGAGACAAGCGTAGAGATTAGTATATGTATAGACCGGCAGAGTTATTGAGAGTAATTTATTATTCTACCAGACAAGTTAGGAGTGTGTAAGTGGTCAAATGCAAAGTGAAAATAAAGGGCCTGAAATTAAAGGTGCCGCACGATTCATTGAAGTTTTGTTCTTAATCGACCGTGATAGAAAAATACTTTCTAATGAATCAAGCATAGTTTGATGTCTAACATTTTTGACAATAATCTTAAGAAAGATAAAATAGAGCAAAAATTTGGGTGTTTACCTTATGAACCACGAATCACAAAGGGTTTGGAAAGTATTTTTAAGAAAGCCGATTTACATTTGACTTTTTCGACGAAAATTAATTTAAAAAATTTGTTGAGTAATACGAAAGATAAAGACAAAGTCACTGAAATGTCCGGTATTTATGAGATTAGTTGCAAAGGTTGTAATCTTAAATACGTGGGTCAAACTAGGAGAAACATAGCCACCAGATTTTGTGAACATCTGGCACATTTACGATATGGTACGGTGGACAAATCGTGTGTGGCACAACATATATGGGATAATAATCACCACATTGACAAAGAAAATTTAAAACTTGTCAAAAATGTTAGACATTAAACTATGCTTGATTCATTAGAAAGTAGTTTTATATCAAGGTCGATTAAGAGCAAAACTTCAATGACTCGTGCGGAACCTTTAATTTCAAGCCCTTTATTTTCACTTTGCATTTGACCACTTAAACACTCTTAATTTGTCTGGTAGAATAATAAATTATTGTCAATAACTCTGCCGGTCTATACATATACTAATCTCTACGCCTGTCTCGACTTAAAGACCCTTTCGTTTTCCGTGTATCTATGAAGTCAATATAAATGCTGTTAACAAAGAATTAAAATCAATATAAATATATTTTTATCTAGTATTTTAGTTGAATTATTTATAATTTGTTAGAGTTAACAGCAGGTTTAGTTTTCTAGTTTCTAGATAAAAAGATGAGTCTGGGTTATTGTTTTGTTCTCGCCAGATGTGGTTGTCGGCTTGGTCCAATATCAGCATAGTAAATTTTAGATCGAAAGGGAACGTGCAGATTCCTTAAATAACTATGTACCGTTTTTAAGCCTATTATACTTATATTAGATAAGGGCTCAAAAATTTCTCGACCAGAAGATTAAAGCAGGTCTTTGACCTCGTACTTTCACTACACAATAAACAAACGATGGGTCTTCGACGACAATTTGACTTCGGACTAGTTCGTTTACCTACACGGTAGCTAGTAGTTTAATTTTAGAATTTTTCTTCCTCTGAAGATGTTGACATTGTCAACGAAACGATCGTAAGGTCTCTGAATTATGTGTTGTGGTGATTTGGGTTCTCCAAGTGTACTTATTACAAGTAACCAGGAACAGATTGTTATGTTAGGGCGTGCTAGATCCGAATGGCTAACTATTCTGAAGTGGCCTGAGCAGTCACTATATCCGCTAATCAAATTCGGGGGTGGTTTACACCTTATAAAATTATCTACTTAACAAAAATATGAGCCGCGCTCTACAAGTTATATGCATTAACTTTATTGAGATTAACTGTATTCTACAAAATCTGAACTTATATTATACGTTACAATAATTAATAAATTATTTAGATACAATCCTCAAATAGGTGAAAGGTTGGTGTCTCGATGTCATACGGCCCGTGCAAATAATTATATTTATAATTAAATATTAATTTTACAATGGAAAGTCTACCTGCTTTAGAGATACATTGATTAAATAGTAAAAAAAATACTATAATATGTATAACAAAAGTTCCACTAGCATAATTCGCTGGAAATCAAGTCTCTGCCTGGGGAGAATGTAGAAAGTTATGACAATCTGGCGACGTTGGCTATAACACACGCTGAAGCTTCAAAAAGAAAGAGATGCCACTCTCTATTAACGCAACGATAAAGGAAAAGGCCACGATGTGAAACACTTTGTTTAGCGTCAAAATAACTATTTTTTTGTTCATGTATTTAGCACAGTGTAATAATTTTGTAATACATTATCAAGTTTAAAGCTATTTTTCGATATCCGTTATGATTTTCGTATAGTCAAGATAATGCACCTATCTCGCCAATCCAGTCCAATTTCTTATAATGAAGAGTAAACAACTAAAAAAATTAAAATATTCCAAATTAAAAAACTTAGAAAATTGAATTTTGGTACGTGGTAATGCCTTTCCAAAGGCAACATGTGCGCCAAATGTCATTAAAATAGCTTTGTGATTTTCGGAGAAAAAAATTGTTTTCAAAGAAAACTCAAAATTTGAAAACCTCAATTTTATATAAACTTAGAAAGCTGAATATTGGTATGTGGTAAGGCCTTTCCGAAGGCAACGTATCCGCCAAATTTCATTAAAATAGCTTTGTAATTTTCGAAGAAAAAATTTTTTTTCGAAAGAAAACTCAAAAATTACCCGGAAAACCTTGTCTGATTTTCCTGGATAACGAACTCATCCAAGCCATTAATAAAAGAAGGGCACTTGCCGAGTTTCATCGAAATAGTGAATTATTTTTTTAGTTATCGGTTATATATATATATATATATATATATATATATATATATATATATATATATATATATATATATATATATATATATATACTTAGCTTTGGAACATAATTTATAAATACGTTATTTAATTTTTTCAAGAAAAACGCTCGAACAGGTTCATTTTATCTTTTCAATTGGCAACTCATGACGTAATGTATGACGTCATCTATTTCTGAATGATAACTTTCTAAGCGACACCCATATTCTTTTTGATCTTTTTCTATTGACCTGACCTGATCTGACCTGCTTACTACTTAAATGATGATGAAAAAAATTGGTACCTCACTTAACAATTCTTTTTTTTTAATTGCATTATTTACTTTAAAAATCGGAAACGTACATTCAATAAGAAATATTTTTGAGCGTTTTATTTGAGACGAGTTTTCTTTAGAATAATGAGGTTTTTCCTCACCGTTCTAAAGTATTGAACACTCGATCTTATGATTTTTGATAAGTTGTCAGTATTTAGTTAACGGACTTGTATCTCAGTATGGGTTTAGAAATCAATGAGTACAGACAATACTGCTAAATCATGAATCAATTTTAATTATTACTTGCCGTTTAAATTAATTAATAGACTTAGTGTTGAAAATGCTAAAAATAATGAATTATATTTCGAATTTAATAAAATGGCACGTTTAGCAGAGAGGGAAAGATATATTATTAATTCAATTGAATATGGCGACAGGCTTAAAAGTCATCAGGAAGCATACGAGTTATTTAACCAACAACGTCCTGATAGATCGGTAATTGAAAGATGTACAGTAAGTAAATTGGTTGCCAAATTTACAGAAACGGGATCCGTAACAGATTTGCTTCGAAAAGGTCGACCTCGAGTAAGTAAAAAAGACAGATTGGATATATTGCTCGAATCTATAGAAAATCCTCACAATTCTACAAGGCAACTAGCCCTAAAACCAACCTTCAGTGGTAAAAGTATTCAAAGATGGGAAGTCTCATCCTTACAAAGTACAACTGATACGCAAGTTATACGATGATGATTCGGACCGCCGTTTAGAGTTTTGTGAACAATGAATGTTACGCTGCGATGAAGATCCCAATTTTCCTAATAACATTATCTTTTCTGATGAAGCCGATTTTTGCCCGAATCGTCACAACTCAAGATATTCGTCACAGTTGAATCCTCATTGGACTCAAGACTCTCACAGTCAATATCGTGGCAAAGGGAATGTATGGATGGGAATAACCGGACGGCATTTCATAGGGCCTTTAAGTTTTTTCAAGGAAATCTCACCGCAGCACATTATCTTAATTTCTTGCGATTTGATTTATTGCCAGCTCTGGCAGTCATTTTTGCAAATAATCACGAGGCAGATGTGTCTCATCAAGATATTTTGTTTCGATAAGACTTTAGTGTAGACATCCGTCAATATCTAGATGCCACATTTCCTGAAAGATGGATAATGCGTCAAGGAGAAATTGAGTGGCCACCGCGTTCCACAGACTTGACTCCCTTGGATTATTTTCTGTGGGGTTATTTAAAATCAAAAGCTTATTTCAAGAGATCAAATAACTTAGAGAAGCTACAGCAAAGAATTCACGCTGAAGTGGAGCAAATTAGACCTCACATTTTTTAGCGCAGTGTGCAAAGTGCTTACACTTGTATTGGTTAATGCCAAATGGTAGGTGGAGAATAATTTCAACATTTGCGCAAACTTTTGTTTGTTTTCCTTATTCCATAATTTTTTCGATTAAGCTTACGTTTCCATTTTTTAAGTAAATAAGGCTATTTAAAAAAAATTATGTAAGGTACCAATTCTTCTCATTATCATTTAATTAGTAAGCTTAAGATGACGCCACCACTCAGAAAAAGGTGACGTTAATAATGTAATTATTACGTTAGAAGTTGGCCATTGAAAATATAAAAGTTACCTGTCCGAGCGTTTTGTTGAAGAAAAAAAAACGTATATAAAACACATGTCTTCTAATTAGCGAATTCTTCCTATGAAAATTCGTTAAAAATAGATACTAGCTACCAATATTAATGCAAAAGAAACGATTTGCCTGCAGTTAGAAAACACAAAACTTTTTAAAAGTTATAATGTTATACTATCAGCTATTTGCGACCACTGCTAAGTAGTTCTGTTTCATTTTAAATAATTAAATGTGCTTACAGAGTAATATTACTGGCTGTTACTAAATAAAAGATTCTAACGAGTCTATTAATAAGCATTTATAAAAATCCAACTACTTTCTGTTAGTATGGTAAAAAATATATTTAAGATTGCTAAAAAGTAATTACTTACCTTAAAAATCAAATTATATAATAACTGGCAATTTTTTAGTTATTTATTACACATTGTATTCACTAATGACTGGAATAACATCACAAGCAGGAAGACTGGCGAATGGAAAGATATATGATCACAGCATTGTGCTCTATAAGATATTAGTGAAAAAAATATGCACCCTTTTCTGTGAGTTATTTTAATGTTTATTAAAAAATCTTCGGGAGTGTAGGAAATTGTAATGAAATTTACAAGCGCCAGCTGATTAAAGTGCACTTTTCTTAACGTTAACGCAATTCTTTATTTTTGAAATGAAACACATATTTTTGTGGCTATGACGTTTAAGCGCCTCTACTCTCTGGAAACGACGGCTTCTGAAAAATGTATATATGACACTGCCAAATCGTTTCGACATGCAAAAAGATGGCATCCTTTTGTCTAGAACCGATGCAAACAAAAGATACTGAGATTTATGACAAATAGCACATCTAGATGTACCTTTAAGTGAAATACAGAAACGCAAAGTTGCATTTCGCATTCATGAAAGACTGATTTATCGTCATTTTTATTCCAGTGAGATATAAATTGGACACAGCCTTTTATATACGGGACATCTTGTGCACAAGGAAATGTATACCATTTGAAAAAGCAAGTAGCAGGTGTATGTACTGCACAAGCAATTTTAAATTTGAATGCATAAAGCAAGATTTGGCATGTGAAATATTTTTATACGATGCAAGACTACCAAAAAGTAAACGAAAGCTGTTCTGCTTGTTTATATGAACACAGCAGAAGCGTTACACAGAATCATAAATTGGTCGTGACAACGACAGCACGTTTGATTTCTCATAAATCCACAACGTTTTTAATGATACAATGAGCAATGTTAGTGATTGATGTGGAGCGAATAATTACCTAAGTTACAAACAAATTGCTCGTTTAAGGTCATCATTTGAGGATTGTGACTTTACAATAATCTCTATGAAAACGATATATCGCAGAATACGCGACTTAATTTTACGGTTAAGACGTTTGAATTTTTAAAACAATTTATTTACTACTTCACACAATTAATACTTAATACAAAAAGGATGATACAAAATAAGGACAAATATAAATATCAACATACAAGTGATAAAATGTTTAGCACACGATGTGCAGAGTCTAACTCGGAACAAGAATAAACAGCGTTCCCCGAGGTGACTTTGGTCTTGCTGACGCTGTTTCCAACGTGTGGTTAGCAGTATTGTCTGTATTGACTGAATTCGAAACCCATACTAGAATAAATGTCCGATAACTTAATACTGACAACTTATCAAAAATCATAAAATCGAGTGTTCAATACTTTAGAACGGTGAGGGGAAAACCTCCTTTTTCTAAAGAAAACTCGTCTCAAATATAAACGCTGAGAAATATTTCTAATTTGTTACTGAATGTACGGTTCGTTCCGGATTTTCAAGGGAAATCCGGATTTGATGTTCATTGGACTTTCTTCTTTGGTTGTCTTCCATTTCTTCAACCCCATTTTTGTGGCTGTTGTTACGATGGCCATTATGGCAGCCACATATAGTAATATGATATATATACTCAGGTGATGGATAGGTATTTTGATTGGTCCTGGTATATTCTGTTTGATTGTTTGAAGTTGGTTTTGTATCTGATCGATGTTGTGTAGCTGTACGTTTTCTAGTGTTAATTCAGGTTCCTTTTCTGGATTTACAGGATCTTAGGAATTAGGGGGTTCTAATTTTGGTAGATTGAATAGTTGTTGCGTTTCTGATGTTGTTATAGATTTTGGTGCCTATTTTCAATTGAAAATTTGGTTGAAGGTTGACTAATTTGGTACCTTTTATTATATTGGTCCACTCTTGTTCCTGGCAAGTTATTCTGGCATTTGTTTCCTCTGGTGCTATAACAATATTTTGACTGGTTTCATATCTCGAAACGATTGGTTTATTAATTTTGACTATTTCTTGTTTACAGTTATTTATGGTTTTTGAAATTTAATTAATTTGATTTCGCATGGGTTTTGATCATTCATGGCTATTGGATTGTCGTTTTTGCAAAAATACATTTGGTTCTTTAAAATTTTGACATTCTTCGTTGCGATAGGCATATTGTTTACTGCTTAGGATTAGGTATTTGGTTCTAGGAATTATCATGGTAAAACTGTGTTGTTTTCTACGGACTGGTAAAGTGTATAGTTGATATTAATCATACTCCGATTCGTCTACTAGAGGTACCTCTATTTGAAATATAATTTTGAAATTGTTTTGAACTGCTTTTATTTTAAATATGTTTTCGTATAGATTTAGATCAGTAGTTGTTATTAATTTTGCATTAGTTACATAATTTTGTACTTTATGGATTTCTTTTATTATAAATTTTGGTTTTAATATTGTCGTGTGAAATATTCCTAATTTTGAAAAAGTGAGAGCATTTTCGGTTGTTAACGCCAGTTCTTGAATATTGTTTAGTAAATGGCCTAACTGTGTAAATAATTACAGAATTTTTATGCGGTGGTAATGAGTTAGTTGTTTGCTCCTAAGGCTCGCAATTGTATTACCCAATTCGTTTATTCTATTCACTATTGTGTCTTGATTATGACTCAATTTTACTATTGTTTAAATTCTATCACTTCAAGCATCAATGAATTCTGCGATCGGAAAAGTTCATGGATTTCATTTTGATATGTCGTTAAAACTTCTGTTGCCTGATATATATATATATATATATATATATATATATATATATATATATATATATATACGTTCTCCGTCTTGTGAATCTAGATTTCCTGTGATTGATTTAAATAGAGAACCTAGTCCGTTTATCATGCCACGTTTCTGTTTGTCATTAAAAGTTTTTATATTTGAAAAAATCATATAAAATATATAATCTATGTTCTCTATAGTAAAATTCAAAGTTCATATGATATGATATTCAGAATGGTAGTCGGTCGTCATGAATTTAATAGTGCTTGCTTTATTTGGTGGTAGTCTTTATGTAATTGTGTCAAGTCATGTATGTGCAGTAAGTTCCACCTGTTAGTCTCTGTGTATGCTGTTCATATTTTCCTGTGTAGCATGCCTGGATTGTCTGTCAAGTCTTGTATCTGTCCATTTATTCCTGTTGTAAGGAACCTGAATTTCGTAAATGTTCTATAGTTTGTTCGTCACATTTATGGCTTAGTAAAATAGCTTTATGTTCTAATAATTAGATTATTGAATATGGTCCTGAAAAGGGATTTTGTCGCCTTCTTCTCAATTCATCACAATACAGCTTTTAGACCAGACGATCGTTTCGTTAACAAAATTAGCATCATCAGAGGGATGAATAAAGGTGAGGGTTCAGTTCCGTTGACCTGGAAGTTATAATTCAATGAGTGAAGTTTGGAACCTGTGATACTGTGTAAGCTTCACTCATTGAATTATGACTCCTAGGTCAACGGAACTGAATCTTTATATTTATTGGAGCCTCGGTGGTTCAGTGGTAAGAGCGTGTGCCTCTGAGCAGAATGGCACTGGATTTGACCACAGGGTTCTCCTTTCACTTTTTCAGTACATACTGTACAATTAACATCAACCCAGGTTGTGGCATTGTATTCGAGCAAGTTGAAGATGTGCACGATCCGCACTTCGTCGAGGACGTGAAGTCGTCGGTGCCGTGCCCATGTGATGTTGGGCATGTTAAATATCACTATCTTCCTTACAGAAAGCAAGAATTCGGGAAAAGTTCCATGATAGTGAGGTGAAACTCCTCCCTGGCGACGGTGATTGGCCATAGGAGCGGAAATAGACCGACGTTAAAGAAATAAAAGACATACACACACACACAATTCACATGTATTCATACCTATGATGACCATAGCTTATTTAGCGAAACGATTGTCAGGTCTAAAAACTGTAGTGTGATGAATTAGGTTCCTCAAATTGTACATATATATGTAACCAATCGCAAAAATTCACACACTAACATAAATACACAAATGATGTGTATATGCTAAAGTTACAATTAAACCAACATAAAATAAACTTGTAGCACTAGTCCTGGTGTGAGATACCTTGGTACCCCACACATTCTAATTTTTTTTTTCGTAAATTGGTGTAGAGATTTTGCGACGTGGCCTACACTCGTGCACGAACTATACTGATATCGAGGAATAGCTAAAGTTTATCCATCCACAAATTTCAAATTTCACCAGATTGTAGCTCAAAAAATCACCATATTTCACTAAATTTTGTTCTATATCAGCAGAATTCACCAAACATATTACGCAAGCGCAGTGATACGTTCTAAATGTGTGATATACATATGGTAAAATGTCTTTTATTGTCAAAAGTCTGAAAATTACCATTTACTGAATAATATTCAGATATTATTGATTTACTTTCATTTAAATGTACATCCATCATTTAGCTCCAGGTGCTCAATTCTCGTTAACTACCAAGGAACACGTCTAAGAATAATATTTTTTAGTTAGCGAATTTTCGTAGAACAACAACACACCACGAGGGCTTACAGCCCAAATACTATCGTACCGTGGGTGTCGACAAGGAGGAAAGAGGCAACTTGTTAATTCTGGACTTGAAGGTTTGGAGGTTCGGGGGAGAAGGAAAAACATGTAGGGCAAGGAATTGGAAGTCCTCGGGACAAAAGAACGGGCATAACGAGATGTTCTATGTCTGGTGACCTGGACAGTAAAAGGGTGTATTCGCTCTGTTCCGCTGATAGATCTGTTGGGGACAGCAGGTGGAGGAACTATTGAAGAAAGCATCCCTGAGCAGTGCCCGTGCAGATATCTATAAAAGAGAGAGGGGTCACCAACGGCACGTAGGTGGGCAAGGGGTGGCAGCCCTTGGGTGAGGGTAGGGTCACCGATGAGATGTATAGTTCTCTTCTGAATAGAGTCCAGGATAGCGAGTGTAGAAGCGGCAGCGGCACCCCTGATGTGGGAGCAGTATTCGAGGTTTGGTCTCATTCGTGAAGTATATAGGGTACAGAGATTAGCTGGCGAAAAGTTTGCGAGCCCGGAAGAGGAAACCTAATTTCTTAGCAGTGGCTTCTGCAATTGATGTGACATGTTGGTGCCAATTGAGATTTCGATCCACAGAAATGCCAACAAGTGAAAAGGACTCATTACTTTGAATAACTTGGTTGTTTATTTTAATGGATCTAGGGCTGGTGTATCTCTTATAAGAAAGAAAGCAAGACTGTGATTTGGTGGGGTTGAATTGTACAAGATTTCTACTTCCCCAGTCCAATATTTTTTGGAGATCCATGGAAACAGAACCCCCTATGAGTCTGCGATCCTTATCTAATTGGGCTAAAGAGACAGGCTTAGAATAATATATATTTGAGTGGAGGGTGCTGTCGTGCGCGTAACTGTGAACTGGGTTGGGTGTGCTAGAGAGGAGGTCTTTGATGTGGGAAAGAAACAAAGTAGGGGTTAAAGCTAAACCTTGAGGAACTCCTGCATTAATTGGATACAGTTTAGAGGAATGGCCATCCACAACAACAGAAATGCTCCTGATGGAAAGGAAATTTGCTGTCCAGGTACAGAGTTTTGGTGGTAGGCCATAGGCCGGTAGTTTATTAAGCAGCGCAGCGTGCCAGACCTAGTCGAATGCTTTGGATATGTCTAGAGCGACAATCTGAGATTCACCGTGTAGTTCCATAGACTTGTTTCAAGAATGGGTGACAAAGGAAAGGAGGTTGGCAGTTGATCTGCGCTGATGGAATCCATACTGCCTGTCGTGTATTAGACTGTGTTTTTCAAGAAATTTTAGTAATTCGGTGTTTATATACTTTTCCATCACTTTAGAGACGACTGAAAGGAGAGAAATAGGCCTGTAGTTGCTAGGAAGCGCTTTGAATCCTTTTTTGGAGACGGGTTGTACTTTAGCAGTTTTCCAGTTACTAGGGAATATGCCTCTATTGTAAGATGTCTGAAACAGACGAGTCAGGACAGGAGCAAGGTCTGGGGTGCATTTTTTGAGAACAACTGCTGGGATCTCGTCAAGGCCAGAGGCTTTCCTGGTATTAAGAAAAGAGAGCATATTTCGTACCTTTTTAGTTTTGAAAGTGATATCCGTCATTTTATGCGCGACATTGGGCACTGTTGGTGGTTGAACACTTGGAGGTGGGTTGAGAGTAGAATTGCTGGCGAACAACGAGGCAAAAAGTTCAGCCTTGCCTAGGGCGGTAAAAACAATTTCATCCCCTGAGACAAGAGGTGGGAACGTGCTGTTGCAGAAATTATTGCCAATAGATTTAGCAAGAGTCCAGAAGGGTTTGCTGCCGTTGAAGATTAAAAGGACATTGTTTTTGATGTGGTTATTAAACGAGTTTTTTGCCTCAGAAAGAATGCGGACATAGCGGTTTCTTGCGTCGTTAAATGCTTGACGGTTTTCTTGACTGGGATTGTGTAGGAGCTTTTTATGAGCTTTGACCTTTTCAAGTCTGGCCTTGTCACAGGATTCAGAGAACCAGGGCTTTTGAGTGGCAGAAGAGGTTTTCTGTGTACGTGGAATAAATAATTCCATGCCAGCTTGGATAATTTCGGTGACGTTTTGTGAGGGGTCAGGATGAGAGAAGCAGACAGACGCCCATGGAATTAAGGAAAAGTAATCTCGCATTTAGTCCCAGTTCGCGGAGTTGTAGTGCCAAACGATACGTGGATGTGATGACTGTGTGTTAGTTGTTGTTCTTCTAAAAAAAATCAAAAAATTTATTTGAAATAAACACTTTCTGCGATTTTACAGCAGCAGTTTAAATTATAGAGTTTGTGATTTAAATGTGTTACAATTTTTTATTCAACCAAATAAATTTCAAATAATTCGTCTTTTTAGTCAATAAATCGAGAAACGGACAAACCATATAAAACTGGTTATAATAGTTCGCGTGGAGCAAGCGGGTTATGGCGTAGCGTATGTTCACCAACTTTGTTCAAAATGCCATTTTCTCTCAATCAATAAAATCCAACTTGAACAAAATATTTAAAAAAATACAACAAAAAATGTATAAGAGCAACATGAGTACGGAATATCATCAAACCAAATTAGTTTCGAAGCTACAATTCTTTTAGTTTTCAAACATTTTTCGCGTTTGAAAGATTCTTATGGTAAATGGTTACTATAACGCACTTGCTCGTCCAGACTTTTTAAGTTTTTTAAACGATTTGTTATTCTTAGTATCATAAAACTCACTAGATTTCAGGCGTTTACTGTTTTTACTAAATCACTAAATAGAACAGAAATTCACCAGATCTAGTGAAAAATGTTACCTTCTTCAAACAAAAAGCTTAACAGCACAAGAACCGTGGTATATTGTGATTGACCTCGAGTGGATATAGATCTGCCCAATCGTGAGGTCACAATTGCCTATGACACGCTACCCTAAAGTAGCTATCTATCAGATTGTCAAATTTATTACGATTAGCAGCACTTTTTAGGAGGTTGAGAGATCTGGATGTAGTTGCATACTCACGTTATCTCCCTTTGTTTGCTTCGCACTGCACAGAGTCCTATATTTGTGGGCTCTCCAGGCTAGTGCTAGGTTACATAGAAATTTAAATATCTAGATAATAGTTAGAAGAATAATTATTTGAGCTGACCACATAAGAAAGGAGAAGTTGGGGAGGAGTTTCTCTTCAATTAAACCGATATTTTAATATAACAAAATATATAAGTTTATTCGTATAGATTAAATTAGGAATAACAAACAAAGTGAACTAGAGATGGTTGGTAAATCTCAGAGAAAAATTAATTGCACACGAATAACAATTAGATAATTAGCATGAATCTCAAGAGCAAGAAATTATTAATTTGCATACATGCGCCAAAACAATTAAATAAAAATTGTTGCGTATTACAAAAATGTTACTGTTAATTACTTAGGGCATCGCTCAAAAATAAACACAAATAATTAGGTAAACTACTTGACGTTTGTCAATCAATTACTAGGTTTTCTAGTGAACTAACTGGCCAGTTCTTGAATGAGGCTCCAAAGAAAGAAAATCTATTAGTATTTCCCTAGGTGAAATTTCTATATTACTTATGAAAACTAAGAGATATTAACGAGAATATATTTATATGCTAGATATTTTACAGACAAAATTTGCTAATTACAATTTAAAGGAAGTTAATAAAAACTGTGTGTTTAAATTTACAAAAAAAAATTACAAAATATTATAGATTAAACAGGAAATATATAGTTGTGCTGACAGCACCTCTCTGACATTGTTTAGCTCAAACTTGATTACGTGATTTTGAAGGTTCAGGTTATTAGAAACTTCAGTTGTTAGATTTCGGCATGAAAATTCTGCTCATTCAGAGAAAAGATTTGTTTAGACTCACCAGTATTAGGTTACCTGATGACCCTGTAAAGATGCTTTCCAGGTGGGGTCAATCCTGAGTGCCTGACACAGATTACAGACTCCAATAAGAGCGGAAAAACTGGGGAAAACGACTGGGACTTCCCATCAGAAATTATTGGGCCGGTGGATGTTACTGCTCTAATATTACAAGACTATTTGACACTTATGTCGATGTTCCGAATTTTCTTGATCGAAACTTTGCAAATCGCAATTAAAACGTGAATTTGCTTAAGTAAAATTCACTACCAATTGACTGAAGGTACGATAATAACCAGGAATTCTTTTTGATTACGGCAAGAAGTCAACAGCTCATAACAAATAAACACAACTTAAATCTCGTTTTTAGGCTGAATACCATGTTTATTTAAACTCGAAAATCACTTGAATTACTCCGAACAATCACTGACAATAATTACTATGTGGTACAGATAACAGAAAGAACATTACAACCCCGTTTTAAGATAAGTTAATAGCCACCGAAAACTGACGGTGTTCACCCTATGAAGGCTCAGCAGAGAGTCTCCGCTAATGTCTTGGGTTCGGCAATTACTTCGTCGCTGCACGCAAAATTTCCTACCACGACCATTGCTGGCTGTGCGCGAGCTCTTTCTAAGCCTCCATTCTTCGAATGAGATAAAACGAGACCTCCAGTCGGTGGTGATATCACGTCGTCGTACCTCCCGTGTTCACAGTTGAAGGGTTTTGCCGCCAATTCTCTGCAACGTTCCCAACCGTCTTTCTTGGATGACATTGCCAGAAAATTACAGATAAACAATATTTTGTTCTCGAATATTCCTAACGTATATTTTAAATGCTTATTTCGTTCCTGGAAATATTTGCTCAATAATAATGCGAGGTAGTTTTCCATGGCAAACATATAATGAATTTTAACGTACAAATTAGAAATGCAGTAAATAGGTTTACGCTACTTGAAGACTTAGCGACTTTTCATGAAAATAATTTTGAAATCAAAACATAAATTGCCTTACAGATGTTGGATTGTCGGCTATTAATTGAGTCACTTAGGGGTTTATTTTTTTCGATTAAAGCATTAACGAAACGTAATCGTTAGAAAAATCACTATGGGTTTCAGCGCTGAGTTTAGTTAACGTATTCCGGGGAATTACCGAATTATGGAAACATTTAATACGTCTAGAATACTGAAATACCCCGCGCGACTGGCGAAAGGTTAAAAGGCCATGCCACATATTTACAGATTATAAGCGCAACACTGTCAGAATTATATTTTAATGAATTTACCAAGTATAAAAACCAGTTACCTGTAGAAAATATACAAATGAAACCGTTAATTCCACACAAATGAATTATGGCAATATTATGCACAGGAGGGTAAAGGTAATACATCTGTTTGCAAGCCAAAGAAACTATAAGGTGCAAAGGTGTTGGTTGAAATATTTGTTTACACATCGCATGGCAAGTGTATATTTATCTATTTGTTATAATAACTGCTACCGTGGCGCACCTTAAGTATATGCAGATAACTATGCTAATGTGCCGAACAGGTTGTACACAGAGAATATACCATTAAAATAAACACAAGTGGTATCTAGAGTCTGCCGTAAGAGCAAAAAAAAAACATTTTATAATGGCTTTTTAAATATTTTGTAAATTAAATCAGATTTATTATATTTGTTTAGCCGTATGCCGTTAAGTTCCTAATTTTGTGTTTGCTTTCGAATAAACGTTATACTACAATTCTAAAAATCAATAACTTGGCATGAGCAACTACCCACTCAATTTCAACGACAATATAGTTTTTTTGTAATAATTTTTTTCCTGGAGATATTAGCATTCCTATAATTCGCCGATTAAAGCAATACGTAAATGACTTTTTTCGTAGCGATGTGGATGGAATTATCCTCCGTGAAATACATAAATTGGTGACATGTAGAAGATTCTAGACTTTCTTATACACATGGACTTTTTATATGCCTGAGCTGGCAGAATTTTAACATTCCTTTAGTGAATTGTCTTGGAAAAATTTCACTAATGAGGGGATCGCGACTTTTTAATTTAGAAAACATTTCTTCAGATGAGCGCGAACTAGGCCCCTAGAACCAGTAGCGGCTCGTGCGTTAATGCATTGGGGGTGCGCAAGAAAAAAAGTCCGGGACGCAGCAAATGCGTTATGGTAGTAAATTTTTATTAAATGTTTAAAATTTGAATAACTCAAGTTTCTACAAACTTAGAAAGTTGAATTTTGGTGTATGGTAGGCTCTTTTCCAGGGCAACATACCCACCAAATTTGATCAAAATAGCTTTGTAATTTTCGAAGAAAAATTTTTTTTTCAAAAGAACACAAAATTTGAATGACTCAATTTTAAAAAAATTTAGAAAGTTGAATTTTAGTGTGTAGTAGGGTATTTTACAAGGCAACATATCCACCAAATTTCATTAAAATACCTTTGCAATTTTCGGAGAAAAAGTTTTTTTTTTTAAACAAAACTCAACATTTTCCCGGAAAACGTTATCGAATTTCCTGACTAACGAACTCGTCCAAGCCATTAATAAAAGAAAGGCACTTGCCGAGTTTCATTGAAATCAGTTTGTATTTTTTGAGTTATCGGTTGGAAACATACATACATACATACATACATACATACATATATATATATATATATATATATATATATATATATATATATATATATATATATATATATATATATATAAACTGGAACTGACCCCAGATATGGGTTCTAGAGGTCCTAGTTCGTGCTCATTTGAAAAATTTTTGCAAAGTCTCTCCATCGATACCTCTTTATTAGTGAATTTTTTAAAATAAAAATTCACTAAAAATGAAGGGCTCGCCTATTTTTTTCCCCGAAAATGTATTATAAAGAAACCTACTTACTACACTCAATAATTATTAACTACTTACCAAGTTTTCTTCTAGTTAGTTATACGTTATAGTAATTAAAAAGTCCCTTAAAAAGGTTAACCTTTAAATTTAAAATATCCACTGAATTAATCACAGTATCACAATTATTTTGTCCAATTATTAAGCAACCCGAAGTAGTAACCATCATAATAATAATAATTGTCTAGTTAGAACATGTAAACAACAACGAAATTATTAATTACAAATCAATCCGACGCGAAGACGAAAATTACTAGGTAGTAGGTACACACGCTCTGCCAAAAGTCTACTACAAACTGGAAGTGTGTAATTTTATAGCGCACAACAGATTGCTTATTCGGTCGTTTTTGACGAATCATCAAGATTCGGCGATCATTTCGCACTGGAGTATCGCATTGCCTGAGAACGCCGAAAAACACACACCGCCGCCCGCCTGCTATATATGGATATGGATGTATATAACGTCTGCAACGATTAAAACTATACTTATTCTGATTCTGTATTCTGTATTCTGTATTAATGGCTGCCGACTCTCTGCGATCCTCGATATACTAATTTTGTTTGTTGGATGCAGGAGGTAAAAAAGTGAATAAAAATTTATTAAAATATAGCATAGCAAAAATATTATTTTTTCCACGGCAGGCGGCAGTGCGCGCGCACTTATTGTGGAGCCGCCCATGACTAGAACACATATCCCGGATCAGTTAGAAGTTGGGTTTATTCATAATACCATCCTAAACAAAACTTAACTATTTAGGGGTTGTGAAGAACACTACCAGGTGTGATGTACAGAATTAAATATATGCGTGACAATATACCACAACTCAAAATACGTTACCATGCCTTAGTTGAAAGCCATCTAGATTACGGAATTATAGAGTGTGGTGAAAAATCAAACTTGAATGATCCTGAAGTAATCCAAATAAGGGTCTTAAAGATTACGCTAAACAAGAATAATATGCACCCTAATAATCAACTGTACCCAGAGGCTGGAATATTGGATGTAAGACAATTAGTTTTTAAACCGGCAGTGCCAAAAGAATTCAGAATAGGTGGGATCTGTCACATGTGGGGCACGATTATGAAACACTGCATGGAATTGTGGCATACAGAATACCATTTGCTAAAAAGAACATTGGCCAAAGAAGTTATACCTACCTTGCACCAAGAATGTTTAATCTTCTTCCTATTACATTGTTTACCAGTTACAATATCGAGAATCTTAAAAGGCGCTTGAAGAAGTATTTGCTAGATCAACCGAGGCCTCTCATACATGCTTTCATCGACGGCAGAAACTCACAGTCTTATTCTTACGCGTTGTGATAGATCTGAGCGTCTATAAAGATCCCTGGATATGACTATTAATGTGTGTGGAAGGAATTGGCTTTGGACATTACGTCCATTGGCCACAAAACTCTGCAGTGAATTTGCACCATTGTTATATCTATATATTGTTATAAAAGCCTGGACGCAGCAAGTGCGTTATGGTAGTGAATTTTCATAGAAATTATCTGGCACTAAATATTTTACTATAACTTTTTTTTCTTGCAACATAGAAATATAAGTTTTGGTGTTTAGTTTAAGTTTTATATCGTTAACCTACTTACTAAATTTGGTTATCATAGCGTTTTTATTTTTTGAGATAAAAATTCATTTCGAATGAAAACTCAAAATTTTCCCGGAAAACCTACTCCGATTTTCCTGAGTAACGACCTTATCTAATCCATTTACAAAGGGAAGGTACGTACCAAATTTTATCAAAACCGGCCCATAATTTTTTGAGTTATCGGTGTGATACATACATATATATATATATATATATATATATATATATATATATATATATATATATATATATATATATATATATATATATATATATATATATATATACATATATATATATATATATATATATATATATATATATGTATATATATATATATATATATATATATGGCTTCTAGGGGTCCTAGTTCGCGCTCATTTGCAGAAAATTTTTCAAAATTCAAACTCGGGATCTCCCCATTAGACGTACCTTTATGTGTAAGCTCTTACAGAGTATGACTATTTCTAAATGGCTATAGCATAAGCAATATTTATCTTCTAACATATCAATTTTGTCAAAATATAAATGTTTGTGTTCTTACTTATTATTAAGGATAGAAACAAAGGATATTCGCTTCTCGCCCAGGTGTCCTTCAGGGCATTTTTTTTTAACAAACAACACTGGACAGCTAATGACATGGGATAAAACAATAGGTGAGACAGTAGGAAAACTAAATGTAAATTAATATTATTCTTAACTAAGGCTAATACTAAAATACACATATAGAGAAACAGCAAACCTAAAGTTTGATTTTTGTATGCCGAATGAATTTTATAAGTATATTATAGATTTTCAGGCTATTTGTACAAATAAGTGTTGCTAAGTTCACAGGAAACTCTACTCCTGCATCTTTGAGTTCTTTCCAGAGTTGTTTACGTATCGGGTTTAACAAACTGCACTGAAACATGAGGTGTTCTAAAGTTCCTAGGTAACTGTTGTCACATGTACAATAAGGATTGTTACTAATGCCTATTTTATGTAGGTGTTGTGGAAAGCAGCCGTGATGCAGCTTCATTCTGGTAATTATAGTAGTATAGTACCTTGGCATAATAAATTCGTCAATATGTGGAATTTTTTCAGGGAACATTGGATGAATAAGTCGATTAGTTGTTTTGTTAACAAATTCATGCCAAACACTTTCCCACGTTTCCCCTATTTCAAATTTAATTTTTTGATTTACATCGTCAGTCAATATACAGAGTGTTATTTTTGACGCAATACATTAGGTCATTTTTGTTGAGTCCGGTCCTGGATTAAGAAACTTTATCGAATATGTTTTAAGAGCTAACAAGTGACAATATTACAATAACAAATTCTGAAAGTATTCTATAGAGTGGTTTAAAGGTTATGTTAGAACAAAAATGTCCCAGAAATCACCTGAAGACCCTGTACCTCAGTAACGAGCGCAATCAGACACAAATTTCCAGTTTTTTTTTTGTGATCACCTATGTGCATTGCAAATATGTTACGCTATGCACATTTCTCTCAGAATCCCCTAGTATAATTTGTTATAACTTACAAAGCTTAAAGATATTAATAGCTTCATTACAAATCAAATAGCCGACTGCTCATGGCAAGTTTCTTTGCAATTCCAGCATTTAATTTTGCTAAAAGAGTAAAAAATTACATCATTTATCTTGGGTATGATTAAAGTGAACATATGTTAGCTGACCAGAGGGGCTATATAATCCTAATATGTGTCTCCAGGTCCTAATTCCTTGACCTTCTTTTTACTAATGCTGACAAAATCCAGGTTTACATCGCATATAGCTACCTACGTTTTATCATGCTGTATTAATTCTAGAATTAGTTTAAAAAAAAACAATTCTTCAATTGGTCTTTATATAAATTAAATTAAACTCAAAACTTTACGATGATGAAAACACGGAACCAGCAATTATATGATATTTTCATGCTAAAGCAATAAATGCATGAAATGAGACTGTAATTAAAAAAACAATTTTTAATAAGTAGATAAAACAGGTAAAATTGAGTTTGGCAAATAAAACTAAATTAATATTTATTCATGAAATGTTTAAAAGTCTGGACGCAACAAGTGCGTTATAGTAATGAATTTACAGCGCCACGCCGAAGGCCGAAGGCTGTTACCAACAAAACTGCTTGAGAAAATTGACATAAAATTATGAGGCATTTTTCGAATCAGAGAAATATTCGGTAAGAATTTTTTTTTAATTTTTTTTTTAATTTATAATTTAAGTGCCTTAACAACTAAGGTCATTGACACTAACGACACTTTAAATAATTACACAACAAAATTATATATAAAAAGAGGAACTAATAAATAGACTTAAATACTATTATATAAATTAGACTGTCTTAAAAATCTAAGTAAACAGTTTACATTCGTAAAATTTAGACCTAAAATTTCAGATAAGTTTCTTTCACCAAAATTTTCAAATCGTGGACAAGCATATAAGGGACATTCTAATAGAATATGAAAAATTGAAATTGGTTGGTCACAGAGCTCACAATACGGGAGTTGCTGTTGATTTAAAAGATAACCATGTGTATGTAGAGAGTGGCCAATTCGGAGTCTTCTGATAATCACTTCTTCTCTGCGAGATACATCAGGAAGTTTCTTGATTGCCACAGTTGGTGTAATTTCTCGCAGTTTGTTGCTTAGTGAAGACCAATGGATTTGTCATTTCTGTCTATAAAAATTTGTTATCTGTGCAGAAACGTTGGAGTAAAGTATCGATTAAGACAGCATTCCTGGCACATTCGTCTGCATTTTCATTTCCAGTAATGCCACAGTGTGATAGGATAAATATAAGTCTGATAGATTTGCCAGATTGCAAGGCGCAATGAATATATTCTTGTACTCGGATTACAAGATGGTCCTTTGGCTAAACGTTTGTGAGTGATATAATCGACGAAAGAGAATCGATGCATATTAAGACGTTATTGAAATGAGGTTGGCGAATGTGTTAGTTGCTCTCATTATGGCGTATAGTTCTGCTGTATAGTTACTACTTATTGACGGTAAGTGATATGCTTCTTCCTTTAGTGCAGAAGAGATACTACATCCGACACCAATTTTACTTTTTGATCCATCAGTGTAAAGAATTATATCATATCGATATCTAGAGATAATCTCTTGAAATAATCTATTGACACATTCAGCTGGAGTCGTATCAGTAGGTGGAAAAACAATGATCCATGGAGAAATAGCACCATTGCACACATAATTTGTCAGATCTGAATTAAAAATATAATTTAGCTTCTTTATATGTAAAGAAAACGGTAGCTGTGCTGAAACGTTCGCATCATATAGTCTGTTGAAGTTGGTCTGTGACAAGAATTTGTAGACTGGATTATTTGGGTTTGCTGATATTTTAAGAGTAACTCTTCTCTTCTTAACTTAATTGGGGGCTCGTTACATTCTCGGTATATACTTTCCACTGGACTTGTTCGAAAAGCACCTCTAAGTGCATGATTTATAATAACTTCAAGTGGTTTTAAAGTTGATTTGCTTGCGGAAATATAAATAGCTGAGCAATAGTCAATTTTTCATCTTATCAGTGATCTGAAAATACTTAGCAAGACTGATTCATGAGCACTCCAGTTATAGTGTCCAAGAGCTTTCAAAATGTTTAGTCTAACAATAATTTTTGATAAATAAAAGAAATACAATATTTCGCAACACAACAAAACAATTATTTATTTATTCAAAGTACAGCTGGTTAAGGCACAGTTATTAAAATTTATTGGTACATTAGATTGGCTATTTTTTTCTACTGTCGAAGATCTATTACCATGCATAGTATTTATGATCTTATTGTGGTGTTCTTGGTCGATATTTAAGTATGGTTTTATAGAATTTGGATTGTTATGACAAGCTAATTGTTGTTCTTGCACACCTTTTTTGGCAATTCGCCAGCAGAGGTTGACATGCTCGAATGGTTTGTCATCTTTTTGTCCTTTACATTTAGGCCGATAGCCTCAGCAGACGAATTAGTCTATCCATTAAAAGTATTGTTTCCAACGGGGATATTGTCGTACCAATTATCGGTATCCGTTTTCCAGTGTCGATTTGGCTATAAGGACAGTCGTGGTGGGGTAATATGCTTCGTTTAGATATCAGTTTATGAAAAACGCCTACAGGGAAGCTTTGACTTTCACCATCTACAGCTTTATGAACCGCCTTGGCAAGTTTTGCTTAACACAGGATGATATTCAATGCGATTTGTTGGAGAACCATCGTTATTTTTCTTGATTTGATAAAATCCAAATGACAGGCAACTACCTTGCGTTTTCTCCACGCTAATTCGATAGCAACAATACGGTAAGATTTACGCGTAAGACCTTCAGTATTTTCATCCCAGAATAATATTATTTGGTTTATTCCATTCAAACTTAACGAGGCTGAACTGGTCTTATGTTTACATGGATCTGCTTGCAGTTTCTTCCTGGTTACGTCGCGGGCATCTCGGAAAGGTTTCATTATGTTGTTAAACGGGTCAATCGTAATATTATCGTCATTATAGTACTTCTTATATATATATATATATATATATATATATATATATATATATATATATATATATATATATATATATATATATATATATATATATATATATACTTGGTTCTCGGGTTGAACCGCTCCAGAATTTACTAAAACTCGACGTTTCGGCTCCTGTTTTGGAGCTTTTGGAGCCATTTTCAAGAGGTAAAGGAAATATGTAAGGACATGAACTCTAAGGCCTCAATCTTTCTACTCCTTAGAGCGGTGGACAAAGGTGAGTTGGGCTGTTGTAGCTCGATTGTGGGCCTCAATCTGCCTACTCCCCAAATCTCGCCGGAGATCGTCTCTATGGTGTGTTAAACCTCTCCGTGAGGACTTTAAAGCAATCACAGTTTTCCAAAAGCACACAAATTCGTTAAGGAGTGCCTCTAAATCCAGCAACCAGCTGCAGGAAATCCCTAATCACAAAATAACCTCCCTGAACCCAAAAGACAAGAATCGCATGGCCAAAATGTCGGGAATTTATGAGATAAGTTGTAAAGATTGTGATCTTAAGTACGTCGGACAAACAAAAAAAACTATTGCAATTAGATTCAAAGAACACTTATGCCAATTACGTTGCGGTATGTAGACAGATCTGCCGTCGCCCGACATATCTGGAAAAATAATCACCACGTTAATGAGGAGAATCTGAACATGTTAGACAACCAGGACAGCCAAATGCGTTCGAGACCATATATATATATATATATATATATATATATATATATATATATATATATATATATATATATATATATATATATATATATTGTTAAATATAGTTACAACAAAAAATGTATGAACCTTGCTCCACCACCGATTAGCAATCACCTGATGGATTGCTTTATAAAATAAATACAGACAGTTCGACACGTCCGATAGATAACAAAAGAATAAAGATATTTCCGTCAAATGAAACTATGTTAATTTAGTTGTCGTTGAACCTTCCCAAAATTGCTGGAGACCGAAAACTTTCAGATAAAACAATAAAGAAATACGCTGCAGAATTCGCCTGCGATTTAGTCCTCCTCTCCGTTCCGTTCTTTACCTAAGACACGGTATATAAGGTGATGTTAATTTTAAAGTAGTTATAATTTTTCATCATCTGATGACGCAAACTTTGTTAGTGAAACGATCGTCAGATCTTTTTTTTAAATGTGTTGTGGTGATTTGGGTTCTCCAAGTGTGCTTAATATTTGTATATATGTGTGTGGATCTTATTTGAATTTTTATTTTCAATTTTTTTCTTGATAGAAAAATTTTAAAAGATTTTGTGTGTTGTTCGGTTTTGTACCTTTAATTTGTCATGGAAGCCAACAGGTTGCTTGATGATGAGCTTAGTTATTAGCTGCTAACTCGTAGATGTGAACCGGCAGCAACGTTGGAAGAGTTCTTTCGGATGCTGCTAGAGGGATTATTAAGGCCGGACCTTTTTAACTTGCTTTAAAAAGGTTGGTAGTCCCTTTTCCAATTTACCCACCAATCTTTTTTTTTCTTTTCTGTTTTTTTTTCTTTTTTCTCTGTTTACATCTTGGATTCTTTTTATTTTTGGGCGCTGAAGTCTGCCTGGTGGAAGTTAAGGCAGACTGAAAAAACCCTGTAAGGAGAGTCAAAAACTAAATTAATTCAGAGGTATTATGGAAATTAAACTTGCCCTGCATATACATCCAGGGGTTTTAATTATTTATAAGATGGTGTCTGATGATGAGATGAATCCCACTTAAGTGGTATAATGTACAACACTCACGGTACAAACATTTAATAAGGAACTTGGTGATATCCAGCAACCGCTGTAGGTAATTATTGCAACCTGTATTTTCAAGACCTTCCTTTCATCATCTGTCTTCTTAATAAAGTACTTTTTGGAACTCTGTTCTTTCAGAAAGCAAATTTGCAAATCAGAATATAAGAAACATGTGGATAAGATTTTTATTTAATAAACTGATAAAATTAAAACTATAATTTACAAAAATTTAAGGTGATATTTAGAACCGTCATAGCCCTTTGCTCACACTCTGTCTTTGACATAGAAGATATTCCAAAACTCGGAAGGTAAAGTTATAACCTCGTTGGGCAATGAATACACAATACACAGAAAATTTTCCTGGGATTTCGTCCCTCTCTTTATCGGTCTTCACATAAGCCGTAGTATAAAAGGTGCTGCTTAATTGTAAGTAGTTCAGAATTTTTCATTTGATGAAGTTAACTTTGTTAGTGGAACGATGGTCAGGTCTTTAAAAAGATGTGTTGTGGTGATTTGGGTTCCACAGGTGTACTTATCAGTGCTCATCACTGGTTCCAATCTTCACTTAGCAGAGACATAGATAAGCACAACTTAATACAAGATACATATTTTCGTAAATTTCTACCAAATCAATGCAAGATACAAATATGATTTAACTTTGGCGACAATTATTGTAATGTAGTATAAATATAACATTTCATTTACGTACACATAACATGTTCTGGTATAACATTCAGATTTGATATAAAATAAATGTTTACACAGCGATGAGCTGGATGAATTTATTAAAGTACATATGGAACTAATTAAATTAAACATGATGACGATATGCATGTTTGATTCGATTAAACATATGTATGTTTGCAACTAACGGTGATTTAGATTTCTACAACGATTTGTTAAAGGGAATATATAAATTATATAAAGCTACAAATACAACTAAATAAAATTCTGGATGAAACAAATGCGTTATAGTAGCGAATTATATATTTTTTTCTTTTTCTGCTTTAACGTCAGTCTATTTCCGCGACTATGGCCAATCACCGATGCCGGAGAGCAGGCGAGCCTGGAAATTTTGCCCGAACTCCTGACTTTCGGTAAGGAAGGTCGGCATCTTTAACGTGCCCAACATCGCACAGTACACGTGACCGACCGCTTTACGCCTCCTCCAAAGGGCGGAACGTGCTCAAACAATGCGACAACCCCGGTTGATATTAATTTTCCAGCATGTACTGAAAATTTGAAAGTAGAACCCTGGGAATCGAACCCAGTATCCTTGGGTCCAGAGGCACACGTTCTTACCACTGGACCACTGAGACTCTCGAATTATCACGAGAATGGGTTTCTATCAAACGAATATTTGTTAAATCATCAATAAAAGTTAGAAGAAATACTTATTTATACTAATTTATTGTACATTTTAAACCTACGCCATATTTGACAAATAAGCTGTGCTTGTGTCTATGTCGACATAATTTCCGTAACATCCTCTGCTATATAAGTCTACATGTATTCTCACCATAATTAGAACCGCAGACCGGTTTCGGTCCAATTAGAGCTCGTCAGTACGGTATACTAAATACGGCGAGGTAACAGCTATAAAGTAGTACGGCTATAGTAGCCAGACTCCTAGAACATTGTGAGATGTACGACAGGGTCGCCATCTCGGTGCGGAACCAGGTTGTATGTTGTCACAACTCGAAGTAACACAAAATGTTATAAAATAGGGACTAACAATGTTGTAAACTGTCAGCCCTGGCCCATTTCTTCCCCAATATATGGACAATGTGTGCAAGGATATCACGCTAGATGTATTCTCACCACAATTAGAACCGCAGACCGGTTTCGCTCTAAGGAGAGCTCGTCAGTACGGTATACTAAGTACAGCGAGAACATACCTATAAACTAATACGGCTATGGTAACCAGTCTCCTAGAACACTAGGAGATGTGCGACTTGTAAGGTAATTACCAACAAATACACTTGGAGAAACCCAAATCACCACAACACATTTAAAAAAAGACCTGACGATCGTTTCACTAACCAAGTTAGCGTCATCAGAGGATGAAAAAATCTAACTATTTAAAAAAACTAACATCACCTTATATACCGGATCTTAGGTAAAGGGACCGAACTTAGATGGGAAAATAAACGCACGCAAATTCTGCAGTGTATTGTATTTTTATCGCGGGACGAGGTCTGCACTGTCCCTACTAACTTATCTAAACTGTGTCCATCTCTAGTAATTTTGTGAAGTTTCAAGGATACCTAAATTAACATAGTGTGCTTTGTCGGAACTATCTGTATTATTATGTTATCTCTAGGACGTGTTAAAAACGTGGGAATTTTTATTTAACGAAGCAATCGATCAGGTGACTCGTAATCAGCGGTGGTGCCACATTCATACAATTTTTGTTCTAACTATATTTCGCAATATATATATACTTTTGAATGAGTTCAGCTGTCCTGGTTGTCTAACATTTTTTATTAATTTCAGATTATCTTCATTAATTGATTGAAATTATTATTGTCCCAAATATGTCGGGCGACAGTAGATCTATTTATAGTACCCTAACGTAATTGGGCTAAGTGTTCTTTGAATCTAACTCCAATCGATTTTTTTGTTTGTCCGACCTACTTAAGATTAGAATCTTTACAACTTATTTCATAAATTCCCGACATTTTGTCCGTGTTATCCTTGTCTTTTGGGTTACTTAGCAAGTTTTTAAGGTATTTTTTGTCGAAAATGTTAGCTGCAAGTTGACTTTAAAAAATGCTATCTAAACCCCTCTTGATTTGAGGTTCAAATGGTAAGCAAACAAAGTTTATTTCGGATTTCTCTCTTTTAAACGTGGTTGATTCCGTCAACATTTTCTTTGTTTTCTGTTTGTTGATTAATTTTTTCACCAAGCAAGCAGTGTATCCGTTATATTCGGCCACGTTCCTAACATAATTTAATTCTTTGGTATATCTACTTTTGTTTAAAAGAAAATAAATTAACCTATTTACTAAAAAATTCAGACTGGCCATTTTTTGTGCGTACGTATGATGTGAGTCGTTCGGAATCTAGCTTATAGTGGTGCTTTCCTTTCTATAGACATCGACTTCTAAAGTGTCTTCATTCTTAATAACTAGTACATCTAGAAAGGGTAATTTATTATTAATTTCTAATTCGTGGGTAAATTTTATAGAATCAAATTTATTGTTTAATCTGGCAATAAAATCTTCTATTATGCAAATGTTTGTGTTAAACACTGCGAAAATATCATCCACGTAACGAAACCACACTCTAGGAAAATAACTACTTTCACTTTCAAGATCTGTTTCAAATCTGCGCATGAAAAGGTCTGCAATAAATGGTGATACCGGATTGACCATTGCCGTACCTTGGGTTTGTTCAATAAATTCATTGTTGAACTGAAAAATATTTTGTTTGATACAAAGGCTTGTTAAAGTTAAATATTTGCAGACATTTTCATTTATGTTATTAATTTTTAACAACTGCTCTAAGTACTTTAAAGTTTGCTCCGTAGGAACGCTAGGAAACAATGAGGTTACATCAAATGAAATTAAAACCTCGCCTACAGTCAATTTAAGCTCTTTAATCTTATTAATAAATTCAAGTGAATTTGTTACTGAAAAACTTTTCTGTTTGACAGGCAAGTCTTTAAACTCTTTTGTCAGCCACTTTGCTAAATTATATGTCGGGGAATCTATAGCCGAAACAATGGGTCTAATTGATTTTCCCGGTTTATGAATTTTTGGGAGACCGTACTTCTTGGAGACTTTCGGATTAGAAACTTGTAACTGTCTTCCTAAATCTTTTGATATGAGGTTGTGACAACTTTTTAGACTATTTTTAACGTCCGAAATCATTTTTGGTAGCGGGTTTTTATTTAGTTTTTTATACGGTCCTGTCGCTATGGCGTTATAAACTCTAACGTTATACTCGTTTTTGTCCAAAATCACTACCTTATTGCCTTTATCTGCTTTAACATAGAAACACTCTTTCTCGCACAATCGTTTAACTATTTTCATTTGATTACAATTTGGTTTCTTTGTGGATATATTTTCCCTTTTCCCTTTCTTGAAATTTTACTTTTACACGCTTCCCTAATAAATTTTTTTGACGGTTCTGGCAGTTTTCTAATTCCCGTTTCAATACCAGCAACGATTTCTACAATATTGTCTTTTTGTGACTGTATACCGAATTTTAAACCTTTGTTTAGGAGGTCGATCTCCTCTTTATTAAATGACTGTGAAGAAATATTTTCTACGAGGTCAATTTTCCGAGGAACCGGTTTTTCGTTTTTAATTTGACATTTAATCAGTTGTTTAATTTTTTTTTATGGTGTATATTAATTTTCTTAACCACTTTCGTGTTAATGACCACAAACATTTTCCTGTGAAAATTGCACCATTCTTCATACTCTAAGTCGACTAACTTAAAGGTTAATTTTTTAAACAAATCATATGCCTCTATTTCTAACATACTACGTTTTGAGTACAGATATTGCATTTCTTGATCCAGCCATTTTTGTTTAGCGAAATTTTCTACCTTCTGCCCTACTTTTGTGTTACTAGAAGTTTTTAAATTGAATTGAATGAAATTCGGAAAAACTGATTTTCGTTTGCCAGACTTTAAAAAAGCGATATCTGTACCTATTAATCTAATGTTGCAACTTAACTTACGGTATCGATTTGGTTCCGTTGACCAGGATGCCATATTTCACTAAGTGAAGATTGAAACCTGTGATGAGCACTGACAAGTACACTTGGAGAAACCCAAATCACCAAAAAAACATTTTTAAAAAGACCTGACGATCGTTTCACTAACCAAGTTAGCGTCATCAGAGGATGAAAAATTCTAACTATTTTAAGAAACCAACATCACCTTATACCGGATCTTAGGTAATTTATTTGCCCATCTCAGTTCGGCCCCTTTACCTAAGATCCAGTATATAAAGTAATGTTAGTTTTTTAAAATAGTTAGAATTTTTCATCCTCTGATGACGCTAACTTGGTTAGTGAAACGATCGTCAGGTCTCTTTTAAAATGTGTTGTGGTGATTGGGTTTCTCCAAGTGTACTTGTCAGTGCTCATCACAGATTCCAATCTTCACTTAGTTGTAAGGTAATTTTAACGAATAGATGTAGACTTTATTCGTCCTGTATCTGCGACGATAATAGAGTAGCTGAATTTCTTTATTTAATAAATAAACAAACAAAACTTTGTACTTAGGCACTCAAGTTTTCATTATTTAATACAGGAATAAACAAAACATTCTATATTTAAACAAGACTCCAAACATACTTAACCATTTCTGCTTACTCCCTGCTCAATTTGCTACCCTTTCTAACATAAACTTGTGCAAGCAAATATCGCCTACATATAAACGAAGAGAAAATAATAAACTTGATGGTCGATTTGCGTTAGGACAACATGCAATTTCAAGAAGGATAGTTCGTTAGGATTATGTAAATTTGCAAATCTCAACAACACATTTCTCTTGGCTTTTGCTGAAACCAGATTTCCTTAATTTGCAATTAGGTTTCCCCACAACGGCAAGCATGCTGTTTGCATATTGCTAATTCACGTACGATATGGAAAATTGGGTTACTAGGAAAGTTTCTTGGTGAATAATTATTGTCTCCGAAAACTTCACCGAATAAAAGTAATTGCCAATTCTATAACTTAACGAACAATTACAGGGAATTTAGATGCTCATAGGCGAGTTACAAACTATTCTTAGCTGTTTGGAGTTATTTGCACTTCGGTAATTCAGTAATTATTGAAAACTGTATACAGAAGTTTAGAACCCGAGATTCTGGTTTAGCATTATTCCCATCTCAGGTTCAACGTAGCGGAAAGTCCAGTGCTTTGTACAAGTTTTAGAGATTAACTTGCTGACAAAGTTTTTGTTAACTCTTACCAAAAACTTTGTCACAAATAGTTCCAAACGAAGTAAAAACGAAGATTTAAATACTGCTATGTGATTCGATTAAACTGAAGATAAAGCCACATAAATAGTGCTGCAAATCGATTCATAACTTCCACATAGCTATGATAATCCAATCTTATCAAAAAGACATTCTCATAAATGAAATTTGGAGCCATGACTTGATCACAAAGAAAATATTCGTATTCCTGTATCCATAAACTTCATAAACGCTATAATACTCGAGTTTTAACCACAAAAAAAAGTGAATTTTCACCAAATCAATTCAATTTACCCTCATTTATCCCGTACCTGCGACGCGATCTTACGCAAAACAATTCGAAGCGTACCTTTGTCGGGTGCTGGATATCAAATTTGAAACTGATACCTCAATTCGTTCGAAAGTTATTGCGTATATGAACAGACGCACAGGGCAACAGACCGACAGACAAAAAAATTGTCGTTTCAGAATAAAGTTTTTTATATGCTTTAACACTTTTTACGCCGTTTTAGCAAACAAATTCGACATTTCCTTCACCGATATTCCACCTCTGATTCAACCCCAAATTGAATCTCAGCACAGAATACCATATGTTTGATGAAATTGAAGGTTTTCTTATAAACAAACTCTAAAACGTTGTATTACTCAAATTTTAAGGAACACAGTTTAATTTTCACCAAATCACCCACAATATTCGTCTCCTTCTCCCTATAGCGATTTTACTCGAAAACTATCCAAACCGATCGTTTGTCGGGTGTTAACTATATACCAAAGTTCAAGACGATATCTTAATTCGTTCTAAAGTTATCGTAGCTACAGACACACAGACCGCGGACAAAAAAAATCGTTGCCTCCATACGCATTGACGACATGGAAGTAGAAATTTCTGGACGCAGAAAGTGCGAAAGTAGCGATTTTCATAAGAATTGTACTCTCCTATTATACGGCATATTACTAAAGTTAATACTTTAAACTTACACAGCCATTGAAGATCGATTTTAGAGGTCCTAGTACGCGCACATTTGATAAATTCTTTCAAAAGTGTTACCATCGATCTCTCTATTATCAAAAAAATCTTGTGTTCTAACTCCTTTTGAGAAAAATTGCCAAAACTCAATTTTCTATGAATCTAAAGAATCAAATTTTGCTATATCTGTAGATAGTGTAAGACTCTTTAAAAAAACAAGGTAGGGTAGTGTTACACGTCATTGTTCAAAAAATATAAACATTTTCCGAAAACAAATATAGTTGTCCCGAAACAACGGATCCGATTTTCGAGACAACGAACCAATTCAAGAGATTTACACAAAAACTACACTAGCTAAGATATAATTATTCACAAATAGCGTTTTGACAACTATAAAAAAAAATTACACAAAAATTTGCAACCAACCTTGATCACGAATATTCACCCTTACGAAAATCAGCTTAAATGTTCACAAAATTTATATAAAATTCTTTTTACGAAAATTAGCTACGTAAAAACATTTTGCTAAACAAATTACTTTTCAGGAAAATTCGAAAACAGATTTTCCACGTGAATTTGCAAACACATTTTTTGCAATAATCTATTGAACAGTACTTGATAATCACTAACATTTCACAATAATTCGACAAAAAATGATTTCTGCAAAAAATGACATATATTTTACACGAAAATTTGCTGATAAAATACACAAAACTTAAATTACATAATCTGAAATTAAATTTGAAAAAACATACGGGCTGCCCGATCTGAAATACGAACTCATGCAATGTATCAATGCAATAAAGATTGCCGAGTTTCATCAAAATCGGTTAATAACTTTTTGAGTAATCGTGTCGATACATATATATATATATATATATATATATATATATATATATATATATATATATATATATATATATATATATATATATATATATATATATATATATATATTTATTTATTTATTTATTTATTTCTGACATACATTTTACAACGTACAATACAAATAAGCTGTATTAAATGTACAATTTTAAAGCATGATATCTAAAATTGTTGTCAAGTCTCACCATCGGTACGTCTCCATTAGCGAATTTTTTGAAATAAAACACGCTTAATTTTTTAAATAAAAATTCGCTAATAAGAACAAAACAGAAATGTGACTACCACTGGTTGCCTGTTGTGACTCCGTGTATTTTTTCTTCTTCATCCAGAGTGTTCCCATCATCACCTGGCTATACCGTACTGATGATAGCTAATAAGCTTGAAACACGTGTATGCGGTTGTCGCCTTGCACCTTGCCCTTAACCGTTCTCCTTGTATAGTATACAGAAATGCTGTGTTAAAATCCTGTTATATATATATTATATATATATATATATATATATATATATATATATATATATATATATATATATATATATATATATATATATATATATATATATATATATATATATATATATATATATATATATATATATATTTATTTATTTATTTCTGACATACATTTTACAACGTACAATACAAATAATCTGTATTAAATGTACAATTTTAAAGCATGATATCTAAAATTGTTGTCAAGTCTCACCATCGGTACGTCTCCATTAGCGAATTTTTTAAAATAAAACACGCTTAATTTTTTAAATAAAAATTCGCCAATAAGAACAAAACAGAAATGTGACTACCTACAAAAAGTGGTAAGAGTACACGATTCTCCCACGCGGTCACCCGTCCAAGCACCGACCATGTCCGAGGTTGCTTAACTTCGGTGATCGCACGATAATTGGTTTTTCCAACGTGGTATCGCCGTTAGCTTGACATGTTTATTTATCCAAGGTTTATATATTCATTATTAAATTTTAAGTTTTGATTTTAAATAAAGAATTAATTTGTTTTCAAATTTTGCAATATTTACACAATGTCTAACCGTCCTGGTTGCATACGTACTGTTCCTGTGTGAAAGAATTAATATAATAACATAACTTATTTTATCTTTTAGGGTCTTGGAAAACTAATATAAGCAAACAACTTTGTTGTATTCGGCAATGATTTAGTTCACAAGTTTTTCATATAAACTAAAATTATTAATCGATAGTTTCTTGTTAGGATGACCTGATCTTGTATGGCTAGCAAAAACCCTTCTGTCTCTGGAAGCATCTGTCCGGACACCAACCAGTAGTTCGACGCCAATTTGTCGACATGTCCCTGGGAGGTCTCATTTAGATGTCGCCCGTGGAGAGGCTTTTGCATCCAAGAAGCAACTTGTCTTGATCAGTCCGATGGTGACTTTGTATTTCACTTTCTGTTAATTGTAGCGGTGTTGAATCATCTGCCTCGCATATGGCACGGGGTAGTTCAGAAGTAAGCGCCCGCTAATGATAAGTAGGCAGGTTATCTATCTGCTGGTCCAACTGTTTACCAATATCCAACACACCCCTTCCACCTTGGTGTCTAGGTAAACTTACACGCTCGATAGCACTACGGGGATGATGCTTTTTGGATTTTGTTAAGAGTGTTCGCACCTTCCGTTGTAGATTTTCGATGTCCCTTTTACTCCAGTTCACAATCCCAAATGAGTAGCTAAGTGCAAAACATGCATATGTATTCAGAACTTTAATCGGGTTCTTGCTGTTAAGATGTGATCGCACCACCTGCTTTACTCGTTTCGTAAACTCATTTGTCAGATCGCTCTTCATTACCGAGTGGTTTATTTTCATCGTCTGCTGTATTCCCAGGTATTTATAACACTCATCCACATCCATCGAGGCAATGTGCTGGCCGTCCTGCATTTCATATACACCTGGTTGTATTTTCCCTCTGACTACACAAAAGGTGCGACATTTATTAAGCCCAAACTGCATGTCAATATCTCTGGAAACCCCTTCCACGATTTTAAGGAGTTGTTCTAGGTGGTTGTGGTGGCCATCAGCTTAAGATTATCCATATACAGCAAATGATTTAGCCTCACTTGCCCCATACCATTGCTTTTTATACTGAAACCATATCTGGTGGAGTTCAAGTGGCTTGGTAGTGGATTCAATGCGAGGCAGAACCACAATCGGCTTAGCAAGTCGCCTTGAAATATGCCTCTTCTGATTGGTATCGTGCTGGTTATGATGTTATCGCCCGTTTGTATCCGTAACCGAATCGTTGTTCTCCAGGTAGACATTGTGTATTCAAGAAACCCCAGGGGATATATATATATATATATATATATATATATATATATATATATATATATATATATATATATATATATATATATATCCTCTTAGTAATCCACTTAGTCAGCAAAGAGATTTCTTCGTCCATTGTATGCTTGATTGCACACAACAGAATCACTTATTATCTGTTATTTGCATCCCATAGATCCTTTGGCACACCCTTTTTGCTGGCTCGCAATTATGTTGTTTCGTTCACAGTGCGGATATATGCGTTTCGCAGGGCAGGATGTGATCAACTTATATAGGGCCGGAAGACAAGTTATTGGTCGGTATCTGCTGGGGTCCGCAGAACAATGCTGGTCCTTTGGCAGAAGATACGTACCTTCTTGTGTGAAAAACAATGGCATCTTCTTTGGATGAAGTATAACATAATTTATTAGCACCGCCAATAGATGGTGTGTACACCTTAATTTTTTCAGCCAAAAACTTTGGACGCCTTCAGGCCCGGGTGCCTTCCCATTACGAAGCTCTTTAATAACCTGGGAGACTTCATCTGTGGTAAACGGCTCATGATACATTTGGTCATAACTCTGACAAGCTGGGTGTTCTTCGTTAACCCAGCTAGCGACAATATTGCAGGAGGCTGTTGTGGCTAGTTGACTTTGCCAGAACTCTTTAATTTGTTCCTTTTTTTGGAAAAGCACCGGTGGTTGCATTTCTAGCTGAATTAAGCTGACGGTAGAAAGTCCTTTCAGAGCGTTCAAACATTGTATTGTCGCACTTCCTATTCTTGCTCGTTTTATATCTCCTCAACCGTTCTACATATACAGAAAGCTTATGTTTCAAGGTGTCCAGACAATCTTGTGCAGTGTGGTTGACTGGATTTTGTGCTGAGTGTTGTCGAACTCGCCCTATTATCTCCTCTACTTGTTTCTGCAATTTTCTTGTCTGTACTCCCCCAATGTATTGCGTCAGTCCAATTTCTTTTCGAAGTGTTTCTCTACTTATCAAACTTTTTTCTACGGGGCAGCCTTTGACTCCAGTCTCTGTGATTGGGCCTTCGATCAGAAATCTTAATGCTTAAGATTTTAATTGCTGCAGTTGGTGCACAGTAAATCAGTATATGCATGTGCTCCAATGTGTTAATCTCTAGAAGCTGCGATGGCAAAATTATTCCGTTCAAAAGTTCCAATATAATTGCCAGCTTTCTAGATAATTGCCAGCTTTCTAGATGATCTTAGCCTAGTTAATATTACTACTACTACCAGTACTATTATTATTATTATTATTATTATTATTATTATTATTATTATTATTATTATTACTATTATCCATCCCGTAAATCTTTGAGGAAGACGCTGATATCAATAATAAGAAGAATGAAACCATTGTTGGGGTGATTTTAAATCTACGACTTAACTCGACTCTCATCGTCATTATCGCCTACTTGTACTGCCAGGGGGAGGTTTCAGCTAAACAACTTAACATTTTCTTTATTTGTGAAAATATTACTATTGAGTTTTATCGTTAAACTAGTTCTAGCGTGAGCTAAGCATGCTAATAAAAACATTTGTTGATTGCAACTGACCATGGCTACACTCTTAATCATACTATTGGTGACGTGACAGTTAAACCCAACAAATCTGATTCTGTTAAGCATAAACAACAGTCACCTGTAGCTACTACCACTACTACTGTTAAAAAAATAAAGACTAAGCGCTGAGAATAAACAAACTTACGCAACGTACATCTTTCGTTCCAATAATTGTTGATACATACCTGAAACAAACAAAAAAATTTAGTTGCTAAATATATTGCTAATTTTTCTAATAATGGCTTAATATTGTTCACCTTTAAGGTTCCCTATGACAATGAATTACTTGAAGAATTTAGGAACCATTACAGCAACTATTAAAGACATTTAATCTATATACTATATGATCCGTATCATAGAAAAAGACAAACAAAGTAAAGAATTGGTGATAAGGAAAATAAATATTCAAGAAACCAAATATTTATCAATTTCTTTACCAGCGTGCAGACCATTTCAGTAAAACTAAGCCTAATATACAAAATATGTGGTTTCAAACAAAATGAGTTATTTACCAGAAAAATAAACAAACAAGAAAGTTTGTTTGAATAGAGCTCCGCAACCTCTACATACTTCACGGTTCCCACTGATAAAAAAGATGCCGAAATTGCGTGCGAACAAGTTAAACGGAATTTCTAAAGGGATTTTTGGTAGAAAAATAAAGTTTGTCTGTGATCTCTTTCTACAGGGTGCGGTGATTTATCTGTCACCTAATATAAACACAATTTTTGGTAGACGTTAAGAATTTTTCATGCTCTAAATACGCCAACTCTACGATAGTCAGGTCTTCAAAAATGTGTTGTAGTAGAGGCATATTCCCAAGTAACTGGCAAACTGCTCGAGTACAACCCGTTTCCAAGAAAGGATCAAATGCGCTTCCTAGCAACTACAGGCCCATTTCTCTCCTTTCATTCATCTCTAAAGTGATGGAAAAGTATATAAACACCGAATTACTAAAATTTCTTAAAAAACACAGTCAAATCCACGACAGGCAGTATGGATTCCGTCATCGTAGATCAACTGCCGACCTCCTTTCCTTTGTCACCCATTCTTGGAACGAGTCTATGGAACTACACGGTGAATCCGAGATTGTCGCTCTAGACATATCCAAATCATTCGACCAGGTCTGGCACACGGCGCTGCTTAATAAACTACCGGCCTATGGCCTACCACCAAAACTCTGTACGTGAACAGCTAATTTCCTTTCCAACCGAAGCATTTCTGTTGTCGTGGTTGACCATTCCTATAAACTGTATCCAATTAATGCAGGAGTTCCTACTTTGTTTCTTCTCCACATCAATGACCTCCTCTCTAGCACACCCAACCCAGTTCACAGTTACGCGAACGGCAGCACCCTCCATTCCAATATACAATATTCTAAGCCTGTATATTTAGCCCAACTAGATGAGGATCGCAGACTCATGGAGGGTTCTATCTCCGTGGATCTCCAAAAAATATTAGACTGGGGAAGTAGAAATCTTGTACAATTCAACCCCACCAAATCACACTCTTGCTTTCTTTCTCATAAGAGATACACCAGCCCTAGACCCATCACAATAAACAACCAAGTTATTCAAAGTAATGAGTTCTTTTCACTTGTTGGCATCTCTGTGGATCGAAATTCAATTGTCACCAACATCTCACATCAATTGCAGAAGCGGCTGCTAAGAAATTAGGTTTCCTCTTCCGGGCTCGCAAATACTTTTCACCAGCTAATCTCTATACTTTATATACTTTACAAATAAGACCAAACGTCGAATACTGCTCCCACATCTGGTGTGCTGCTGCCGCTTCTACACTCGCTATCTGGGCTCCATTCAGAATAGAGCTATACGTCTCATCGGTGACCCTACCCTCACCCAAAGGCTGCCATCCCTTGCCCACCGACGTGCCGTTGGTGACCTCTCTCTCATATATATATATATATATATATATATATATATATATATATATATATATATATATATATATATATATATATCTGCACGGGCACTGCTCAGAGGAGCTTTCTTCCATAGTTCCTCTACCTGCTGCCCCCAACAGATCTACCATGGGAACAGACCGAATGCACCCTTTTACTATCCAGGTCACCAGACATAGAACATCTTGTTATGCCCGCTCATTTGTCCAGAGGACTTCCAAGTTATGGAATTCCTTGCCGGCACATGTTTTTCCTTCTCCCCCGAACCTCCAAACCTTCAAGTCCAGAATTAGCAAGTTGCCTCTTTCCTCCTTGTCGACACCCACGGTACGATATTATTTAGGCTGTAAGCCCTCGTGGTGTGTTGTTGAAATAATAATAAAAAAAAGTGCTCATCAAAATTTCACTTTGTGGTATGTGTTATTAATATTAGTGATAGATGTGAGTTTCTATACATCGAATAACATTTTGATTTGATTGCTTTTGCTTTTATCTGCCCAACTGTTTTGAATTGCATTTTGCGTTTACATTTATAAACATATGGGGTGTTATGTACACATAAAAAATTTGGCAAATAAACTTAGAAGTATGCTGTCAAAATTCAGACATTTGAAGTCGTTTGTAAGAATATCATTACTGAAAACACTCTACTTTGTTTAGTACAGTCCCAGGTCTCTTATGCATCATTGGGGGGGGGGGGGGGGGGGTGGTCAACAATATTCACGTGTGTAATTTAGAGTGATTTAGAAATTGTTTTACGCAACATATTTATAATAACCCAGCAACCTATTTTGTAAGAGAAGAAGAAGCTAAAATAATGCCTCTTAAACATCTCTTTTGCTTGGCCATATCAGTAAGAATTTAAATACAATTTGGAAACAATTACCTTTGTTGGGCACAATTATAGCAAACTATGTAAAAAACCTAAGTGTAGTAAGGTAATTGGTGATATTTATCCTTGGGCTGTAGGCTTTACGATGCTAACGTATCGTAATTGCTGCGTAAATAGATCTTGACTGCATACCTCTATTGTTTTCAAAATTCATGCTGTCTGGGTAAAAAGGAAGTAATTTCGGGACGTAGCAAGTGCGTTATAGCAGCGAATTTTCATAAGAATTGTACACTATTATTATACGGAATATTAGTAAAAGTAATACTTTAAACTTACACAGACCTTGAAGATCGGTTTTAGAGATCCTACTACGCGCACATTTGAAGAATTCTTTCGTAAGTGTTACCATCGATATCTCTGTATTCTCAAAAAAATCTTCTGTTCCAACTCCTTTTGAGAAAAATGCCCAAAACTAAATTTTCTATGAAGCTAAAGAATTAAATTTTGCCAAATCTGTAGATAGTGTGTCTCTTTAAAAGAAACTTGTATTACAAATTTCATTAAAGTTATACAAAAGATTTCCAGGAGGAAACCTAATTCATATTTATAAAAGTAAAGTATCTGCCAAATTATAAACGTAGCAGTTATTTTTCCTTATGAATCGCCAGTATGATTTCGTTTTAGTCAACCTAACCAAACTAGTTTTTTCAATATCAAGAAGAACAAAATTATAATTTCAGACTCAAAGGAGACAAAATGATTCAAGCGTTTTAAACAACAATAAGATCTTATTTCAAAGCGTATGAAATCTGTGCACCATTGTCTCTCCAAATGTCAAAATAAAAATAAAAAAACATACATTCATCAAGATGGATTTAATCGCGTAAGCTTTTGCTTAGAAGGCAAGGACGATATCGCAGGCGCCATCTAAGTATACTTGCCCCAACGTTTTATTTGCGTGATACTTTAGATCGGCTTCATGCCCGGGCTATTATATTCAAAGTATACGTAATTAATTGCAGAATTAGTACAATTACCGTTGAAACACATCCTATGACTGCTTCGGTCTTATATGACGTCTTATGTTTAAGTTTAAAGATAAAACAACTATTCTAGAAACATTTATATAGAGTCTTGGCTTGATTTTGTTTACATTTATAGTACAATATACGACAGCATAATATATCTATGTTGCGCTTAAACTATATTTGAGGCCGTTCATAAAGCTAAAAGTATAGTGTCTTTTAATCATTGATTAAATCCCCCAGTTAAATAACAATCAATTGGCAAATTTTTAATTTCATGTCGTCTGTCATTTTCCAATATTGCAGCCGATATTTCACAATTGTTGGTTCGGATAGTATGTATTATGCCTGGTATATATTTAGTTTGGTCACCGTTGATGTATGGTTTATACTTGTTGTATGAATCAATCTACGCGTGGCAGTTAACTACTCTGTTTGTTAGGTATTGGACTTTAACCACTGAGTCGTCTCAACGCATGTCTTTGGTATTTTATGTTTAATTTAAAAACAATTTTAAATATTGTGTACCAATTTATTTAAAATTCGCAACATATGTTTATTTGCACTATTTATAGCCACATGTAAAGTCTCATTCTAGACACTCCGATACTTACAAAATTATGGCGTTTTCAAAAAGTGTTCCCGGATTTTCCACCGGAAAAACTTGACCATAAAGGCTGATTAACGAACTTGACCTCGGTTTTTGCCCAAACGAGATTTTTTCCATGTTTTATTGAAATCAGTTTTGTATTTTTTGAGTTACCGCTTACATACATATATATATATATATATATATATATATATATATATATATATATATATATATATATATATATATATAAATGTTAACGGACCTTGGTTTTGGGTTCTAGGGACCCAAAATCGAGCTCATCTGAAGAAATTTTGGTGCTTATATATTGTCACGTCCTTCTCTATGAGAGTCTTGTCCATAGAACGATACTGTGTCTATGGCCATAGGCAACTTGTAGAGTGTGTTGGTAGCAGCGAACCCTTTGGAATGCAGTACATTAGTGTGACGTCATAGTAGGTCAAATACGATGGAACGAGCACAAGCATTTTCTTATGTAGTTTGGGAGTAGCTGTTCTTAAATTAAGTTGAATTGAAATATTGGCAAGGATGCATTATAAGCCTATTTTATAGACATTTGGGCACACTCTCACGAGTGCAGGAGTCTTATTTTTGTTGATAATTTAAAGGAAAGCAGAAAGAATAATTTAATATAAAACCATGGATGTTTAGATTGAGTAACCATGACAACAGCTTACGTGCTGTTGTCTGACATGACAACGAATGTACCGCATTATATTTCTAGAAAGAACGAGAAGTGATAGGTATGAAACAATATAAGGGGGTCTGGAACCTCTATGGACAGTATAAATAAACGAGCCGCAGATAGAGCAGTCAGTATTAAGTGAATCAGTGTGGTGTGAAATAAACTATAGACATTTAGTAATAGAGATAAATATTTTAGTTCATGGTGGTGTTCGAAAATAGTTGTTTATAATAAATAAGTAGTTTGAAAGGCAGCGTTTTATTAGCCAACAAATCCAGAACCCCGTAGAACGTAACAATATTTTTGTGTAAACTTTGCAAAATACATTTTTCGCTTAAACGCTTTTAAAGTATATTAAGGTCAGGAGTAAATTAATGAGCCCTCTTAAGAGAAGTTAATGATGATTACAGATAATCATTAAAGAAGTTCTGGTATTTTAACTTTGTTTAGTAGGGCTCTAAATCACCAAGTTTGGCCACATTTAACTTAATTGTTACGGATATAGCACAAAAATGCCTGTAGTGTAGTTTATTACTCGACAAAAACAAAGTGCCAGCGCTTTTAAAGTTGGTGACAAACTAAAACGATTACACAAATTGTCTGAACGCAGACAGTGGGTTATGGTAGCGATATTTCATAGAGCTATTTTTAATGGTTAATATGTCTTTTTAATGAAAGTAAAGAAACGTACCATATTTAATCAAAATAACTGATGTTTGAAAAAGTACAAAAAGTTTCCGAAAATAAACCCAAATTGATTCAGAAAAAACTGGCCTGATTCGCCAACAAACCTCTTCAAGCTATTTACGCAACTACGAATATATTATTCACAAAAATTACAAAAACAAATTTTCACATGACAAATTCTTTCACGTTTTTTTTACAAAAATTGATTGTTTACGAAAATTGGCTAAGCAAATTTTTCCACCAAAATTCGAAAACATTTTCTTACAGTAACTTAAACATTAGTTATTAATTAGCAACATTAAAAATTTCACCGAGAACTGACTGAATATTTTTTGCAAGAAAATTTACAGAAAAATACATCAAAGTATAAATTTAGTCCGTAATTAAAATTAAAAAAAAAAGAGAATTAAAAAAAAGTTGTTTTTTTATATATATTTTACAGAAAGTCGACCCTGTGAAAGTAACCAACACATTTTATAAACGTTTCTAAGCAGCCTTATGTATTAGATATAAATTATGTAAAAATTCCTAAATAATTATTGATTGGTGAAGCTAAAGTTTTGTTTAATCATTATTATTTAAAATCAAACCAAACAGTAATAAATATTATGTATTTGAGATTTCCACAAAATCCATTAAAATGATGTAAGTTCTTCTACACCAATGCTGGATGGTGTTATATAGCAGTCATTTTTACGCTGTAGCTCTTGTTCTGAAATAAATTATATTCTGTGGTTGTCAGAGATAAAAAAGTTATTAGGTGCCCAACACCGCATGGTACACGGGAGAGGCAGCTTCCTAAAAGCGAAACGACATTCAACTTGCGTAAACACAATGACCCAGTCTGCTCGTCAGTAGTTGAGACAAAGTTTTTAGTGACTTTTCAATAAAAATTTTACATATAAACTTAGGGACTACTTCTCTGGCTTCACTGTCGGTTTTCGTTTTTGTAGGTAAAGGACGTAGCCAGCGCGTAAGCTAACTGGAGCAAGTGGCCCTTACGAATTCTGAATGTTCTAGGATGTCCTTCAACGTTTCTGTTACTATAGTTTCGCTGCTTGATAGCATTCTCAGATAGATAAAAATTGAATTAGTACGAAATCGTTAATAAAGCTGGTTTTAATATAAAATATATCTCTGCTATTAGCAGACGCTCTCGAAAATTTAATAGCATAAGCTTTAAATACGGATGTAAAAGATTCCTCTCTATAACTGATTTTGCCTTTTACATCGTCAGACAAGAAAAAAATTGAATTTACTTATCGGCATTTATAACAACTATAAATAAAAATATGTTGCTACGTTAAGGTGTTTTGATAAAAAAATTCCTTGAAAATCAAATAAAAGTGACAGATGACGTCTTTCAAATGTCAATATCATGTATGTCAATAGTTGACATAAAAAAATTAACGTTAAAAACTGTAATAACAAGCATAACAATAAATAATTAACAATAACAGAAATAGAACAGGTTCTACACAACGAAAAAATTTCGGAATCAGCAAGTGCGTTATAGTAGCGAATTTTCATAAGAATTGTACACTATTATTATACGGCATATTAGCAAAGTTAATACTTTAAACTTACACAGATCTTGAAGATCGATTTTAGAGGTCCTAGTACGCGCTAATTTGAAGAATCTTTTGAAAGTGTTACCATCGATATCTCTCTATTATCAAAAAAATCTTCTGTTCTAACTCCTTTTGAGAAAAATGCCCAAAACTGAATTTTCTATGAAGGTAAAGAACTAAATTTTGCTATATCTGTAGATAGTGTAAGTGTCTTTAAAACAAAATTGTATTACAAACTTCATTAAAGTTATACAGAAGATTTCCAGAAGGAAACTTAATTCATATTTAGAATAAAGCCTGGACGCAGCAAGTGCGTTATGGTAGTGAATTTTCATAGAAATGATCTGGCATTAAATATTTTTTTAAAACTTTTTTTTCTTGCAAGATAGAAATCTAAATTTTGCTGTATAGTTTACTTTTTATATCGTAAACCTACTTAGCAAATTTGGTTATCATAGCTTTTTATTTTTTGAGATAAAATTTTTTTCGAATGAAAACTCAAAATTTTCCCGGAAAACCTCGTCGGATTTTCCTGAATAACGAACTTATCCAAGCAATTTATTAAAGGAAGGTAAATGCCAAATTTTATCAAAATCAGCCCATTATTTTTTGAGTTATCGGTGTGATACACACACACACAGATATATATATATATATATATATATATATATATATATATATATATATATATATATATATATATATATATATATATATATATATATATATAAACATATAAAAATTGAAACTGACCTCGGATATGGGTTCTAGGGGTCCTAGTTCGCGCTCATTTGCAAAATTTTTTTCAAAATTCAAAAGTCGGGACCTCCCCATTAGTGAATTTTTTCTAGGAAAATTCACTAAAAGTCAAGTATCTGCTACATTATAAACGTAGCCGTTATTTTTCCTTATTAATCGCCAGTATGATTTCTTTTTATTCAACCTAATCAAACTGGTTTTTTAATAACAATTACAACAATAACAAAATTATAATTTCAGACTCAAAGGTGAGAAATTTATTTAGGCGTTTTAACCAAAAATGAGATCTTGTTCAAAATGTATGAAATCTGTGCACTATTGTTTCTCCAAATGTCAAAATAAAACATTAAAAAAAACATACATCCATCGAACTGCATTCGATCGCGTAACCTTCTCCTTACGAGGCAATTGATCAATTCAAATGGTTTATTTAGTATTAGGTGGTTACAATATTTTACAATAAGTCAAATAATGTGCCTTAGTCTAACATACTCATCAGAGAAGAACTATTACATACCTATTGTTTGTAGTTAGATATAATAACAAATACATGATCCCTATCATATGATTTATCCATGGTTAATGTTTATTTAAACGATGTCTTAATTTAAGAACAGTCTTCAGGGAGTTTATAGATTTTATATATGTATAATTGTGGTTTATATTTAATCTACATATTTTCTGAGGAAGCCTTAATATTTCTACATAATAAAACGTAGATTCTAAATTGCTTTTAAACAAATTGAACCACTGTTGTTAACACTTCTATTTATTTACATTTTACCAAATTTTCATTAAGAAAAATTCGCTAATAGAGAGGTCACGATGAAAAGCTTTTGAAAAAAATTCACCAGATGAGAGCGAATTTGGGTCCCTAGAACCCAAAACCAAGGTCCGTTAAATTTTTTATATGTTTATATATATATATATATATATATATATATATATATATATATATATATATATATATATATATATATATATATATATATATATATATGATACACAATATTTGACATATGACATGAAATTAAAAATTTGCCAATTGATTGTTATTTAACTGGAAGATCGAATCAATTATTAAAATACACTATATTTGTAGGTATATTAACGGCACCTAACACAGTTTGAGCGCAGCATAGATATATTATGCTATCGCATAATGAAACCTAAGACGTCATATAAGACTGAACCAGTCGTGGATTGTGTTTCAATGGTAATTCTACTAATTTTCTGTAATTAAATAATTCTGTATACTTTGAATATAATATCTGGGGTATGAGCCGATCTATATCACACAAATAAAACCTTTGTTGACCTGTGCCTAGATAGCGCCGGCAGTACCGCGGCTGCCTCAAATTTTTAATTTCATGCCATATGTCAAATATTGTGTACTATATATATATATATATATATATATATATATATATATATATATATATATATATATATATATATATATATATATATATAACATATAACAATTTTAACGGACCTTGGTTTTGGGTTCTAGGGACCCAAATTAGCGCTCATCTGAAGACTTTTTTTAAAAAGCTTTTTATCGTGAGCGAATTTTTCTTAATGAAAATTTGATAAAATGTAAATAAATATAAGTGTTAATGACAGTGGTTCAATTTATTAAGCTTCCTATTTTCAGGGTATTATTTGTCATTTGTTACCTGAGAAATGAGAGAAACGTTTGGGATGAGTATAGGTCACAAATATGCACTAACGCTATCTCAGCGCTAGTACAGTCAGCATGGGTCCAACTTTTCCAAGAACGGCACCGCCACCAAGCCTCATTACATGTCCAAAATGTTAACAAACACTGCAGACTTTACCCATTTATTTTTTCATTTTTCCAGCTGGAGGTTTCTGTACCTGCAATTTTTGCTCTTTTAATGTCTAGTTGTTCTTTTAATGGAGTGGATGTTACTATTTTAGAATGTTGTCTTTTTCGCTGTGAAATTCTTGGTTGAAAGACAGAAGCTGGACAGAACAACCTCTTGAAAAACAGTATTTCTCTTGTCTTCTTTAATTTATAGGGTTCATCATCATCGCTTAAGTTATCTTCAGAAATTTCGTCCAAACTGAATTGAGGATCAGACGAATTTGATTACAGTCTATTACGTAAGAAGCTCAATCTTCCTGGAATAATTCGACTTGATCCTGGTTCTGGACAAGGAGTCTTATGTCTGGGTTCTGTTGGTTCTGAAGTACTCTGGGGTGTATCAGTGACTGGTGCATCTTCTAAATCCATTGTATTTTGACAATCTCAATTATCTTTATAGATAGGCATTAAGTCTTCCTCAAAAAACACATCTCGATTGATGATTGTGTCCGGTTCCGGTTGTTTTGAATCCGTTTAAACCTTTCTCTATCGTGGTAAACCTATTGTGAGCATTTCTAAAAAGTTCGGCTATATCAATGTCTTTATCTTTTTTCATAATCTCTACTCCTCATGTACTTATCACATTCTTGCTGACAAGAAGTTTTTAAGGGATTGAAGAAAGTGACATCCAGAAGCTATGTTCTGTGAGATGTGTAGGGTGGAGTGATGGTAAACGAATACCAGAATTTCGACAGAAATTGTACGAAGCTAAAGAGGAATGAGTGGAATGATTATCCAATTTAAGAAGGATAGGTTGCTCTGGAGTAGCATTAGCAAGTTTTGCAAAGTTTTGAAACCATTCGGTAAACAGCTCTTCTCTAATCCATTCAGATTTCGAACATTTGTATATCGCGCCTGCGGGGCCTTTTTTTTCAAACTATCTTTCATTCTCATTCTTTTAAAAATAAACATGGGCGAAATATATTGCCTTGCAGCACTAAAGCAGCATACTATCGTAGCATTTTGTCCCCTTTCCGCTGATTATTGCGCCAACTTACTCTTCTCCGTTTTTTACCAATATACGACCTGGATTGTGGATACTGGAAATGCCCGTTTCGTCAACGTTTTATATGCGCTGTACTCTAAAATGATATTTGTCAATTAGTGACTAGATTATTAAAAAAAAAACATCAATTTCACCTTTATTGAATGCGGTGACCTTACTAAGGCTACTGGCTCCCGGTTTGCAAAAACTAAGCCGCGGATAACGCCGCATAAACGAATAGAGCTTATCCTTGCCATACGTACCTTTATCCATATTAAAAACATATGGTTTATTTTTATCTGCATATTGAAACAATAACCTGCGTATGCGTTGAGCAGTCGATCCATAAAATAATTTTGGCAGGTTTAATATCATATGAACAATTCCGTCTTCCTGATCTTTGGAAAAACAGTTTTTTTCCCAAACTCAGTTTCTTTGGTAGAAATCTACCTCTAAGCCTATTTAGAGTGTGCCATATGGAACATTCTAGTGGCACTCCTAATATATCATTTTTGTTCGCTCACGGCCGTTATTGCTCTTTTCATGGAATCGTCCGTCCACGAGGAACGTCCAGTTTTTCGAACGTATGTTCGCGGCATCTGAAACGAAATGCTGTCACATAATAAGAATAACAATAATTACGCCATACCTATCGAGTTGAAATATAAGGTTGGGAAATATCCATCAGCATGATGAATTTTACTCGAACCAGTACACGTTAACCTTAAGATCTTATTTACGAAAAATATAGATTAAAATGCACCAGATTATACTAAAATTATGGGATATGCTGTATCCTATAAACGTAATACATTTGGAAAATATAAAAGTGTTCCTAACTTAATAAGAGAAGCACAATTTGGACAAGAAAAATGTAGAAACATGCACAAAGGATTAGTGTGGCACCACACTAACCGTTTAAAAAAGGCACTTTAAGAAGCCATCTATCGGCCGGTCAATATATTTTGCTCGTATGGCGCCCAGTTTATGAGATTTCAAACTGGTCGATTTGCCCCGACAGTCCACATTACACAAGTTTCTCCTACTTTGAACATGCCAGCTGTCGTTTTTATTTTGTTTTTATTTTTGAAACAGGTTTTTGATCAGAATATCATAACGCAGCAACGGATTTTTATTTGTAGTTATCATGAATACGTATAAATCAATGCAATTTTTCCGGTCTGATGATATTCTTAAGCAGCGAAACCGGTTACAGAACAGAAAAAGGAAACGAACATTTATGAAGCCAGAAAAATGGCCTCTGTGTCTGTATTTAGTATGGAACGGTTCCACAGAGTAAGGGCAACAACAATTATTAAATTAACTATTTCAGATAAAAAATAGTAATATCTAGTTGTTAATCTACACAAAAAAGCCAATATCGCTGACAAAACAACCACCGCTAGTAATTAAATATAGTTTGTATATAACATACACAAATTTGTAATTTTTTGTAGTAGTAAATAGCAAATATTCAGGACACAGCGCAAGACTTCTTTATTTTATTTGAACCAAACCATTCCATGATCTCCCGGCGACGATTTTTCGTTTGAGCACGCATAGTGAATACGTAGAAGAGTAAGTCGCAGGTGTTTGTTATTACTTTCTCAATCAAACTCAATCAAACACCCCCTAGGGACGTCTGAAGAACAGCAAAACCATTTTACTGTGCATTTAATCGAACTTCAGAAAAAACAAATCGGGGTCAGAGATTCAAAATAAAAAGAAGTAACTTTGTTCTATACCACCGAGGGTTTAATTTGAAACAATTGCTATTTAGATTTGTATACACATACTTAGCTTTAATTTATAATTAAATATTTTTTCTGGCCTCGAGGCGAACTCATTCTGTCAATAATAAATGATAAAAAACATCTTTTGTTGAGAAGTCTTTTTATCTAGAAACGTAATACTTTATTTAGATTGCAAATAAAAGCACAATAACCTGTCGTTTAAAAAATCTATTCACCTCTTATAATATGGAAATCCATCCTCTACACAAACAGGCATACAAATAGTTCTCGTATATGTGCGTGTATATGTGTATATATGGATGTGTGTATATATATATATATATATATATATATATATATATATATATATATATATATATATATATATATATATATATATATATATATATATATATACATCCATATCCATATATATATATATATATATATATATATATATATATATATATATATATATATATATATATAGTTGAGATTTCTCAAATACCAAAGTAAAGATTATATACAGTGTATGGATGTTAATTACATCTCGCACTTGTTGATCTTGATTACCTGGGATGGTGATATTAAATCCAAAGGTAAACATTTTACATAACTTTATTATTTCACAAATTGATTAAACTTTATGCACTAAATATCTACACGTGATACACTATACATGACTCGAAAAGAGTGTGAACAGATAAAGCTTGCCAGTGAGTTGTTTTGATCAGGTTAACTCTGAGAAGAGAGAAAATCGCCTGGTATTTCTTAGTTGCCGTAGCTCTTGACATCTGGCTGTCGTAGAACATAACTTTCAACTGTCAAGAGTATTTACGCAGAAACACAGAGTAGTGTTGGCGGAAACACTGCGGTCAGAACCACCGACACATATTCCCCTATCAGTGGCAACGCTATTAGTTCAAGTATCTTCGTGGAAATCGAACTCTACGTCCATTGCGTGTAGTTTGAACGGGAACGGAAACTTCACTGTCACTTTCAGTTTCACTAGGTGTTGGACTTTCACTGTCACTTTCAGTTTCACTAGGATGTCTCTGAGGCTGGAAAGTTGTCTGTTCGTTATCACAAAGAATGAATGCGGGTTTAAGACGGTCAACAGAAATTGTCTCTTCTCCGTGTGATTTCTTGATTTTGAAGACTTTGTCAGTTCGGGATAACACTTCAAAGGGGCCGCCATAAACTGGTTCGAGGGTTTTTCGCGAAATATCAATACGAACAAAAACAAAAGGAGCTTCCATAAGCTTGGGATGGACAAATACCTTTTTTGCAGTATGATGTTTAAAATGTACTGGTCCAAGTTTCCTTATGTCTTCTTTCAGCTGAGATATAAGTGGTGGAACATCATGAGCTTGTGTGCTGTTGAAAAAGTCGGTGGGAAGTTTGATTGATTCTCCGTAGACTATTTCAGCGGGTGTTGAGCGATATTCTGGAATTATGTACGATCTGAGTCCTAGTAACACAATTGACAATTTAGCGACCCAGTTTTCGTCCATATGAGCTTTCAAGGCCTGTTTCAGAACTCTATGCCATCTCTCGATTACACCATTTTTGCTGGGTGGTAAGCTGTGGTGTTGATGTGGTCTGCACCTAGTGTTTTAGTGAGGTGTGTGAAAAGGTGGCAATCGAATTGTTTACCTCTGTCTGTGGTGATGTATTGCGGAACACCGAAACGAGAGATCCAGCATGATAAAATAGTGTTCGCTACTGTTTCTGCTGTAATAACTGACAATGGAATGGCTTCGGGCCATCGAGAAAATCTGTCTATTATTGTTAACAGATAGCGTTGACCTTGTGATGGTGGTAATGGTCCCACAATGTCAACATTTATATGCGAGAATCTTCTCATGGCTGGGGTGTATTGTCCAATGGCACTGGAAGTGTGTCTCCATATCTTGACTTTCTGGCAGGGAATGCAAGTTTTAGACCAAAGAGATACATCACGTTTCAATTTGGGCTAACAAAATCTATCCTGAACCAGATCGACTGAAGCTGATATGCCTGGGTGAGATAAATTGTGGATATAATCGAAAATCTTTTGGCGAAATTTGAGCGGAATGAATGGGCGAAGTTTCTTTGAAGAAGAATCGCAAACCACCGCCACACAGTGCTTTCTATAAGTAACTAATAAATTCTTTATTTCTGAAATTGAGTGTTTTTCGAAAAAAATCCTCTGACACGTCGATTATGTTTTAAACAGACACTTTTTGACATACGACCCATATTTGTGTCGTCATGGTTGTTCGAGATATGACGTCACTGACAATTTTTTTCACTGCAACTCCCAATTTCGACCACGTGATTTGAAGGAGCGTGTCATTCTACGTACACGTCATCAAAAATATGGCTGCCTGATAGTAGCCTACGAGACCAGGAATGTTTTTTAATTGCTGTCAGATCAACACTTGAAATCGTACTTCGGTAAATAGTTTTTTCGGTTTTTTGAGTTACCTCTTTAGTTATTATTTTTTGTTTGGCAAAAGCAATATGTCTGAAGTGTTTATTGAGTAGTGGCCTTTGTCATTTTATAAAAGAATGGTTAAATTAACTGAAAGAGAACGAATTGAAATTTTTTGCATGATCGGATTTGGAGACAGGATGCGCAAAAGAAAGAGTTGAATTGTTTAGTGAAACTCATCCTGATCGGCATCCCATTAGCCAAAGCATGGTTTTCCTAAATCTGGTCGACCTTCAAAATCAGAAGAAGCTCAACTTAGTAGTGTTTTGTTGGCAATACAGGAAAATCATCATATTGGTGTAATGGAGACCATTTTTTTGCCTAGAATAAGTGTAGTAATTAGTCTCCTTGTTTTTATTTGAAAGCGGTGCTTTCAAGGCCGCCAGAATGTTGGATTTTCATATTAATCAAAATTTTATGTTTTTTTAATCACTCTGTATTATATTGACCTGGAATTCTTTCTGAAAATTGTGTAAAGCGTGTATACCTGCTTTCGGTACCTGCGCACCACCACTTACCAGGATAAAGGGTATGCTGGTGAAGAATTTATGACATTATTGGTATTATTATTATTGTCACCATAACGATCAGTTCAGTTTAAGTTTAGTACACCCTCTGTAATAGTGCAGCATTTCTGTACATTTATATGTAGAATAAATAAATTGAGTTTATTATTGACGTGTTTAATTATTAAAAATTCGGGACGCAGCAAGTGCGTTATGGTAGTGAATTTTTATTAAATGCTTCAAATTTGAATAACTCAATTTTATATAAACCTAGAAAGTTGAATTTTGCCATATAGTAATGACTTTTACAAGGCAACATATTCACCAAATTTCATCAAAATGGCTTTGTAATTTTCAGAGACAAACATTTTTTTCGAAAGGCAAATCAAAATTTTCTAGGAAAACCTTGTCCGATTTTCTTGGCTAACGAACTTATCTAAGCCATGATTAAAAGAAAGATTCTTGCCGAGTTTAATGAAAATCAGTCAATAACTTTTTGAGTTATCGTGCGGGGACACACACACACACACACACACACACACACACACACACATATATATATATATATATATATATATATATATATATATATATATATATATATATATATATATATATATATATATATATATATATAAACATATAAAAATTGAAACTAACCCCGGATATGGGTTCTCGGGGTCCTCGTTCGCACTCATTTGCAAAAATGTTTGCAAAGTCTCACCATCAATACCTCTCTATTAGCGAATTTTTTAAAATAAAAATTCACTAACAAAACAAACCAAACAGTATATCCCTCGTGCTTTAAGTAACCTTATTATGACAAGCAGATACACCATTTTAACGTTTTAAATAAAGTGGTTGAAATTATTTACATAATATGTTGATAATTAATTAATTTATAGAATATAACATGATCATTTTCAAACTCTCTCCCAGTATACAACACAATATTACTCCTCAGTCAATAAATTTACTTTTTTCATTCTGCTTTATCAAAACTACATTTAGTAAATTTTAGTTTTACACTACAATAACGACTTGTTAATGCATTCTCCAGAGCACACAGAAGCACAGAAACGAGATAAGGTTATGAGCAAAATATATTGTAGAAAAAATGTGCCATATTTTATCAAAATAACTTATTGTTTGAAAATGTACAAAAATTTTCCGACAATATACCTTAAACGTTGGTTTTCTAACCAACAACTCTTAGGTTAATAGCAACTTGAGTTATTGAAAGTTGAAGCATTTAATGAAAATTTGCTACCAAAACGCACTTACTGCGTCTTGATTTTTTTTCTTACAAACATATTTCGATAAAAAATGCAATAAAATAAGGCAGTTCGAAAAAAATAATTGTAGGGATCACCAACGATCGACTTGTGGGCCCGCCGGTGATTGTCAAAATAATTTTATAAGATGCAGCTCAAGACACCCTACAATTAACTTATACAATTTTTCTCGTCTCTTGTATAATAATTATTATATTCAGCTTTACCGTAGAAACGCGTCACCTTTTATAATATCATCCCTTTTGTAAAACTTCGATCCTTTATATTTATTTATTTATTCAATATGCAAATACACAGTTTACAAACCATTTACGTGTATATGTGTTGATAAAACACAACAAATAATGTTTAATCCACCCACTAACATTAATAAAGGAATAATTTGCACTTGTATATAAAAATTTCCCAAATGACACAAATAATTCGTCGACTCAAACAAATAAACATAATATAAACGATCTCATATCATACGATAAATGTCAGTTACAGCGTCTAACAGACCTGCGCAATAATATCAAATGTTCCGTTACCACGACAACCACATACTAGATCTCATATAAACTATTCAATGAAAGGCGGTGAAATTAACCATAAATGTTTCAAATTTGAATAGCTTAATTTTCTGTATCCCTAGAAAGCTGAATTTTGGCACATAGTTAGGTCTTTTCCAAAGCAATATGTACAATTTTATCGAAATATCTTTGTAATTTTCGGAGAAAAAAATGTTTTTCGAAAGAAAACTTAAAATTTTCCCGAAAAACCGTGTCGGATTTTTCTGGCTAACGAACTCATCCAAGCTATTAATAAAAGAAAGGCACTTGCCGAGTTTTATCAAAATCGGTTAAATATTTTTTGAGTTATCGGTTGGAAATATATATATATATATATATATATATATATATATATATATATATATATATATATATATATATATATATATATATATATATATATAAATCGAAACTGACCCCGGATATTGGGCCCAAATTCGCTCTCATTTGCAAAAATTTTTGCAAAGTCTTACCATCGATACCTCTCTATTAGTGAATTTTTTAAATAAAAATTCACTAAAATCACAACAGTTCATCGAGGTCCTTCGAGAGTAATCACAAATCACAACAATCTGTCTATTAGTGAATTTTCTCAACGAAAATTCACTAAAATGTTAACTGGCAAGCACAAGGTAAAAGATTCGCTGCTACATCGGCATTCTGAAATTAGTAACCATAAAGGAGTACTACTACTTATTTATCGCAAAGCTAATGGCATTATTTTATTGTGTATATACTGGCTACTTCTTTGACAAATATTGTTTACGAAAACGATTTAGGAATCTCTGATTTCCAGAAATGTATAACTAAACCCTCAGATAACAAATTAGTCATGCTTAATTTATTTTAACGTCTCTCTGCTGACTAAACATGCTGACACAACAAAAACATCACATCGTATCAGAATTATGGCCTATCTATTCTTCTTTAACAATGTTATTTTTTTTCGAGTTTCGCATTATATATCTATTCGCCCCGAATACAAAAAAAAACAACAGGCCTCATCGCGTTTCGTATTAATCAAATTCTACCGCCAGACATGTGAGAACCAGAAAGACGTTTTTATCTTGGAAATCTGGACTTTCAATATTCTATGAAAGATATACATCACTCACCCTCCCATATTTCCTGTCTAAATATTTATATTCCGATCATGTTTTGGTGACAGTTAGAAATTTATTTCCCAGCTGTATTGATGAAAGTTTTGTTATTAACGACAGTTCTGGACTTGTATTGACGGAATTAATATATATAGTAGAAAAGGCGAGGGAAAAGTGTGAAAAGAAAAATGAGAGAGAAACAGAAAAAAACTTCCAAAGTTATCGTTTACCAGATGCTCCTGTCAAATAAAAAATAAGAAATGCGATTTGAAAGAGAATTGGAATTAAAGGGTTTTGAGGTATTTACATCATAGCATATTAAGTGATTAACAAATATTATATTTTAACGATAAAATTTCTTCTTGTTATTAATATTTAGGGAAGCAGTTTAAAATCATGAGAAAATCAAAATACGAGGGTCGTTTAGCTACATTTTCCTCATTTATACCGAAATTTGATTAAAAGCTTCGCTATTACAGAGGTAATACCTTAAAAAACATTAAGCAAGCCCGTTATACTAATCAGTTGCTATTAGGACATTTTGTTAATGAATAGGTGTTACAAATTTATAGGGCATATAGAAAATACAAAAATATACGGAAAATTTCCAATAGACATGTGTCGTTTGAGCTTTAGTTTTCGAGATAGTCATCCAAAGAGTTTAACATTTTTTGAATATCTAAAAATTGTGACGATTGAAGTACAATCCTGTAAGAGATTGTCAAAGTCTTCACTCGCACTGTCGCTAAGAATTTGGTTCCTGGCATCCTGATTGAAGTACATGATTTAATACTCCTAATTAAAAATTATTTAATACAGTGGCCAAGACCTAGGTATGTTATTATGTATATTTTCTATGCCACTGACTTGAATGTGAAGGTGGTATTTTGTGTAGATACCTCGTTTCGTTTTGAGAGAAAAGTATGTTAGGTTTTCGTCGTGGCACCCACGGTTTCCAAGATATTTCACATTGCAAGAACAAATGTCAAATAGTATCCGACGCGACGTAAGAGCTTTTAGACACAACCAAATCAAAGATACCATAGAGAGCAACAAAAGTATGAAAGTTCTACGTAGAAAACTTGACAATGGAAAGAGACAAATAATAAAACTTAAAAATGCACAAAGGCACACATCAACGAACAGAAAAGATATTCTAAATATAGTGAAAGAGTTTTATGGAATGTTATACAAAGGCCAAAGTGATATAAGTCTACATCCAGAATCTGACATACTAACCCGTAAAAAAGGTGTCGTTAACCAAGGCTTGGAAATACTGATGGAAATATCACTAGATGAGATTAAAGTAACCCTGAGAAAAGATGACAAACCAAAAATCGCCCGGAGAAGACTGCGTGGTTTCCGATCCGATAAAGATTGGTGGTCCTTGCTTGCTCCAAAAAATCAAACCTCTTTTCAACCTTTGTCTCTTCAATAGTACGATACCAGAAAAGTGGCACAACACCATCGTAATACTAGTCCACAAGAAAGGAGACATCTTGAACCTAGAAAATTACAGGCCGATAATTCTACTTAGCCACCTCTACAAATTATTTAGTAGAATAATCACCACGCGACTTGAAAAAAAGTTGGACCTTGTCCAGCCAGTGGAACAAGCCGGTTTTCGAAGTGGGTTAGGAACCAATGATCATCTCCAGAGCGTCAAAACAGTGATTGAAAAGACCATCGAATATGGCAGACCTCTTGTCCTTGCTTTTGTGGATTTCCATAAGGCTTTCGACACTGTGGAGCTGGACGTAGTGTTGCAGTCCCTAGAAGCATGCCGTATTGACTATCGCTACACCAAACTAATTTACAATATATATAAAAATCTACTCTTGTGGTAAAACTACATGAAAACACGAATCCTAAAAAAATTGGGAAAGGAGTACGCCAGGGAGATACAACGTCTTCAAAACTGTTTATCACAGTCCTGGAATATGTGTTCAAGAAGCTAGATTGGGACCAAAAAGGTCTAAGAATAGACGGCCAAAGTCTGTCAAACTTACGATTTGCAGACGACATTATCTTACTGGCTGACAACTTGGAAGATATTAGAGTGATGCTACAGGAACTTCAGGAGGCCTGTGCAACAGTATGTCTAAAAACATCGGAAAAACAACATTCATGACAAACCTCGTCCCTAGTAACAACATAACTATTGAAAACTCTGAGATGGAATGGGTAGATAAACACACATATTTGGGTCACGAGATAAGCATATCCAAAGGCAACCAAACATGCAAGATAAACAGAAGAGTTATACTCTCCTGGGCGACTTACGGCAAACTTTGAGACATTTTCAGAGGCGACCTTCCAATATGCTTGAAAAGAAAAGTTTTCAACCAATGTGTTCTACCGGTTATGACCTACGGCGCCGAAACACTAACCCTTACCAACGCTTCAGCTAAGAAACTAAAAGTAGCACAGCGCAAAATGGAGAGGTCGATGCTTGGCGTTTCGTTACGTGACCACATTAGAAATGAAGAATTACGCAGAAGAACAGGAGTGACTGATGTGGTCGTACATGTGGCAAAACTCAAATGGAAGTGGACGGGACATGTGGCTCGCATGCAAGACGACAGCTGGACAAAACGATTAGTTGAATGGAGACCCATATCCGATAAAAGAGACAGAGAAAGACCACCAACTCGCTGGACAGACGACATTACAAAAATTACAAAACATTGGATTCTTAGCGCTCAAGACAGAAAAGAATGGACTTAACTAGGGGAGGCCTATGTCCAGCACTGGACGCAGAAGGCTGATTGATGATGATGATGATGAAAAACCCACGTTCCAAGTTAAAAATGAATGATTTTGACGCTAACTGGCCATGGTTAATTTCTAACAATTGGTTATTAATAAATATTTACATGTCAAACTGTGGCTGGAGTTTGATTCGCGACAATGTTGTAGTTTTTTTTTTATATTGACACTGGCGAGATACAACATGAATGAGCATACCACTCGTGATTATACTAACATTGTTTTAATTTGTGGAGCAGCTCGTTGAAATGACAGAGCTGCTCGTCGATTGTACATGGAACGATCCCCAGGTCGTCCAACCAGTCTTTGGAAGATTTTTCAGAGACTGCAGGAGATGGGAACTTTTAAAATAAATCGAGTTAACTACGGAGAAGAAATCGTCGAACTTTAAGGTTTGAAAAACAAGTGCTTCATAAGATAGAACAAAATATATCCGTTGACAGTCGAAGCGTTGCAAATATCATGGTGTGAACCACGTAGGTGTTTGACAAGTTTTGTGTGGGCAACAGATTCACGCCTTTCGTATACAACGGGTTCAAGAACAAACTTCAGTGGATTTCCCAACACCAATACAATTTTCGCGTTGGTTCGTTCAACGTTGTCAGTTGCAAGCACAATTTCCACGGGTGGTGCTTTTTAATGACGAGACATGCATCACAATAGAAGGCATTTTTAATTCCCGTAATGGCCATGTGTGAGCCGAAGAAAATCCGCACGCTTTTCGCTCAACTAGTTCAGCACAAGTTCAGTGTCAGCGTGTGGGCTGGTATTATTGGCGGTCACTTAATTGGTCCGTACCTTCTCCCAAATCGTCTAATCGGTCCCGTTTATTTGACATTCTTGCAACACGTATTGACAGAATTGGGAATTCGCCAAGAGATGTGGCTCCAGGATGACGGTGCACCACTTTTCGCTTGATGTCTGGAACTGTCTTAACCAAGTGCATGGTGAACGATGGACTGGTCGAGGGGGATCAGTTGCGTGGCCTCTACGCTCTCCGAACTTAACACCAGCATATTTTTTATTGGGTCATACTAAAAGCCAAGTTTATAAAACAGCTGTTGAATCTAGAAAAGGTCTGGCAGCAGTTGTAGCATAGAAGATCCAAACAATGACTGGTCTTTTCAACAAAGTCTACATAAATTTACTTCGAATCGAAGGTGAAATACTTGTGTGGATCCTGGTGATCGTCGTTGTCAACATTTATTGTAGTGTTTCAAAAAGTATTGTGATCATCATTTGTTGTGTAACACGACGAAAATCTAAGATGGCTTTCCTTTCCAAAACAATACGGGGTATCCACAAAAAATGTCACGTTTGCGCTGAAGCCAGTGACGTATAAATGATAAAAAGAAAAAAGCAAACAACATACCCAGATCTCTGCCACTAGATTGAATCATTTTTCATTAGACGTAACAAATCATGTACTTCAATTAGGATAATTACTGTACAAAATGTCTAGTTATTCCGATTAGCCCATTTTGAGATATTCAAAAAATATTAATTTTTTCGAACGACTTTAACACCCTGTATCTCTAAAACTAAAGCTCTAATAACACACGTCTAGCATAGGAAACTGCCCGTCTATTTTTGCATTTCCTACATGCACTATAAGTTTGTAACACGTTTTCATTAACACCCTGTATATATACAGAGTGTCCACGTTAAGCACTAACCGCCCAAGTAAAATCAAATTATTTTTTGGTTGATTATGATTAGTGTTTGCTTATAAGCTCAAATGCGTACTCAACGAAGGAGCAACTTTATTGTTGGGCTGTGATCACGAACAACTGTTACTTTGATGGGGTCACATTTCAAAAATTCATATTGGCTTTCCTTTTTAGAAAAAAAAAAACTGATGACCGGTTCTTATTTAGAATCCCTTCAAACCTGCCGTTACCGATTGTTCGAAAGTACAGGATCTACAAAAAAAAATTATAATTTTTTAAATTTACAAAATTATTTATTTAAAAATTACTATTAGCTTTTTTTTTAAGAAAAAAACTGATTCTTATTTATAATCCCTCAAAACCTGCCGGTACCAATGTTTATTGTTCGAAACCACAGGTCTCCGAGAAATTGTGAAAAATCAGGAAACACTATTCGAAATTTCCTATGAGCATTTTGTTTTTTAGAAAATGTAGTAACGGCATATTGTTATTCAGAATCCCTTCGATTCTGCCAAGCGCTATTTTACCGTTCTAAAATACAGAGTCTTCGAGGAAGAAAATACATTATTCTGAAAAACTGCGATACAAAATAATTGATTGAAAAATCCATTAGTGATTTTTTTATTTAAAAAAATAGACAGAGTTGTATGCAGTTCCCTTAGAATCTGCCTGTACCGATAACGGTTATATAGAAGAAAAACAAACCTTCGTGAACGTTCCTGTAAGTGTCTAAGTCTTAGAGGAAATTATAAGGAACAAATAAAATTGTGTTCTAAAAAATTATTATCTTTTCTACTGCACACTAATAACTTTTCAATACCTTCCCGCATAACCTCTCTTGTAATTTTTGCTTGAACTCACTAATTTAAATCATAAATGAAAATTCTTCTATGTTTGGATTTACCTTAGTAATAGCTTTTTTAAACACTGTTGCATCTAAAGATGTTAGCAGAACCAGTTCTGACTTATCAATTATCTTCCAATTTTTCAGACAAGGGCAGCTACTCGTTGGCCCGCTTGTGACTTATCCCTAACCGCTCGCTTAGCAACCTACGGCATGTGAGTGCCATATAGATCTGCGTGGTTCTTGTTCAAAAGGGTCACATAGATATTTAGCATTTGGCAGTGTTAAATTATATTTGCATTTACTGGTCTTCTTACTCTAGCATTAATTAGCAGACTTCTATAATGAACCAGCATTAGTTCAATTAGGTGGTTGATAACGTAGAAAACCATTTTTTGTTTAAACGTAATCCCATAAAAGCCGTTTCGAATTTTAATCAGCTCTATGTCAGTCACATACACTGTTTAATGTACAGAAACAAATGAAAATAGATGCGTTTTGTCAAGCTACGTTATGTTTTGATCTGGTTTTATCAGTGCATTAGCGACGTTAGCAGCTTTATAATTGTTTTACAAACAAAGTTTCGATTTTCATCGTCATTGCAGTTGATACAGCAAAACTGAAACCAATTGTAGTACACAGTAGGTAATTGACTTGCTTAACAATTATGTTCATTTAATGATACTTGTATACATTCATAAATACTGTTGTAACTCTATTTAATATCTACATTTTGTTTTTTGTTGAAATTTTGATACTAACTACAGATGTAGAGACTTCTTCCCGGGTTTCACAGTAAGGCAAGAGAAAAAGTGTATTGATTTGTACGCATTCATGAGAACTATAAGTCAAAAATACGTTGCTGCGTTAGGGTGTTTTGATTAAAAAATTCTTTAAAAATAATTGAAAAGTGACAGATGTCTTTAGATTGTTAATGTGATGCATTACAATATGCAACATGAAAATAAAATCAACATATAATAATAAAACTCAAAGACGCAGCAAGTGCGTTATGGTAGTGAATTTTCATAGAAATGATCTGGCACCAAATATTTTATTATAACTTTTTTTTCTTGTAACATAGAAATCTGAATTTTTGTGTATAGTTTAACTTTTATATCGTAAACCTACCCACCAAATTTGGTTATCATAGATTTTTTATTTTTTGAGCTAAATTTTTTTTTGAATGAAAACTCAAAATTTTTCCGGAAAACCTCGTCCGATTTTCCTGACTAACGAACTTATCCAAGCCACTTACAAAAGGAAGGTACATGGCAAATTTTATCAAAATCAGCCCATTATTTTTTGAGTTATCGGTGTGATACATACATATATATATATATATATATATATATATATATATATATATATATATATATATATATATATATATATATATATATATATATATATATATATATAAACATATAAAAATTGAAACTGAAACTGGATATGAGTCCTAGTTCGCGCTCATTTGCCAAAATTTTTTCAAAATTCAAAAGTCGGGATCTCTCCATTAGTGATTTTTTTCTACGAAAATTCACTAAAAGCCATAACAACTATCAACAAAACAATAAATAACTAATTGACAATAACAGCGATAGAAGCAGGTTCTATACAGGCCGCGCCTATAGTATAAAATAAATTAGGCAAAAGAGAAATAATCTTTTTTGGAAAAATCCGCAGTAAGTGCGTTATGTTATTAACTCATGATTAACTAATAGCTTACTTTTCTATTAACAGGGAAACTTATACACTAGCTTTAGCAAGCAAATTCTCATCTCATCACATGGGCTCAGAAAATCTCAATTTTATAGGTAAAATTAGTGCCTTAAATACCGAAGATCTGTCTAATAAATACTGGCAAAAGAAAAATTCTCCTCCGCTAGCTGAAGCATACTTGTATACCCACAATATTTTACACCACACCGTCGTTACACAATAGTTGGTTTTCGAAAGCACATATGAAGCAACTTTTAATAATTCATTGATTGTTGTTGCCCTTACTTGGTGAAACTTGCCCATACTGCATACAGACTTTGAGAATACTTCTCTGGCTTCACTGTTGGTTTTTGTAGGTGAAGGACGTAGCCAGCGCGTGAGCTAACTGGAGCAAGTGGCCCTTCGAATTCTGGAAGTTCTAGGATGTTCTTAAATGCTTCTGTGACTATAGTTTCGCTGCTGAAAATGCTGTCAAGCAGCGAAACTATAGTCACAGAAGCATTGAAGAACATCCTAGAACTTCCAGAATTCGAAGGGCCACTTGCTCCAGTTAGCTCACGCGCTGGCTACGTCCTTCACCTACAAAAACCAACAGTGAAGCCAGAGAAGTATTCTTAAAGTCTGTATGCAACGCTTAATAAATCTGATGTTAAAGTAATTAAACATACAACTGATAGAACAAGTAGAAATATATACAGATGGATAAAAAAACGGAGACAAGGTAGGATGTGCAGTGTATTGTCCTCAAAATAATATGTCCCATAGGTACAAGTTACCAGGAACATCTTCCATTTTCACAGCAGAAGCCATAGCCGTCATAGTTGCCCTAGAAATAGCACTAGTAAGCAGGGACGATAATTATATCATTGTTACATATGCAACGGCGTTACTCAAAGATGTACAAAACTCAAAAAGTAATATCTACAAAAACCCATTGATCTGTATGATAATGAACTAACAAATAGATATTAAAGAGAGAGGAAAAGTGACATCTTCTCTGGGATTAGAGGGCATTCAAACAATCAGTCCAATGGAGAAACCACTGGCCTAATAATACACAGTTTTCTTTTAGCCAGCTTAATTTGATTTTACCTCAGATAATTCCAAAGTCCGTATACCGAAAACTAGACATCCCCAGATACCGCTACGTCCCACTTGTGAGAACGTCCATTGGTCACGGCTGCCTCAAAGCACACGTTGATAAGATGCGGATAACGGACAACCAGTTCTGTGATTGTGATTGGACAAGTAGTTGTAATCTTGACCATATTTTTTGCAGTTGCCCAAAATATAATCAGCAACGACTGTATTCTTCATAACTACTAAAACAAGGTATGTAACTACCTACAAACATTTCAACTTTACTATACGTGGTTATAACATTCGCTTAGGAATTATGTCGTCATATGTGCATTTATTAAGGACGCCAAACTATGTGAAATTATATAATGGAATACTCAATTACTAGACTAATTACATATGTCATTTAAATGTCACGTAAACTCCTCTGTTTCTCCTAGTGTTGAAACCTATGTTTCCGTGGTCCAGTTGTACTGTCATAAAGTCGTCTTGAAGGACGACGTGAAAATATTTGTCCTTGTTTTATCCTTAATTTGAGGAAATAATAATAGTGGTAATAATGAGGTACATGTGAACTGTGGTTTCTATATACTAGTTGCACCGGATATACAAAGCTATTATGTTGTACTCTGTCCGTGGTCAAATAAGTACATTCTCGAGGCCAATTAAATGAAACCAAGAAGAAAAGAAAAAAAACAACACTACACGGCCAACCAAACCCTAAATTAAGACAAACTCAGTGTGTAGTAATCCTCCGCTTAATTAACACAACACTAAAAACAATGCACGCAACTCCACTCAGTTAATCAAAGCCACGACCCATTCAATGCCTATCTGTGATATAAACTGTCAATTATGTCTCTAGACTTCGAAACCATCATGCCCTCACCATCTTGACATAAAAACGTAAAGTTAGTGCAGTCTGTGGCTGACTGTATTGGCTTACCTGTATTCTAGAAAAAAATCATACTTCCCCAAGTATGTCAACACATCCAATGAAAAAGTTGCCTAAGATCATTAGGTCCTGCTTCAGCGTACAACGCTTCAGACGGGTAAGTATAGCACTTATTTTATATTACTCTCAGGGGCCAACGTTGAAATATATCCAATTTTTTCAAGTGACAACTCGACGCAGAACCCCAAAAAACATACCTGTATATAAGAAGTGGTTCAACCAATGCCGAATAGACTAATATAAGATACGCTGTTGTCAGAAAGGTGTTCGGGTATTTAAACTTAAACAAAATGGTCCTATTTTTTACAAACCGCACCGAAATGCTCATGCCAACGCAGACGTTATCTGTGATGATCCCCAAATACCTAACCTCTTGTGCCGCCCCAATTTGGAGATATTGGTTGTTACAAAATATTTATAGTGTATTAAATGAAGGCAAGTGCGGTATATACGACGAAAATGCAATATATTTCGTTTTCTTCATGTTAACACTTAGCCCATTGGCATCAAACCACATCTTATATTAACCAAGTCATCTTAAATTTTGGTCATTAGCCGTTGCCAAGAGCAATGCTCATATAGAATTGCAGCATCATCTGGAAAACAAATAATTTTACCAGCTTTGTGCACATTAAATATATCATTTTCATACAAATTAAATAACTAAGGGCCCAAGACTGTACCTTGAGGATAGCTAATTCTAAATCGCTGCAGCTGTCGTCAGTTTTTGTGTACTCCTAGACCTTAAATAATCATTAATTAAAAACAGCAGAACACCACTAAAACCGATACCCTCTAACTTTCTGACAAGAATATTATCATCCGCAGTATCGGAAGTCTTCTCAAGATCTAAAAAGATGCAAATACTTTCTCCTTGCATATCAAGAGCAGAATAAAATCCTGTAGTTAGGGTATATAACGCATTCTGTTTTCACCGACCCTCCCTGAAGCCAAACACAGATTCTGCTAGGATGTTATGTTTTTTTAGTCTGTTATTTTTTTGACAAATAATTTTTTAGAAAATCTTGGCAATATTCTATAATAATGGTATCGGTCTATAATTAGGTATTCTGTCCCTGTTTCTTTCTTTATATAGTGGTTTTATTACAGTATTTTTTAGAATATCTAGCAAGATACATGTATCTGTTGACTAAAATAGTCAGTGGAGCTGCAATGGCATACGAGAGTTTCCTCAAATACTCCACAGTGATTGAGTACAACCCACGAGCTTTTTTACGTTCACGATCATTATACATTCAATGACGTCGGACTCATATGTAAGTGTTAGAAAAATGTCCTATGGCTTCATATCTACCTTAAGATTGTCACCTGAAGAAGGGATTTTTTGTGCCAATGCTCTCCCAACCGATGAAAAACATTATTGAATGCGTTAGTTATTTCGCTTGGATTGGAGCTATTCAGTGAGTTATCACCCCAAAGTTGAATGTTTCTGGCAGGATCTTTTCTCTCCTCTCTAGTCAGTCGATTTATCGTCTTCCAAAGCTTGTTAGATGAATTGGGGTTGAGACATATTTCTTCTTTTGACAAAGTTTGCTTTTGCGCACTTAATGATCTTATCTAACCTATTTCTATATCGTGCAAACAGCAGTTCTTTATCTTCATCATCGGCGTTTTGTCTCCTTGTTTGGTATTAGAGATCTTTTGTGTTCATCGTCCTAATTATACCCTGTGTTACCCAAGATTTCCAGGGTCTATTATTAGTTTTTTATTTTAACTCTAACAGTAAATTGATGTAAGAAACTTCACAAAGTTTTCCACTGCAATGTTCAAGTTATGTTATGAGAACCACAAATCCTATTCCAATCTGTATGATCTAGTTCCCTGTGTGTCCTATCATAATAAATGAAACATTTTACCACTAATTTATTGGTTTTATTTACTTTTTAATAGTTCACTGGGAGATCTAATAATATAGAAAAATGGTCGGTGATGAAAGTGTGCTAAACCACGCTCCGAAACATCGCACTGCGACTTGAAACGCACAAAGAGGTGGTCAATGCAAGAGGCAGAGTTGTTCTGTATTCTCGTGTGTTTGTCTACGGTATTAACAGACCCCTGCTCAGTAAGTACGTTAAGATATTCCTCACCGCAGGACTCGTTTTCAGAGGGTACCAAAATTTAAATCTCCAACCAGGATCAATTCGAGGGCAATAACCAAAATCGCCACGGAAGCAACAAAAATCACTTGCGTGACATCCGCAGCCTAGGAGTTATAATAATAACCTGACTTTTTTAACGCGGCCATTGTATGCTATATACAAGAAGAAAGGTTAAGGGCCTCGTCGCGAGGAGACAACCGCGAACATGTGTTTCAAGCTTATTAGCTCTCATCGGTGCGGTATATCCAGGTGAAGATGGAAACACGCTGGAAGAAAAAACAAAAACACAGAGAGTTACAACAGGCAACCAGTGCACATTTGCAGCATCATTTGGAAGACCCTCAACACGAAGGCAACAACCAAAATTGTCACCGAGGCAACAGAAATCACCTGCGTGGTATTCGGAGCACAGGAGTTATAATAACACTTGTTTTAAGCTTATTAGCCCTCATCAGTGCGGTACAGCCAGGTAAAGATGGAAACACCCTAATAAGTTTGAAACACGTGTCTGGGGTTGTCTCTTAACCTTTCTCATTGTATATATATATATATATATATATATATATATATATATATATATATATATATATATATATATATATATATATATATATGACATATTTGGTCCTTGGGTTGAACCGCGTCCAACATTTATTGAAACTCGACGCTTCGGCTCCTGTTTTAGAGCCATTTTCAAGAGGTAAAGGAAATATGTAAGGACATTAACTCTAAGGTCGCAATCTGCGTACTCACCAAATCTCGCCGGAGATCGTCTCTAAGGTCTCAGTGTGTTCAACCCTGAGCTTAAGAGAGATCTGGCAGTTCGTTGCAAGTCTTGTATTGTATGTACCGTTTTGCTACCTGCTTCGTTATCAGTGTAATGAGTCGGGTCACGGTCAAGTCAGGGGTTTTCGTCACGGTACTTAAAGGAGTAAGATGATTGCATATATTTGTTGAGTTAGGTAATGGGGTAGTAAAATTCTCTATTGAATTTATTGTGTGTTTGTGTTTTTTGTAATGAAGATATAATAGGTTTCCAAGTAATCGGAAGACGAAGACCATGATCTCTCTTATTTAAACAATCGGGACATTTTTCGATCTTGATTGCTTCGCGGATAATTCTGGTTTTGAAGTTGTAAACCGAGGCTATTGTTTTGGTGTCCTGTATGAATATGATGCATGGCTAGCGCCGATAAAATTTTGACGTTTTGAGGAAAACATCAAGTTTTTCTTTAAATACCTATAAACTGTTTTGTCTTTAAACTTCAGACCTAAATTTTGATACGTGGCTGACTCTTTATAATATAAACAGGTTTACCAAATTTGGTTGTGCTTACTGTGTTATTTATATATATATATATAGAGATATATGTTTTCCGAAAGGAAACAGAAAATTTTCCAGAAAACCAGTGCCGATTTTCCTGGATAACGGGGACCTACTAAAGTCAGTTGCAAAAGGGAGGTCCGTTCCAAATTCAATCAAAATTATATATATATATATATATATATATATATATATATATATATATATATATATATATATATATATATATATATAAACATATAAAAATTGAAACTGACTCTAGATGTGAGATCTATGGGGCCTAGTTCGCGCTCATTTGGAGCCATTTTTTTTTCAATTTAAAAGTCGGAATCTCCTCATTAGTGACTTTTTTAAAGAAAATTCACTAAAAACAAGCACGTGTGAAGCCACGGAAAAAGTCTAGGACTGTATTAAATATAGAACGGTTTCACTAAGTTAGGGCAAGAACAAACAACGAGACATGCTATTCAAATTGAATTAAGTCTTAAAAGTTTTCATCTCCTCTTTATTACATTATTTTTTATACAAAAACTCGCCAAAAATTCATCGGAATAACAACAATCTGATCAGATAACAGAAAAATGCAGTGAAAGCTTAAAAATAATAATAAAAAGTGAAGTCACTAACTAGGTTTAGAACTCGTCTATATGACTCGATTATCTGATGAAACGGCTTAGAGCACTGGACCACCGTCGACATTACATATGTATGTACTAGCAGGTATATACGCTAGTATGTTAATCTTCTAACGTCTTTATTATTTCTACCAAACAAATGTTATTTGAAATGGATGTTTTTTCTCGTATTTTAACGGAATGAAGAGAAATAACGTCTTGTACATAGATCTAGGAGCTTGGTAGTCATTTCGTGCCGTATTTTTGACTTACATTAATGGGACTACCATACGTTTTAACTTTTTTTAATCAGAGGCTTACCTATAACTTATTTATCTTTTAACTTACAGATCTGAATTTTGGTACACATGACAGAAACCATCGTACCAAATTTGATTGCCCTTACTCTTTTATTTTCGGAGTTATTATTTTTTCCGAAAGAAAACAAACAATTTTCTGGAAAAACCTTTGCCGGTTTTCCTGGCTAACGAACTTATCCAAGCCACTTGCAAAAAAAAAAGGTTCTCACCAAATTTGATCAAAAACGGCCCATTATTTTTTGAGTTATCGGTGAATATATATATATATATATATATATATATATATATATATATATATATATATATATATATATATATATATATATATATATATATATGAAAATTGAAACTGACCCCGGATATGTTTTCTACGGGGCCTAATTAGCGTTAATTTTAAGAATTGTTTTCATAATTCAAAAGTCGGGATCTCCTCTTGGTATATTTTTTTAAAGAAAATTCACTAAAACATGACATACGAGTATTAATTAACAAAACAAAACATTCTCTAAAAATCTCTATCCAAAGCATGGGTTTCAGTTCAGTTATCCAAAAACAGTGAATCATGTCGATTAAAACCCATAGTGGCCAGTGCGAAACGTATAACGCGTGACCTATGCCAAATTATAATCTTCATAAATCTAGTAGGCAGTGTTTTGTGTTTACTACACAAACATGCTGAATGCGCCACCCTATAATATTTGATTTATTATTTAAACAGCAAGGGGTTGAAACTGGATATTCGACGGGGACGTGATAGCTAATATTAACAAACCATAAATCTTTATCGGAAAAGCGTTACGGGTCACTGTGGATACAGAGTAGGAGTTGTTAATTATGTATGCGTTTCCGGTTCATAAAGCAAGCTTTGTCACTTTTTCAGCAATGGACTTTGTCATAATAAACCATGGACGTTTAGGTAGGTATGCATTAAAAAGAAGAGGTGAATTAGTTCCGAACATTAAAGCCAAATTCTTAATAGTGTCTCGTCAAATTTGAAATAGGCTGTCATGTAAACTAAACTATATTTACAAATCATATTATCAAACACAACCATAACATACTATAATTTAACGCGCAAATAAACACACTCACACACATCCACAAATAAATATATATATATATATATATATATATATATATATATATATATATATATATATATATATCTATATATATATATATATAGATATCTATATATATATATATATATATATATATATATATATATATATATATATATATATATATATATATATATTGTATTTGTTTGCTGTACGTTTGTGATTCCTTATTGGTTTGCGTGGACTGCAGTTTCGAATCGTCCCGGTTCATTATCAGCACACTACTCTTATAATGATGAACCGGGACGGTTCTAAACTGCAGTCCACGCAAACCAATAAGAAATCACAAACGTACAGCGAACAAATACAGTGTATATTTAAAAGTGCTTACAGTGTAGTGCAATTCCATATATATATATATATATATATATATATATATATATATATATATATATATATATATATATATATATATATATACAGGGTGGCGCATTGAAAACGAAACAGACCGACTTGCGTCCAGAGAATATTTTTTTTAAGAAACGCTGAAACACGTCAATTTTAATATTGAGGGGGACATGTTTTGACATAAAACTCAACTTTGTCACATCAACCCCATAAGGGTGGTGATAGCAACCCTTATATTTTAAATAGGGAACATGGGTCGAGTGTTACAGCTCCATCTTGTTGAAACATTAACTGATTTTCTTGATAGCGATCATCATTTTCAACAATGTCAATTAGTAGAGGGTAAACGATATCTTCTAGTAATTCCACATACGTTTCGCCAATCAAATTGCCATCAAGAGAAATTGGTCCGATTAAACGATCTCCAGAAATGCCAGTCCAGACATTCAATTTCTGTGGGGTTTGAGTGTGGACTTCGTGAAAATTTCTTGGATTATTATCTGCCCAATAACGACAATTATGACGATTGACTGTAGAGTTTAATAAAAACGTACATTCGTTTGAAAACAGATATTGAACAGAAAGTTCCCGTTATCAGCTATTCGTGCAGTCTTAACTTCACAAAACTCCAGCCGCCGATCAAAATCATCTTCATTCAGTTGTACAAGATTATTTTTATACGGGTGAAATTTATGATGCTTCAATATTCGCTGAATAGTTCTTCTTTTGATGTTTGAAACAGTGGCCAATTTTCTCGTGCTCAAAGTTGGGTCTGCAGCAATTTGTCCTAAAACTTCAATCTCGGTAGTCTCATTTCTAACCGGAAAGTCACGTTCAGGATGTCGTTTTTTGTTGGCTACTGAACCACTTTGTCGAAACTTTGCAACTAACTCCAAAATGTATTTTCTGTTAACGTATCTGTTCGGTGTCGTTCATTACACAAATTTGCGGTACGGTTGGCACAGTCATCGTTTTTTAAAAAAAGAGTAATTATTTCAACTCTTTCTTCTACAGAACACACCATTGTGAAATTAATTTTCGGTAGTAATATCAAGTATCAAACCGACCGATAAACTGTAATAATAAACCGCATTTCTCTCATTCCGATAAGAAATGTTCTGATAGTCAATTTTTTGTTTACAAACCAACAAAACATTGACTATCAGCACATTTCTTATCGGAATGAATGAAATGCGTTTTTGCATCTTCAACTGTGAATAATTTTTAAACGAGTTGATAAAAAAAAATTGTGTGCTGAATTCAGAAAAGAAAGAGCTTTTAAATGATGTAACACTCGACCCATGTTCCCTATTTAAAATATAAGGGTTGTTATCACCACCCTTAAGGGGTTGATGTGACAAAGTTGAGATTTATGTCAAAACATGTCCCCTTCAATATTAAAATTGGCGTGTTTCAGCGTTGCTCAAAAAAAAATATCCGGACGCAAATGGGTCTGTTCCGTTTTTACTGCGCCACCCTATATATATATATATATATATATATATATATATATATATATATATATATATATATATATATATATATATATATATATATATATATATATATATATATATATATATATATATATATATATATATATATATATATATATATATATATATATATATATATATATAGAATCTGAATAAGACATATTCACCTCCAAAAAGTTGACAAGGAAACCATGAATATTCTTTGCTAAAAAGCATGCTCTATATTTCACATCTATTTGGACGTTTCTTCGGGGGCCTAAAATTAATACTGCTAATGTTATACAAGACATAAATATGTGAAATATTCTTACCGAAAGCTGAACTATGAAAACCTGTCGGATTAGAAACACAACCAAAATTGTGCGACATATCAGAAGCTTGGAGATACATTGCATAAAATGGTCTGGACGCAGCAAGTGCGTTATGTTAGTGAATTTTCATTAAAATGCTTTAACTAGCAAATATCTGTTTTTTTTAAAGAAAGCAAGCATCAAATTTGGTGACCAGTATAGTAGAAACAATGTATCACCTTTCATCAAAATAACTTTATTGTTTGAAAATGGACAAACATTTTTGAAAATAAACTTAAAATGTTCTCGAAAAAACTAGTGTCCTGGCCAACGAACCTTATAAGTTAATAGCAAATTGAGCTATTAAAATTTGAAGCATTTAAAAAATTCGCTGCCATAACACACTTTCTGTGTCCTAAATTTCTTTTCTTACAAAGATGCATTATAATTCCATGCGAAATGCAAAAATGCAATAATATAAGGCAAGTTCGAAATATTTTTTAAGATGTACCTAGCGCAAGACACACTATAATTAACGTATACAATTTTTTTCCCGTGTCTTGTATAATAACGAATATTGAGCTTTATTTTTTTTACGAAAATTCCTTAAAATTATATACCATCAAACGAAAAACTATATGGCTAAAACTGCTGCCAAACCATCAAAAAAGGGTCTATGACTTTTCTGGAAACATTTTAGTAAAATGGACAATGACGGTTGAAGCTGAAACTTAACATCAAAGACTTCAGACTTCAAAAACAATTTTTCAGATGGACATTTATACTTCATTCCACATGTTATTTTGAGTACCCGTTTTTGAGTTGTTTCCAAAATTCTCGTATACAATCCTGCTGCACTACTCCACACCGCCATCTCGAAACTCAAATACACCTCTAACAAAGCGTAATAAAGAATCATCAAATGTCTTTGATCAAAAAGTCGAGTCAATTCCTTGAATTTAGTAATGAGCTCAAAACAATTTGTTGACCACTAACAGATTGTGCTCTGTTCATCTTAAGTGGGAGGTAGCTTATTTTTTGCAGGTACTATCGAGACAGTCGGGTTGTTGATTTCTATTGTTATTTCTTTGTACTCAGGTAGTCTGTCTGCATAGCACATTACAGACAAGAAGCTAGTTTTGTCAGAATTAATTGTCAATACCTCACTTAAGAACCACTCAAACACTAAACCAAAATATTGACTATTTGTGGTACATAACTACTCCCAATTTCTGCCCAAATAGGAAACCGCACTATTGTCCGCGTAGCTAATTATCTCACCCTGAAAGCTCTGTTGGTATAGTTAATCAACATATAAACTAAATATAAGAGGGGTCAGAAAACTTTCCTGGGGTGCTCCATATTTCAGCTCTCGCAATTCACTGTAGCAACCTCTTAAAGCTACACATTGGACTCTTTTTTTATTTCAACAACACACCACGAGGGCTTACAGCCTAAATACTATCGTACCGTGGGTGTCAACAAGGAGGAAAGAGGCAACTTGTTAATTCTGGACTTGAAGGTTTGGAGGTTCGGGGGAGAAGGAAAAACATGTGCCGGTAAGGAATTCCACAACTTGGAAGTTCTCAGGACAAAAGAGCGGGCATATCAAGATGTTTTATCTCTGGTGACCTGGACAGTAAAAGGGTGCATTCGGTCTGTTCCCCTGGTAGATCTGTTGGGGGCAGCAGGTGGAGGAACTATGGAAGAAAGCTCCTCTGAGCAGTGCTTGTGCAGATATCTATAAAAGAGCGAGGGCACCAACGGCACGTCGATGGGCAAAGGTTTTGGGTGAGAGTAAGGTCACCAATGAGACGTATAGCTCTCTTGTGAATAGAATCCAGGATAGCGAGTGTAGAAGCGGCAGCAGCACCCCAGATGTGGGAGCAGTATTCGAGGTTTGGTCTTATCTGTGAAGTATATAAGGTATAGAGATTAGCTGGTGAAAAGTATTTGCGAGCCCGGAAGAGGAAACCTAATTTCTTAGCAGCCGCTTCTGCAATTAATGTGACATGTTGGTGCCAATTGAGATTTCGATCCACAGAAATCCCAACAAGTGAAAAGGACTCATTAACGTGGTTGTTTATTGTGATGGGTCTAGGGCTGGTGTATCTCTTATGAGAAAGAAAGCAAGACTGTGATTTGGTGGGGTTGAATTGTACAAGATTTCTACTTCCCCAGTTTAATATTTTTTGAAGATCCACGGAGATAGAACCTTCCAAGAATCTGCGATCCTTATCTAATTGGGCTAAAGAGACAAGCTTAGAATATTGTATATTTGAGTGGAGGGTGCTGTCGTCCGCGTAACTGTGAACTGGGTTGCATGTGCCTCTAGCACCTCCTCTCTAGGATGTCATTGATGTAGAGAAGAAACAAAGTAGGGGCTAAAGCTCAACCTTGAGGAACTCCTGCATTAATTGGATACAGTTTAGAGGAATGGCCATCCACGACAACAGAAATGCTCCGGTTGGAGAGGAAATTTGCTGTTCGCGTACAGAGTTTTGGTGGTAGGCCATAGGCCGGTAGTTTATTAAGCAGCGCTGCGTGTCCGATCAAGTCGAATGCTTTGGATATGTCTAGAGCGACAACCTGGGATTCACCGTGTAGTTCCATAGACTTGTTCCAAGAATGGGTGACAAAGGAAAGGAGGTCGGCAGTTGATCTGCGCTGACGAAAACCATATTTCCTGTCGTGGATTAGACTGTGTTTTTCAAGAAATTTTTGGTGTTTATATACTTTTCCATCACTTTAGAGACGACTGAAAGGAGAGAAATCGGCCTGTAGTTGCTAGGAAGCGCTTTGGATCCTTTCTTGGGGACGGGTTGTACTCGAGCAGTTTTACAGTTACTAGGGAATATGCCTCTATTGTAAGATGTCTGAAACACACGAGTCAGGACAGGAGCAAGTTCTGGTGTGCAATTTTGGAGAACAATTGCTATCATTTAAGTATCTCCTGAGAAGTACCCATGAAGCCTATATTTTCCAAGATTTCTGACAGATTAGTGTGGACAACGCTGTCAAGAGAGCTAGACAAATCATTAAATACTACAGCTGAAATCATGCTTAAATCCACTTAGCAATTTTTTATCGAAACTATCTTTGCCACTGCCTCTTGATTTAGATTATCCCATTTAATGTCAGCTGTTTGCCAGTTTTTGGACAAAAGACATATAAACACCGTCACTTCTTGCCTGTTGTTTATAAATTTTCATCTTAGAGCACAATAACAAAATTTATTGAGATATGGTTTTGTCATTTGCTTATAATATTAAAAATCATTTAATTTTATATTTTATATATTTAAAAGTCACTTTGTTCCATTGCCTTAAGGCTTCTAGATGTGGGTTATTGTTGCTTTTATTGTAGGCTGCGAGATGTCGAATCTGTGAAACAATATCCTTATGCGACTTCCCAGCTTCTCACGCTCAACCTGGATCGTCTGTTTTCATGACGGTTTCAATTCTGCTATTCACCGTAAAGGCGGTAGTATTGTCGTGCCAACTACTTTTCCTTAGATTTATTTCTCTCTCTATCACCTATAAAATATCCACAGAATTTGCTTTTATTTTCAGACCGTGTAACTCAAACAATTTGGTATAACCAAAGAGGTTGTAAGGGATAGAGGTAACAAAGGTGCAGTTTTGCAATACAAGAAGCCTGTACACTTTTCCAAACTGGGCGGAGTTCGGTGACTTGAGTGGGAGAAACGTCAGGGACGTATTTAGGAATTTTTAGTTTGGTTAGAAATAAAACTGAAATTATTCAATCATTGAAATGTAATGCTTATTCATGAATTTCTTAAGCTTTTGTATAAATAGGTAACCTAAAAAGGTTCGGAACGCAGCAAGTGCGTTATGATAGTGAATTTTCATAACAATATTAAATAATATATTTATATAAGCTGTAAGATTTAGCCTTATATTAAAAGTTATGAAAATTAATTAATTTATTATTTAGGAACAGTAAAACAAGGTAAAGAAGGACAAGCAAAAACATGATCTATGACATATATTTATAGAGTAATTTGGATACAAAACTCAAACAAAGCAATTGATAAACAGGAAATATACTCTAGAAAAATACACTAGAAAGCTGGAAAAAAAATCCTTTGGTTGATGCATTGAGGGTGATTGTATGCATGCAGGAGAAGAACCCCCAGGAGGAAGAGGGTTTCTGCTCCTCACCCAAAAATTCGGGGGGTTCTCCTTCCCCTTGTGCATGCATACAACTACCTTCAAAGCATAAAGCACAAGAAAAATTTCTTGTGAGCAACCCCCAAGAAGGTTGCTGGACCTGGGCGAATATGGGGTAGACAGGGTTTAAAGGAGGTATTGCTGTAAAATGTGAAAAACGCATGTTTTCAAAGTCCCTTAATTTTCTTGGGGGTTGTTTGCCAGAAAATTTGTCTTGTGGCCGAGGAAGGTTCTAAGCATGTTGCTGGAAAAAAATATCTAAAACCCTCATGCAGTCAACTGCAAATTTACCGAAATTACATTCTACTTCGTCGCCTATAATGTCTTTTTCAGATAATGTAGAATACAGAGCTAAATTAAATAGGTTCACTTGCATTTTCATTTCTTTTTTATTTTTATATTACATTTATAAGCACAATATGCGTATAATTAAGGAAACCCTTAATTAACATTGCAGCAACACAAACTTGAAAAGTGGAGAAATTATTTACAGTATGTTAACAGTTATAAACTTGATATCATCATGTTACAGTAGTATTCTGATAATAAAAAATTACATCTAACTGTATGCACACAACAGCTGGTGTGTTACGAGATGTGATGAAACGCCAAACTGACTGTACCACAGCATTAGCATAATATTATTATGCTGCCACATTATCATATCTCTCTAGTAATGGTATCATGTCAAAAACCTACACTAGAGGCTAAATTTCCAATTTCTTCTTTGTTTATGGTGTCTGTTTCTACTGTCCTAAATTTCCAATTTGATATTGACAATAAATAACACTACCACACAATGACAAATGACAGCTGAGCTTCAGCACAGACGCAGTCTAACAAAGTTGTCGGATAGAGTAAATTATGATCGGAGGGATACCTAAGTTAAAAATCATGAGAAATGGGTAATTCGAAATTTGCAGGTATTAAATACAGTATTTTTTAACTGACTGATAAAATTAAATTTTATAAAATGTTTTCTTTATTATCAGAAGTTGTAAAAATTTCATATGTTTATACATGAAAGGTTTAACTACATGAAATTTCTGAAGATCGGGCAACCCCGGTCAGCAACATCTTGACATCTGGCAATGGTTGTAACTTCCATTGTTTAGATTTTATCTACAATTTATTTAAATAGCATAACAGTACAGGTAGCTGTATTGCTCTGCCTCTGTCCAACATTGTAGATATTGCATTACAGAATTTGAAGTGATGTCGAGGATTATTTTATTATTAATTTCGAATAACTTCATTTTTCTTTGATCAAAAAAACTTGAAAATTGGTACACAACCACATCTCAGTATGTTCTTTTAAGTTGTAAATTTTCGTTCCAATCACTTAAACAATTTGAAAGCTATTGCGTTTAAAAAAATATATTTAATTTTTTGTTAGGAAAAACTATGCGTTAAGATCTGATGAACGAACTCATCCAAGCCATTAGCAAAATAAGCGTAATTCCAAAATTTTCTCCAAATCAGTGAAATATTTTTTGGGTTATTGGTTGGATAAATTGTTGGATGAATATATTGGATAAAGTTGTATATTCAAAAGGTTGGATAAATAATAATAGCTTTTATTTCAACAACAGAAGAAAATACAAAATAAAGTACATTGTACTGTTTACAAATTAATGTTAACATTCCTTGTCTTTTTTAAAGAAATAGAGATTAATTTCATTGATTGCTGTTGCCCTTACTTCGTGAAACTGGTCCATACTTCATACAGACTTGGAGACTACTTCTCTGGCTTCACTGTTGGTTTTCGTTTTTGTAGGTGAAGGACGTAGCCAGCGCGTAAGCTAACTGAAGCAAGTGGCCCTTCTGAATTCTAGATGTTCTTCAACGTCTCTGTTACTGGTTTTGCTGCTTGATAGTATCCTCAGACAGAAAAAAATTGAATTAATACGAAATCATGACAATTACAAATAAAGATCTGTTGCTATTTTATGATGTTATAATCAAAAAAATCTTTAAAAGTGAAAATAAAGTAAAACAAATATGACGGATGACGCCTTTAAAATGTCTACGTGATGTATATCAATATTTAACATAAAGATAGAAGAAACCTATAACAGTAATAACTATAATAACAATTACAACAATAAAATAACTAAACAAACACATTAATAAAGCAGACTATACAATGAAAATATCGACACACATCATGTCTTATAACAACTTTTTGGAAAAAATAGTTAGATTTATGTTGTCTGATTTATTTAATTAGGAAGAAGAATATCTTAGAAATCCTAAATATTGTCGTGTATATGCTTTTTTACTTCTAAAGCTTAAAACAAGTCTAGTTTACACTTGTCATGACAAAAATGTTGTGGTTTTATGCCGTTATTTACTGTGGGTCTATGTTGGGTATCAATAATATGTTTTGCAAATGTAGATTTGTCAGCATGGTTATTTCAAAATGCAAAAATATGTTCTTTGTATTGGGTGTTAAAATTTCTAGAAGTTTGATCGATGTAGATTGCGTTACGTGTGCATTTCACAAATTTTGAATACCTATACAAATACAAAAGTAGCTTTTAAATCTTATAACATGACGCTTGATTTATTAGATTATTTCAAATAATTGATTGGAAGTATTATCACAGATGATGGTAAGTGTAGGAAAGGTCTGAAGAGGATCGCGATGGCAAAACAAGCATTCAATAACCACAGTACTGTTCTCACTAATAAACATTTTAACCTGTACATGAGGAACAAATGCAAGTCGTACGTGTATGGAGTATGGTAATGTATGGGGCGGAAACTTGGGCTGTAGTTAAGCAGGATATGAAGAGAATATAAGCTTTTGAAATGTAGACAAGAAAAATTTCAAAGACAGTGCAGGTTGATAGAAAGACGCTTCAAAGTGTGCTAGGAGAGGTGAAAGAATAAAGAGGGTTGCTCAAAGAAATAGAGAGGAAGCTAAAATTTATTGGTCATATTATAAGACATAATAACTTTCCGATAACATTATTTGAAGGACATACGAGTACTTGAAATGTACACTGAATTATTGGCCCTTAAATAAGAGAAGTTTGTTATAAACAGCCCTTAAACTTCTACTTTTATCAAATAGATTTTTGTTATAATGATGTATTCTAATAGAAACATACATAGAAGATATTAGTTTAATTAGATGGCCATAATGACAAGTCAAAAGATTTTGTTCTCGAAAGTGAACTTCAAGTTTTTTAAATATGCTGTTTTGGTTTATTATAGTTTTTAATATTCGCATGTTTATTTCCTTTACATTTATAATCACCGCAGATTCATTTAAGTATGTTTGAAGAACTTTTTCTGCAATAGTGCAAATAGATATTACATCGTCAGATGGGTATGTGAGGAGTTGACCTTTGTCTTTCTGATCTATAAACGATGTTAATAACACAGACCTCTCCCCAACAAGTTCACCCGCGCATTCTTCGCATCTCAGAGCTTTTGTTATTTTCCTTACTACATAGCCAGATATATATGTCACGACTTCTTTCTTAAACTCTGATATATTCATATCTAATATTTGAAGAACTGTGTCGTCGTCAAAATTATCTATTTGACTCATGTCTTCATCTGGTTCTTCAGATATTCGTTCTCGCCCACAAGTTTTATTTATTACCTCAATGGGTGACAGAATAGGAATTGCTTCCAAAGGGATACAATTTCCTTTAAATGAATCTTTTAATTCAAGATGCACCATCATCCTTTTATATGCACTTTTAAATTGCTTTGCTGATGGGTTATTGTTATAGCCTCCCATGGATCTAATTTGCCCAAAAAAAAGCTCAATATGATCCTGACTGATTTTGTAAGTGGGAAAATACAGCAAAAAATTATTGTCGGCAATTAAAGTTTTATAAACAAATTGCAAACTTTGTATGCAAAATAAAAAGCCAATTATACCCATTTTTCTACCACTCTCACACAGAAGCGGTCCATCAATTATCCTAAGTGACGTTAAATATTGTGATAGCTCTTTTAAAAATACATTAATGTTTTCAAAATTTTCTGCGTTTATTGCTTTCTTAAAATCTGAATTGTTTAAATTTCTAGAATTAAGAATGTCAAATAAATTGTTTATAAGTCGGATAAATTTCACAGTTCCCTCACATTCTTTAAACTCCTCAAGATGTAAAACTTCATTGCAATATTCCAAAGAATGTGCCACTGAGTGGCTAAAAAGTTGTGTGGCTAATTTAACCTTCATTTTTTGGTTTGTATAAAATATATGCGATATTCTTAATTTATTTGCCAAATGAACGCCCTCCTGATCCTGTAACTCATTTAATTTTACTAAATAATCCCACTTTATATTTTCCCCATTCTCATCAATTATTAATTTTTTATCGCCTAATGTGTTTCTTATCAGTTTGATCATATGACATGGATCAAAAAAGACTGCAATTTTCCTACCTGAACTAGGATCAACAAACGTAGAGTTAATGTTCCTCCAATTCAAATCGCAGCCAAGTTCTTTTGCTAACGTTAGGTTATTTGTTGCCTCATCAAAAGTTATTGAGACCACGTATATGCCCGACTCATTTAGTAGCGTTAAACACTGTAATACCAAATTTTGTTTTTGTGTACCCCTTAAAGAGTCGATTAAAAAATATCCAAGAGGAAGCTTCCATGATTGATTAATGCTAACAAGCATAAAAACAAGAGCTTCTTTGGCTACAGGGTTACAATCGGTCTCAAGATTTGTACCAAAATCTACAAACCCATAATATTTTACCCCATCCCATTCTATATGTTGGCGAATTGCCATCTCATCTATGACTAAAGAACATATAAGTTTTCCATTTGTGCTTTCTGATTTTGACTTTAATAAGTTGAACACCTCTGACGTAAAACCAGCTTCCCCATTAACGCTTTGATACCATCTAGATATAGTTTTTGGATGAGGAAGAGCCGAGTTAAATGTGTTTCTGACAAAACTGTAAGCTTTGGGAGAGTAATAATGCAGCGTAAGAGAAAAAGCTTTAAGTTGATTTTCATACTTATGTTTACGACCTAATTGTCTTTGTAAAAATTCTTCATTAGGTCCTATTTGCATTAATGTTTCTAATGTTTCGTCGGTTACTTTACCTTTTAGTTGTTTGATTATATTCGCAAGGGTTGCTGTTCTCTTCTTATAATGATGAACACTACTGCTGAGCCGTTTAATTTTTTTTCGTGCATCGAATAACTGCTTCTTCAGTTTACGTTTGCGCGGTGTAACAACCTATAAAAAATGTTCAGTGATAAACCATTTATTTTCTCAAGTAAAATGAATATATAAACAAAATTTCCAACAACACATTTTGGTTAATAGTGGTTGAGATAAATTGCAAAACAGTTGTTTCTAACTTATTTAATCATGGACTATACAAACTTAAACACCATATAAAATGTGATGGAATAACATATTAGGTTTTTTAAAATTATACTGATTTCATAAACGGCAAAAACTGAATTTAACTCACCATGTCCTTCAAAGTGGGTGGCATTGAAGGTGTTTTCATTTCAGCAAATCCTAAACTACTAAACGATCTTTGCGGTACCTCTACAACAGTTTTCTCTTCATAAAAACCAGCACTTGTTGATGGCCGAGAATAATCCATTACAGGTACATTGCTACCAGACCAAGTACTAGTTGACAGGTCAGCTGCAAATGGCACATTGATAGCAGTTATATCAGTCATTGGCTGCTCGCCAAAAACGACTTGTGTTGATGGCTTGTTTGTTACCTGCATAAATAAATTTGAAACGAATACCATTAATGTAAATTTGCAGGGCTAATTAAATTACGATAAATATCATAACAATATATTACGTGAATGTAATTAGTAGCATAGTTACTAGAGATGAGCGATATATAGCTACCGGTTATTTAATCGCTTCTATTAAAAGATCGCTGTTAGTAGCTGTTATTAAAACACAAAACAACAGCGATTGTGAAAACCGAGATTTACACAAATCATTAGAGTAATTATTTCTATGAAATTCATCTTATACTAAAAACTCCATGACAAACAGCAATTGCTGTATTCATAATACACGCAATCGCAGTTTGTGCGAGCGAGTAGAAGTATCTGTATACTTTCCTTCTCGCCATTATTAGAATACAACATTTCTCCTTTTCTTATAGGTAGAAAACGAAAAACTCATGATACAAATAACGCGAGATATGATAATGAGACTATCTATTTTTAGAACCGTCACGCGCATGGCGTCATGTGGTGAGTCCAATGCAATAATAATATGCTGTCGTACAGTGGAGTTTGACGGTTCATCACAACCCCTTAACAAATTAGGTATTTTACTGATATTTGAGTGCATACAGTTGGAATTAACTTTTTAAGATCAGAATACTATACTATGATTATGTGACATGATGATCAAATCAAGTTTATGAATGTTAAGGCCCCCTGTAAATGTCTACGAACGTCTTCTCTACTTTTTAAGTTTGTGTATCACCAATGCTAATTCAGGGCTCCCCTTAATTATTATACTTCACTTGTGCATATATATATATATATATATATATATATATATATATATATATATATATATATATATATATATATATATATATATATATATATATATTTATATATATATATATATATATATGTAATATAAAAATGGAATGGAATGTAACTTCAACCACATTAAAGTGACGTATAGAAACTTTTTGATTGCGAATGACTTTGTGTTAAGTGTGTAGTTGGCCTTCTATAACGTTACTCACCATGTGATGTCATAGGAGGGGACGGGGCATATGCGCAATATCATATATCTTGTAAGTCATTATATCATGGAAAAACCTGCTGAATCTAGAATTAAAGCAGCACCGAACTGTAGCATATATATGCCTTCCAACTTTTTCATTATATTAAAATAAAAATAATATGTAGATTTCTCTCATCGTATATTCTTGTAATATGCTAATTTTATAGAACTTTTATTAATAGTAAAAATCTGAGTAGTTTTAAAATTAATATATAATTTAAAAGTTATCTGAAGATCATATTGTGGTTTCAATTAAGCGGTTAACACTAACACCTTGTAAGTGTTTAAAATAATAGCATACGCACATGCAGCATTGTAAATGGCTAAACCACAATCGCAGTAGCTGTTTAAAGTCCCTGTTATTTAAAAATAGCCATCACTGATATCAGTGCCATTGAAAAACCGCTGTTTGGCTATATATATATATATATATATATATATATATATATATATATATATATATATATATATATATATATATATATATATATATATATATATATATATATATGTATATATATATATATATATATATATATATATATATATATATATATATGTATATATATATAAATATATATATATATATATATATATATATATATATATATATATCACTAATAGTTACATAAATTAATAACCTTGATTCAGTACTTACCAATACAGGTATAGAACTTTTTTTTAAGTATACTGCAAAAGGTGATTTTTCTAAATCATAAGATTCCTCGGTAAAATGTAAATTGCACACATTTGAGTTCATAAAAATATCTTCATCGCTTAAATTTAATGCTCGTTTCCAAGCCTCGTATCTTTCACCAGCTTTGGGAAATCTGAAAATAATATCTCAAATTATCTACTTTATCAGTGACTGAACCTCTAGAAAGATGCAGTAATAGATAAAACAAAACTATTCTACTTTTTTTCTGCTTCTACTGGAACTACATAGGTAAATACATCTAATTCAAATAATAATTGCCAAACAAAATGCCTAATTTCATTACAAATATTCAATAAATAATGCATTATTAAGATTTTATTTCTTGAAAAAACACAATTGACAATAATAAATGCTAAAGATTTAACAAAAGCAATACAATGTGTAAATACGGACCTGTGAAAACCAATAAACATTTGGCGCCAAACAAGGAAACAGAAGACATGTAAACAACTTACCGAAATAAATGCACAGTTGCTTTATCCTTTTCATAATTGGCACTTTTATTGTACATACAGTTCTTCACAATACACCTTGGCATTTTTTAACTTTTACACTCTTAAAACACTGCTAAAAAACGGCAAAACACACAAGATAACCTCTAATCGCAAATCAACAAACACTTCAAATACTTGTTGACAGCTGACAATAACTTCAAGAGCGGTTGGGGGAACGAATCAAAACAAAACACATTAGCGCGTTATTCAAAATTTTGTTTGTGATTGGACGGTGACAGGAGTGGGAAATCGACAGGCTGCAAACTCGGCTTTGTTCCCTCTAACATATACAACCTCTTTGGGTATAACGTAATTGGTATCGTAGAATACACCAGAAGCGTTCAACAGTTAAGTATGTTATCAGATACCGGGTGTGTTTATTTAGTAATATTTTATCTTGGCGATCCAGTTTTACACAGCTAGAAAGGATATACCCTTAAAAGCTTATTTATGCAAAATTTTCAATCTTTCATTATTACTATATTCATGATTAACATGTTCAATGATTATTTTATTGCAGTGGGAAGAAATATGACGCAGAAGACAAAGAGGAGACACATGGCACATTTAAGGAGAATAACGAGAAGTTCGACATCCTGCTTTTTTTACGGAGTTACCCAGGGTGAAGTTGTGAATGCCATTAATTCGCTCAAGTCCGGAAGATCGCTCGGGCCAGACGGAATTAGAAGTGAGATCCTAAAGGACGTAGCAGATATAATCTCGCCTCCTCTGACATATTTGCTAAACCTATCGTTTGAAAGTGGATCTTTCCCTGATGTGCTAAAGGTGGCTACTGTAGTTCCGGCACCAGAGTGGAGACGTTACCCAAATGGCGAACTACAGACCTATATCCTTGATTTCTAATGTGGCCAAAATTTTCGAGAAACTTATTAAAGTAAGAATGACCGGTTACTTGGATAAATTCAGACTATTGTCAAGGGATCAATATGGCTTTTGTGAATAAAAGTCGGCTCAAGATGCTATACTGCACATGACAGAAAATATTGTTGCCAAAATGGAAGACGGGATGCCGTGCTCGTATGTATAGATTAGTTCATATAACCCACAACTACTACACGCGTTCAACTGGACATTTCAATATAGTCGCAAGATTTCGTAAGTCACTTACTCGTCGCTGTCATATTCAGCTGGGTCCAAGATTATTCAAGTGCCTTCCGGAGGAAATAAAATCCATTGCCAACGAGAAATTGTTTAGAAAGTCACTTAAAGGTTGGATTTTAAAGTGGCCTCGTCGTAATGCTCAAAGATCAATACACGAGAGGTGAAGTGAAAATAGTGATAAGCTCATAAATAAATTATGGATGTTGCCTTTTACCCCTGCAAGTTTTGGTCATTAAAATACTTCGAGAGAAAGGGCATAGATATAACTTTTGTTTGCTGCGTGTTCATTTTTGTTGGCTTCTCCGTTTATTAACATTTAGGTGAATGTACATTGTACATGTGAACATGTGTGAGCGAATGTGTGTGTGCGTGCTTTAACTGCGTGTGAGCCAACTAACTGTTGCACCTCTATGTATAGATGTGTGTTTTTGTATTCTTTATTTAGTTATGTTTTATGCTTGGTTTAGATATGAGCAGATCTATGTATTTTATTATTGAACTGTACTTTTGAAAATAAATCTATTATTATTACTATCTATTATAATATTCTCGTAACATGTGCTCGGAATCTGATGACTTTTGTAAATTGTAAAAAAATGTCAATTTGGAAGTACATAGTAAAAAAATATGGGCTCATACATCTTGTGGTACATAAGACAGAAAATAATTTTTGTTAAGTTTATGACAGTCCTGTAGCTCCTTTGCGGTGCATAGAACCTTAGTAAAAACAGGCCATCTGATTCTGTTTTGGGTAATAACCCTGATTTTTCGCAATCATTTCCAGTTTATTGTTCAAATCTGGTTATATCTTCTTACTGTTCTATTACCTTAAGGGTTCTATTTTACTGTCCACTTAACCATATTATTATTTCCTTTTTTCAGTGTGTGTCTATCTCATTTATATTCCAGCCATTTTAATATCTATTACACTATTAAAATGTAGTCCTTATTTGTTGGTAATCGCATCAGACAGAAAAGTACGCAATATTCGGCATGGACAGCGATTGGAGAATACCTGCAGTTTAAATGTTAAAGCTCTTGTAACTTTTCACGTCCTACAGCAATATACAGGGCTTTCATTAATTCCCGAACCCCACGTGACCGCTTAAGTTGGGCAACCCGGCATACACGGTTGTACAACCTGAATTAATGAAATCCCTATGATGCCAGTGTTGTCTCATATTTCCTTTGGGGTTTTATAAAAAATATAAAAATTATAATAAGTTGAAACAGTAAATGTCTTAAATGTATTTATTATTTAGTATTTTTAACAGCAAGCCTGTTCATGTATGGTTTACTGTTATTGATTGTTAAAAAAATAAATAAAAAACATAATAAAATATTACTTTTATTTTGTACAAATGTCAAAATTTTGTAATGTACGTAAATAAATTGAGGTCCGATTATTTAAACTTCTAATTTACGGTTTTAGGAATGTGAATTGTGTAACATGTAACAAATATGTACCTGTTTGGGCAGACTACCGACGAACAGTTTTGGTAGGGATTCGTTCCATGCGATGTCGAATATCATCAACAACATAACCTTAACATACCTACACTTTTAACTTACGTAAAAACGCAATGAAAATGATAAGTTTTGATAAAAACGGTTTATTTTTATTGTCCAACAGATAGAAAATTATTTGAAGAACGTAAACATTGGTCGGCCTTGGAAAATGCACAATATACATACAACATAACCGTCAAAATGGAATTGAGCGCCAATGGACTGAACTGTCAGTTGTCAATTGATTTGGTAACTTGGTAACTTTAGGGTCCCTAGCCTAGTGTTTTTTTTTGGTTATTTTTTGACTGCCAACTCATAAAATCATATTCCACTAAGAGAGAGACAGAATCCGGTCACGTGGGGTTCGGGAATTAATGAAAGCCCTGTAGCTTCTGCATGGTTAGAAAATATTTTAAACTCGGTTTGTTTTAAGTATTGTCTAAATCTCCACATGGAGTTAAGCATTCGAAAAACATTCCTCTTCTAATTGAGTTGAGGTTATGAGATTCGTCCAGCGAGTTTTGATTACGGTATTTCTAGGAAAAGATATATTGTAAGTTCCTTCCATTACCAACGAATAGGTTGTTGGCACCGCGATTTCGTTTTAGTGAATTTTCGTAGAAAAAAATCACTAATGGAGAGATCCCGACTTTTGAATTTAAAAAAATTTGTGCAAATGAGCGCGAACTAGGACCCCGGGGTCAATTTAAATTTTTATATGTATATATATATATATATATATATATATATATATATATATATATATATATATATATATATATATATATATATATATATATATGTATCACACCGATAACTCAAAAAATAATGGGCCGATTTTGATAAAATTTGGCGTGTACCTTCCTTTTGTAAATGGATTGGATAAGTTTGTTAGTCAGGAAAATCGAACGAGGTTTTCCGGGAATATTTTGAGTTTTCATTCAAAAACAATTTTTATCTCAAAAAATAAAAAGCTATGATAACTAAAATTGGTAGGTAGGTTTACGATATAAAAAGTAAACTATACGCAGAAATATAAATTACGACGTTACAATAAAAAAAAGTTATAATAAAATATTTTGTGACAGACCATTTCTATGAAAATTCACTATCATTGCGCACTTGCTGCGTCCAGGCTTTTTATTGTATAATACGTAGTTGCGCAAAATGTTTAGACTTCTGATATAGTCTACTATCTTTTGTGGGGCTAGTTTACCTATTTGTTAGGGTGTTACTGTCATTTACCTTTCTCGAGGTATTTGAGCCTCTTGCAGAAGTGAACCATGTAGTCGCATAGTAAGCGTTCTGTTCTTTCAGCCCCTTCAGTGCAGCAAGTGTAGTTTTCACTGTCAACCTTCCCCATATTCATAAGGTGATACTTTACTGGGGAGTGTGCGAAAAATCCTGTGGTTATTGTCAGTTCGTTCCTGTTCAATTCAAGGAATAGTTCGGACTTCTCTGTCGATATGTTGGTAAACGGTTTTGTTAATTTAATGAAGAAAAGTGATTATTTAAATATAAATGTAAGACCCCCTGAAACATATTTCATGCAACATTTGTTTTTCACAAACGGCATCTGGTCCAGAATGTATATTTCAAAATCACCGGTGTTGAAATTTAATTGTGACAAAATAAACGCCTGCTTCTGGCATTGCGATTAATTAAGACCTACCAACTATTCAGAAAATTTTAATTCGTTATCATTTTAACCTTGTAAATATCGTTTATAGAAAGCCCAAACGTATTAAGTGCGTTATGATAGCCCATTTTCTTCAAACTCTGAGAACTTAGTATTATATTAATATAAGAACGTTTTTTTTATTTTATTTTTTATTTAAACAACACACCACGAGGGCTTACAGTCTAAATACTATCGTACCGTGGGTGCCGACAATGAGGAAAGAGGCAACTTGTTAATTCTGGACTTGAAGGTTTGGAGGTTCGGAGGAGAAGGAAAAACATGTGCCGGCAAGGAATTCCACAACTTGGAAGTCCTCGGGACAAAAGAGCGGGCATAACAAGATGTTCTATGTCTGGTGACCTGGACAGTAAAAGGGTGCATTCGCTCTGTTCCGCTGGTAGATCTGTTGAGGGCAGCAGGTGGAGGAACTATGGAAGAAAGCTCCTCTGAGCAGTGCCCGTGCAGATATCTATAAAAGAGAGAGAGAGAGAGAGAGAGAGAGAGAGGTCACCAACGGCACGTCTGTGGGCAAGGGATGGCAGCGTTTGGGTGAGGGTAGGGTCACCGATGAGACGTATATCTTTCTTCTGAATGGAGTCCAGGATAGCGAGTGTAGAAGCGGCAGCAGCACCCCAGATGTGGGAGCAGTATTCGAGGTTTGGTCTTATTTGTGAAGTATATGAAGTATAGAGATTAGCTCGTGAAAGTATTTGCGAGCCCGGAAGAGGAAACCTAATCATTGATGTGGAGAAGTAACAAAGTAGGGGCTAAAGCTGAACCTTGAGGAACTCCTGCATTAATTGGATACAGTTCAGAGGAATGGTCATCCACGACAACAGAAATGCTCCGGTTGGAGAGGAAATTTGCTGTTCACGTACGGAGTTTTGGTGGTAGGCCATAGGCCGGTAGTTTATTAAGCAGCGCTGCGTACCAGACCTGGTCGAATGCTCTGGATATGTCTAGAGCGACAATATGTGATTCGCCGTGTAGTTCCATAGACTTGTTTCAAGAATGGGTGACAAAGGAAAGGAGGTCGGCAGTTGATCTACGCTGACGGAATCCATACTGCCTGTCGTGGATTAGACTGTGTTTTTCAAGAAATTTTAGTAATTCGGTGTTTATATACTTTTCCATCACTTTAGAGACTGAAAGGAGAGAAATAGGCCTGTAGTTGCTAGGAAGCGCTTTCGATCCTTTTTTGGGGACGGGTTGTAGTCGAGCAGTTTTCCAGTTACTAGGAAATATGCCTCTATTGTAAGATGTCTGAAACAGACGAGTCAGGACAGGAGCAAGTTCTGGTGCGCATTTTTTGAGAACAAGTTTGGGACATGCATGCGCATAAACTACTATTAAGATCATACGTGCAATAAGTTTTTATTTTCGGAATAATAATTGATTCAATACTTCTATTAAACAAAATCAAAATGTTTGGGTGTTTTTTCCAACATAAAAATATATTTTGCTTTTGTGTAAATCATTTCACAATACTCGGTGTGTTTTATGGAGTAAAAACAGTATTTTTTTAAAATTAATTATACCGTGCCTTGCATAGAAGCATTGGTTGTGCTTGTAAATAATACAATTTGTATTCAAATGTCGAAATAAAAATGGTAAAACATTCTAAACTATCACTGCTAACTTTAAAAAAAATTTTAGGTAGAAAAAGAGTTTAATCATCTTTACTAATATTTCTACTAGATCCATATTAGTTCATCTTCATTTTGCGTAAAACTATTTCTTGTTTAACTGCAGTTTCTCAAAAAATATAAACGAATCACCATCAATTTTGACGTTTGATTGACAATAGCTGTAGGAATGTATACAGGGTGTGCCAATTAAAACTTCCCACCTAAAAAATATGGAATTTAAAAAAAGAAAAAAATCCGAGAGACGTTGACTTTGTTTTCGAGGGGGCCACATAAGTTTTAGTGTCTTGAAACCCACTCCTTAGACATGGGCGTAGAGTACCCTTAAATTTTAAATGACACCGTATGTTGAGCGACACCTCATTTTAAAGACTTACGACAAGATACCTACGATTTTTTAAGTTTTGGTTTGGATATGGCAATAAAATCATCAATTAAAGAATAATACAAAATATCAATGATTTGAAGACTGTTGTTTAATTAAATGTTCAAATTGTTTTCCCTCCACATCACTATAATTATAAAAATTTTTCTCTCTCTCCGAACAAACATTTATTTGACGACTTTTTTTTACGTAATAAACTTTATCAGTTCAACTGTCTTACCTATTTTACTTAACGCGAAAAGTAAATATCCCGTAAAATCATCGCAAAGTCTATTGAATATTAATTGGTGAAAATGGTTTATATAAATACTGAAAAGTAGACATACTCAATTTGCTCGACAAGAATGACAACTGTACACGACAGACGGCAAAATGAAAATCCAAGAACTTTTCATGAAACTCATACGCAGGCATCCGGAAAAATTAAATGTTTGGGGGGCATACTAGGAGACCACCTCATAGGGTCTTTCTTGCTACCGGGTAATCTGGATGGAAACATGTATCTGAATCTACTGGAACCATATATCTACTCGACGATTGTGGATGTATTGAAAAATGACAACGTTTTGGCAGAAGAGGATCTGTGGTTTCAGCAGGATGGTGCTCCATCACATTTTACCACAGCCGTGTGTGATTTTCTTATTTAAAACTTTCATAATCACTGGATAGGATGCAGAGGTTCAATTTCAATATCGCCGGATCTAACACCATTAGATTTTTTTCTATGGGGACACCTGAGGTCGAAAATTTATGCAGCACGATCAAACACACTTGAGGAGCTTAGTCGACGAATTGTTGAAGAATGTCGTTAGAGAACTCACAAAATGTCTTTCGGAAGCGAAGCAAAAATTTTATTATTGTATGGAAGTGGAGGGAAAACAAGTTGAACATTTAAACATTCTTTCATCCATTGATATTTTATCTAATTCTTTAATTGATGTTTTTATTGCCATATCCAAACCAAAATTTAAAAAGTCGTATGTTGTATTGAGTGGACTTGATAAAGTTTTAAAATGAGATGTCACTCAACACAGGATGCCATTTAAAATTTAAGGATATTTTACGCCCCTGTCTAAGGGTTGGGTTCCAAGGGAACAAAATTTACATCATGTGTCCCACCTGAAAACAAAATCGACGTATCTCGGCTTTTTTTAAATTCTGATATTTTCTAGGTGGGAAGTTTTATTTGACACATCCTGTATATGTTGCATTACCTACACATTCCTAATTATATGCTTAACAAATCAAATCCCCAAAGGATATTATCGTATGTTTACTTTTAATTTAATCACACATGTAATCCATGAAGCAATCATATGATAATCCCCATTGAAGAAGTTCATGAATATCTGATGATATTATCGTCTGCAATATTAAAAGCTTTGTTTCGATTGTTGCCCGCTTAATCTCGTTTGTAACATCAACGACATTATCGGATTATAATTTCTTCAGCCCAGCCTGCCTTCTCTTGTCGCAAAATAAACCATTATAATATCAAATTCTCCACAATATATACGTAGCTGTTATTGTAAGGAAGCAGATTTTTTCTAATAATGAGACAACGATTAATTGTTTTCTTGGTAAAGATAATGTTGTGTTTTGTGTGAGTCAATGTTATTGTAATCTTTGCACAGGTTGTATGTTATAAATCACTAAAGTAAACATTCAGAAACTAGGTGACGTTCTAGATTATAAATTTAAACGGCTTGCATAAAATGTTCACAATGTACCACGTACCAGAAGTTTCTTTGGGAACATATAGCGCGTTTCAAACGCAAGGGATAACTTGATTTCCTCTGTTATTTTTAATTTTTAAGAGAAATGCTAAGAAAGTTTCTGAGTAAAAATCTTTTCACCCACTTCAACTTCCATTGAGGGGTTACTACCCACACAAAATTTTAATAAGGTGCGGTTTTCTTTTTAAAGAAAAAGTAATTCTGTTTTCAGCCCTGTAAATAATATCAATTTTCTTCAATAAATATTGTTAAAAAAAATTAAATGTGTTTTCCTTGTTAATATTCTATTAAAGAAGAAAATACCAATTTGTTATCAATTTAGATAAACAGTGTTCAAAATTTTGTTTTGCTATCAATAAGTCATTTTTGTTAAACAATATTTTAATTAGATAAGAATTTCGCATATTTGTATTTTCATTTTTATGAATTTTTGTAGAAAAAAATCACTAATGAGGAGATCGCGACTCTTGAATTTTGAAAAAATGTCTATAAATGAGCGCGAACTAGGCCCCCTAGAACCAACATCTTGTATCATTTTAATCACAAATAACTAAGTAATAATAAGTAATGTTTCCATATATATATATATATATATATATATATATATATATATATATATATATATATATATATATATATATATATATATATATATATATATACAGTGAGAGCTAAAGTGATTTGTTCATTTTTAAAAGGCAATAAAAAAATAGTGCTATAAATTGAATCATAACTTCCACATAGCTCAAAAAGACATTGTCGTGAAATGACTTAGGGTCGCTGACTTAACGACAAAAAAAGATTAACATTCCTGTACCAATAAATTTCTGTGACGTTATATTACTCGAGTTTTAACGAACGAATCTCAGGTTCCACCACCCCACCCCGTATTTATCCACTGCCCCCTGAAGCGATTTTACCCAAAAACATTTCGAAGAGTTCTTTTGTCGGCTGTTAATTATACCAAAATTGAGGATGATATTTCATACCCTTTGAAAGTTATTGCGCCTACTAACAGACAGACAGACAAACGTACATGCCGACAGACTGACCGAGCGATAGACCTACAGACAAAAATATTTTCGTTCCAGATACAAGTGTTCTATATGCTTTGATACTGTTTACGCCGTTTCAGCAAAAAAAAATTCGAAATTTATGTCACCGATATTCCACCCACACACATTCATCGCCTAATTTAATTTCAGCACAGAATACCGGATGTTTGACGAAATTGAATGTTTTATAATACAGAAACCCTAAAATGCTAAATTACTCCAGTTTTAACAAAAAAATTGCAATGTTCACCAAATCATCCCTCATTCATCTGCTACCCCCTAGAGCGATTTTATTTAAAAACAATCGGAACCGTTCGTTTGTCGGGTGCTGTGTACAAAATTTTAAGACTACATCTCTATTCGTTCTAAACTTATCGTGACTACAAACAGACAGACATACGGACCGACAGACAGAAAAAATCGTTCGAAAATCACGTGTTAGATACGTTTTGACACTTTTTACGACGTTTAAGCGAAAAAAAATTGTTGAAATTTTTGTCGCCGATGCCGTACTTCCAAATGTATTGACGATGTGGAAGTTATTAGTGGGTCTTAAATGTAAAACTTAATGACAACATACGAGAAGGCTTTGGAGATATTTTAACAGTTGTGTGATAGTTGTCAGCAGCTACAGATACAAGGTGGGCCAATTAGAAGTATATATATATATATATATATATATATATATATATATATATATATATATATATATATATATATATATATATATATATATATATATATATATATATATATATATATATATATATATATATATATATATATATATATATATATATATATATGTATATATAATATATATATATATATATATATATATATATATATATATATATATATATATATATATATATGTATATATATATATATATATATATATATATATATATATATATATATATATATATATATATATATATATATATATATATGAGACATGCTTGGTTGTCAGGTTAAACCGCGTCCAGAATTTATGGAAACTCGACGTTTCGGCTCCTGTTTTGGAGCCATTTTCAAGAGGTAAAGGAAATATGTAAGGACACTCCAAGGATTCAATCTGCCTACTCCTTAGAGTTATGGACAAAGGTGGGTAAAGGAAATATGTAAGGACACTCTAAGGCCTCAATCTGCCTACTCCTTAGAGTGGTGGACAAAGGTGGGTAAAGGAAATATGTAAGGACACTCTAAGGCCTCAATCTGCCTACTCCTTAGAGTGGTAGACAAAGGTGGGTAAAGGAAATATGTAAGGACACTCTAAGGCCTTAATCTGCCTACTCCTTAGAGTGGTGGACAAAGGTAGGTAAAGTAAATATATAAGGACACTCTAAGGCCTCAATCTGCCTACTCTCTCTCTGAGGCCTAGGGTTGAACACACTGAGACCTAACAGACAATCTCCGGCGAGATCTGGGGAGTAGGCAGATTGAGGCCCCGTAATCGAGCTACAACAACCCAACCTACCTTTATCCACCGCTCTAAGGAGTAGGCAGATTGAGGCCTTAGCGTGTCCTTACACATTTCCTTTACCTCTTGAAAATGGCTCCAAAACAGGAGCCGAAACGTCGAGTTTCCATAAATTCTGGACGCGGTTTAACCCGAGAACCAAGCATGTCTCACATTAAAGACCGGGGAAATCTTTCTGAACACATATATATATATATATATATATATATATATATATATATATATATATAAAGAAGTATATAGTAAACCAAAATAGATAGTAATCTGAAATATGGACTGTGTTCATCGGTGGTCATGATCCTCATTTTAAAAATATTTTTGACATTGCGGCGGTGCCACATCTATCCTTCACAATCACGCCATTTGTATAAAATAATAGTTAATGTTATACTTCAGACCTTTAAGCTACCTGACTTTCTTATAAAACAGAAAACCAATAACACAACTAAATTCACTATCGTATAAAAAGCGGTATACATAAAACTTTTGTGAATCCATTTGTACGAGTTCAAATAAGTATATCTGGAAGCAGGTAAGCAAACCATGTTTCTATAGATTTTAAAGCAGTTGATTTTCCTTCTGGGAGCAAATAGTAGTAACAATCATCAAAAATAATCTTTCTCGCGTGGCAGTAACAATCGCAGAGATTTCACAGTGAAAGCTCCGAGCTTGCGATCTATAATAAGACCATTAGTGCACATAGAAAGCAATACCAATGTCAAGTATTTCCGTAGCAATCGCTGCATGTACATGGTGCAGCAAAAAGGTAACGTTAGTAATATTCTATAAAATGTCGGTTTTGTCTATTGCAAACAGACATACAGAATCAAGCATATATTTGCAATAATGGAAATAACTTGAAAACAAGAAAAAGTCTGGACGCAGCAAGTGCGTTATGGTAGTAAATTTTCATAAAAATGTTTTTAATAGCAAATCTGTGTTTTTTTAAGAAAACCGGTATCAACTTTGGTTACCAGTATAACCTATATAGTAAAAACAATCTGCCATGTTTCATCAAAATAACTTTATTGTTTAAAATATACAAAAATTTCCGTAAGTAAACTTCAAGTGTTGCCGAAAAAACTCGTTTCTTGGTCAACCTTATAGGTTAATAGCAAATTGAGCTATTCAAATATGAAGAATTTGATAACAATTCGCTACCATAACGCACTTGCTGCGTCCAGAATTTCTTTTCTTACAAACATGCATTATATTTCGATGGAAAATGCAAAAACATAAGGCGTTTTCGACTAAAAAAAATGTATTTGTATCACCAACGACTTATGGGCCACCCTGTGATTGTAGAAATATTTTTTTAAGATGTAGCTCAAGACACCCTATAATTAATATATACAATTTTTTTTCACATCTTGTATAATGACGGATATATTGAGCTTTATTGATTTTTTACGAAAATTCGACAAAAACCATATACCATTAAACAATAAACTCTATAGATAAGGCTACTGCCAAGCATCAGAGAAAGGGTCTATTTGAAGTGAATTTTCTGGAAATATTTTAGTAAAATGAAGGACAATGACGGTTGAAACTAAGACTGCAGGGTTTGTAAAACATTCTTCTTGAGACACTTTATTTCCATAGCCCGTATTAGATTCAAGTTCTTTGCCTAAATGTTGCCCATTTTGACGTTTGAAGTCGCCACTTTGACGTTTTGAGGAAAACCCCAATTTATTTTTCTTTAAATGCCTTTAACTTTTTTGTCTTTTGACCTACAAAGCTACGTTTGGGTGGGTAACTCACCTATAAGGATATAAACGCGTGTACTAAATTTGGTTGCCCTTACTTTGTTAATTCTGGAGATATGAATTTTTTCGTAAGAAAACAGAAAATTTTCCGGGAAAACCTGGGCCTATTTTCCTGGCTAACGAACTTATCCAAGCCATTTTCAAAAGGAAGGTATTCACCAAATTTAATCAAAATCTGCCTGTTATTTTTTGAGTTATCGGTGTGATATATATATATATATATATATATATATATATATATATATATATATATATATATATATATATATATATATATATATATATATATATATATCTAAACTTATAAAAATTGAATCTGACCCCGGATATGTGTTCTGATGGGCCTAATTAGCGCTCATTTGTAGATTTTTTTTAAAAAAATTCACTCAAATTGTCAAGAAATATTTTCAATAAACCTGGTGAACTCATTTTGTAACATATTTGTGTGACCTTTAAATTTTTCGACAGCTTAAATTGTCACCTTGTTAATAACCAACTTTTAGTGAATTTCCATTAGTACAATTCACTAATAGAGAAGAATCGATGCTCAGACTTTCGGAAAATTTCTTTAAATGAGCGCGAATTAAGATCTCTGGAACCCATTTCCATTGTCAGTTAAAATGTTTATATATATATATATATATATATATATATATATATATATATATATATATATATATATATATATATATATATATATATATATATATATATATGTGTGTGTGTGTGTGTGTGTGTGTGTGTGTGTGTGTGTGTGTGTGTATGTATCCAACCGATAACTCAAAAATTTTCCTGAAAACCTGGTCAGATTTTCCTGACTAACGAACCTATCCAAGCCATTTACAAAAGGAAGGTACATGCCAAATTTTATCAAAATCGGGCTATTATTTTTTGAGTTATCGGTGTGATATATATATATATATATATATATATATATATATATATATATATATATATATATATATATATATATATATATATATATATATAAATTGAAACTGACCCTGGATATGGGTCCTAGGGGTCCTAGTTCATGCTCATTAGCAAAAAAAAATTCAAAATTCAAAAAACAAGAGCTCCCCATTGGTGAATTTTTTCTACGAAAATTCACTAAAAGAAGCCACTCGCAGCGCTGAGAGTCTAGAGGCCTAACTTATTTAACAATCTAAAACCAACCTGCTATCATTAAATTAAAACCTTTGCAGTATTTTTTTAAATAGACCCCTTTTGCCAGCGTGGATATGTATTGAAGTTATTGCTTAACATTTGGGAGGGTCAATTATTCCTGGAGATGTAATCGGTGTAGCAAAGATAAACGTCACGTTTGTTACAAGCAATGATTTCTATAGCAACTATGAAAAAATAAGCTTCCGGAGAACAAAATGTTTGGTCCTATGTGAATGATAAGGTCTCAAATTTATGTTTACACTGTCATTTTATTTCATTTGCTTAAAATGTATGCAATAAATAAGTTTGTAGTAGAGTTTGCCAGCGTCACGTGGTAAGCTACAATATTTTATCAGTTCCAAAATGAATGGGCGCTGGTACAAATTTTCATTAAAACTGGTTTAATAAAAAAAAGTTGGTTTAGCAGTAGATAAATGTTAAAAAAAGTCTATTGCCAGCTACACTGGCCTCCATAGTTCCATTTGATGTGGTCATAAGTGGGGAATCACAACACGGTATTCCAACAAATTATACTTATTCACCTATTTTACCAACACACTTAATGATAACTTCTAATAACAACTTATGAGAACTCAATTAGTTGACTCCTCTCGCTTTGAACTATTAAGACACCGCTATTCCCACTACTATTTGTAATTTGCCGCATACAGACATACTGGTCGTCAACCGGGGAACACCCATATATAGGCAGAGGCCCTATGTAGGTACTGCATTCGGTCAGCCTGACAGCCGCACGCCTCGGTGTCTAAAGGAGGAAAGGTGACTGGATCAGATATGTTACACAACATTTCTGATGGTGTAGGGTCAGATACCCAACGCAAAATATATGCTTTTGGTGGGTCAGATACCTAGCAGTCAGACACCTAACACCAAAATTATTGCCATAAGGTTAGATACCTAAAGCAAGAGTCCATGTTGGATACCGAAGAGGCACGAAGGGGTTAGGTCAGACAATTAACACAGAAGCGAAAGGTCGCAGATACCTGAGGTAAGAGTCCAGGTCAGACAACCAACAGAAGAAGTTGTCAGTTCAGATACTTATACAAGAGTCCAGGTCAGATACCGGACATAGAAAGAAGATTAGGTCAGACACCTAACACCAAAATTATTGCCATAAGGTTAGATACCTAAAGCAAGAGTCCATGTTGGATACCAAACAGGCACGAAGGGGTTAGGTCAGACAATTAACACAGAAGCGGAAGGTCGCAGATACCTGAGGCAAGAGTTCAGGTCAGACACCCAACGGAAGAAGTTGTCAGTTCAGATACTTAAGACAAGAGTCCAGTTCAGATACCGGACATAGAAAGGGGATTAGGTCAAACACCTAACAGAAAAAATTGCCTTAAAGTCAGATGAGTCAGTCTGAGGCAAGAGTCCATGCCAGATACAGGACAAGCTGACGGATGCTAGGTCAGACATCTAACAGAAGTAAGTGCCATAAAGACAGGTACCTGAGACAATAATTCAGGTCAGATACCAGGCAAGCTGGAGGATGCTAGGTTAGACACCCAACAGAATGGATTGCCATAAGGTCAGATACCTAAGGCAAGACTCCATGTCAGACACCTAACAGAAGGAATTGCCAGAAGGTCAGAACTAAGAAGAATATAGCAAAATCTGGATTGTGTTACAATCGAAACATTTTCTACAAAACATACCACCTGTAGAATACTAGCTAACTGCGACTTACAGTCGGTAGTCTTGTTTTTTTTTCTTTCAGCGCTTTCGGCTGTTTCTTGTGTTAAAAGAGGTCGAAGACGTCAAGTCTGTGGACGTCGTCGGCTTTCAAGACAAGGAGGATGGTAAGCATGTTCTGCTTCTCCGCAATTTCGGCATGTTTGAAAGAAGAAAACAATTCTTCTGGTACACTACCACTTCTGATGTGGAATCACAAAACGGTATTGCAAGAAGTTATATTCATTCAGTTATTTTGACAACACACTTAAGGATAACTTCTAATAACAACTTATAAGAACTCAAGTAGTTAACTCCTCTCTCTGTGAACTCTTCAGATTGTCTCATCTAGAGGAACTATAGTAGAGTGGGAGCTACTATTTGTCATTCGCCGCATACAGACATACTGGTCGTCATGCGGGGAATACCCATATATAGGCAAGGCCCTATGTAGATACTCCGTACGTGGCCGTCAAGCATGGGACAGTGAAAGCCAGGCAAACACCCCATCTGTATGGTATACAGACACGTCTAAACAAATGGAAGGAGCAAAACCGGGAATAAGAGGACCTAACTTTGGATTGATTTGGCCTCTAGGAAACACTTGCACCATTTTGTAAGCAAAAATGCTTGGTATAAATATCTATGTACAGGATGCTTACAAAGAAGATCCAGAAGTAGAAAGATCTGCATCCTTGCGGGTAGTCAGGCGGTCCTAAAGACTCTGAACTCGTTCGAAACTGAATCTTAACTTACTGGGACCCTAAAAAATCCTTGAAGCGACTGACTACGAAGAAAACAGTTACTCTGATGTGGGCGCCAGGGCGTCAAGGCACTGAAGAAAATGGGAAAGCAGTTGGCCTTGCAAAAAGGGCAGCAACAACACAATTATATGGCTCTAATAAAAAGCCCTGGAAGAAATAAGCTTGATGCTTGGGGAGACACTAAACTGTCATATTTGAGAAAAACGCCAGGCCTAAGCCAGGTCATCACCATATCAACAGAGAAGTCTGAAGTGTTTCTTGAATTAAACAGGAACGACTTGAGAATAACACATTATTTTTCACAGGACACTCGCCAGTAAGGTATCACCGTATGAAGATAGGTAAGATGGACAGTGAAAACTACAGATAGCGTACTGAAGCAGCAGAAGCAACAAAACATTTCATATGCGACCAGTTCTGCGTAAGGCTCAAATACCTCGAAGGAGTGACTTTAACACCCCATAAAATAGGTAAAATAGCTCCCAAAAAGATATTAGACTATATGAAAAAAATGTTGGGAAACTATTAGAAAAAAGAGTCATGCTCAAAATACCCATCGCAATTGCAGCGCTGAGCTCATTAGTTCTTTAACTACATAGTCTACATTATTTTTGATGTTGTAAAAATATAAAAATACAATACACGAAATAAATTTCAACAACAAAGGCCTATACAACTCATTACAATATGTGTGCGTGTGTGTGGAAGGAATTCGCTTCAGACATTACGTCCATTGGCCACAAAACTCTGCAGTAAATTTGTATCATTGTTATATCTATACATTGTTATAAAAAGCGATTCTCCTTAAAATATATTTATAATTTGCAGCATGGATATTAATACTTACAGCAATAGGGAGGGTTAAAGCGATAGACGTACCTTTATGTGTAAGCTCTTACAGAGTATGACTATTTCTAAATGGCTATAGCATAAGCAATATTTATCTTCTAACATATAAATTTTGTCAAAATATAAATGTTTGTGTTCTTACTTATTATTAAGGATAGAAACAAAGGATACTCGCTTCTCGCCCAGGTGTCCTTCAGGGCATTTTTTTTAACAAACAACACTGGACAGTTAATGACATTGGATAAAAAACAATAGGTGAGACAGTAGGAAAAGTAAATTTATATTAATATTATTCTTAGTTAAGGCTAATACTAAAATACACATATAGAGAAACAGCAAAACTAAATTTAAATTTTTGTATGCCGAATGAATTTTATAAGTATATTATAGATTTTCAGGCTATTTGTACAAATAAGTGTTGCTAAGTTCACAGGAAACTCTACTCCTGCATCTTTGAGTTCTTTCCAGAGTTGTTTACGTATCGGGTTATACAAACTGCACTGAAACATGAGGTGTTCTAAAGTTCCTAGGTAACTGTTGTCACATGTACAATACGGATTGTTACTAATGCCTATTTTATGTAGGTGTTGTGGAAAGCAGCCGTGATTCAGCTTCATTCTGGTTAATTATGGTAGCATAGTACCTTGGCATAATAAATTCGTCAATATGTGGAATTTTCTCAGGCAACATTGGATGAATAAGTGTAAATCGATTAGTTGTTTTGTTAACAAACTCATGCCAAACACTTTTCCACGTTTCCCTTATTTCAAATATAATTTTTTGATTTACATCGTCAGCAGTAATTCAGTTTATTATTTTGTTTGGACTTTCAATAGATTCTTTAGCTAGCTTGTCAGCTATTTCGTTGCCTGCTAGTCCCCTGTGCCCTTTTATCCACATAAATATGACTCGATTACCACCATCCTCTATCGACTGATACAGACTGATAATGTCACATATTACTGGATTTTTGCCATGTTTGGTGTAATTTTTAAGTGAAAGCAGAACTGATTTGGAATCTGATAAAATTAGAGTATGTTTAATTTTGTTTTCAATTGACCATTAAAGTGCTTCATACAAGGCATATGCCTCCGCAGTGTAAATAGACGCTATATTATTTTATTTAATTTTTTGGTATCTACCGTCTTGGGAATAAAAAGCACAGCCTGTCCCAGATAACGATTTTGAACCATCTGTATATATTTTTGTATATTTGTCAAACTTTTACAATGTTGCTTTAAGTATGGAACTATTTAGAGATGGGAAAATGGTATAATTTGGAAATATTATATCTATTTTCTGCATTTTTGGATAGAGTATGGTAAATATTGGGATTTTGTCTTTTGGAACAATCGCGTCAGCAAAGTGCATTCTATTGCCGTATGCATCATCTAATGGTGGATTATTTTTTGGGAGCAACAAGTATTAGACAAGCATTCAAGAAAAAGCCAATATAATACCTTTAAACGTAATGGATAATAGTGACGCCATTCGATAACTAGTTTTGTGGCCAAAAATGCCCTTCTTAAGTATATCGGTGGTTTCTGGCTTTCCACCAGGACCGCATTATTTGGTGATGATTTCATCGCCCCAATACATATTTTAATTGCTTTCGTTTGTATGCGATCTATTATTTTTAAATTAGAGTTTGAAGAAGATCCATATACGACGCAACCATAGTCTATAATCGACCTAATGTAACATCTATAAAACATTAGACATATCTTAAAATCTGCTCCCCGCGTTGAATTACAAACTGACCTTAGTAAGTTCATTCCTCGTTCGCACCTTCCCTTAATATATTTTATATGCGAAGTCCACAACAATTTCATATAAAAGATAACACCCAGATATTTCTATTCTTTAACTATTGGTATATCACAATTTTTTTGTCTTATTGTATTGCTTATTCTTAATCTATGCCTAGTAAAAACATAACGTAAGTTTTTTGAGGACTAAGTTCAAAGCGTTGCTCAAAGTGCCACTTATTTAAAATTGACATAATATACTCAAGTTTATTGACGCAATATTGATATGAATAACCATAAATGTATAAACAAATGTATTAAACAATATACAATCTACAACTAACGCTTTCTTACCGGAAAATCATTCTTATGAAAATTCGTACCCATAACGCATTTTCTACGGACGAACTTTTTAACATTACCATACAGGTATGTTATATCATCATTGTGTAATAACCATGTTAGCAAAAAACTTAAAGAAAACAAGCCTTAATCCTTTGATCCGTTGAACATGGAAGCGGAATAAAGCACATGTACTCGTTTATGCACTTTAGGATATAACGCCTCATTACCTTTGTGTAGATAGGTAGATGTTTTGAGATTGCACTCCACGTGCTGCGGCATAAACATGAAGTAGAATAGTACGTACTCTATAATATCTTGTCTGGGACAAATATATTTTCTACATGCTAAAATGTGTTGTCATCAGCGTAATGAAGTCGTTGCTACATCCAGAGTGCAAATTTGCATATAATGTACTCAAATGCGGCAGATTTGTTCACACATATCATTATAGTAGCTATATAAGACCACGAACATGGTGACCGTTTTCCAGAACTGTAGTCTGAGTTCTTACTCTAATAAAGTGATATCATCACTCTGGTAAAATAACACGATTTAAAAATTTACATAATTTTATAGTATTATAAGGCCAGTGATCGTGGAGGCTAGAGCGCCTGTGTTGGCTTAAAACCAAATGTGTGTTTCTTACAACGTAAAACCATTTCTAATAGTTAAAGGTCCTGTAAAAATTGTTAACCAACGGTATGTATGTAGAATTTTAAAATCATCAACAAAAACAAAGCTTTTGTCATCATTTTCGTCAAAATTGACACACCAATTACCGGCACCCTGTGTGCGTGTGAGTGTTGGGTTGGGTTGGGTTAAAACTTTGCGTTCATTGGCCACATTAATCTATATTAGACCGACAGAAACCTGAAAACTCTGGACGCAGCAAGTGCGTTATGGCAGTGAATTTTTATTAAAATGCTTTGAATATCAAATATGTATTTTTAATGCAAGCAGTCATCAATTTGGTTACCGGTATAACCTATATAGTAGAAACCATGTGCCATATTTTATCAAAATAGCTTATTGTTTGAAAATGTACAAAAAATTTCTGATAATATACCTTAAACGTTGGTTTTCTAACCAACAAATCTTAGGTTAATAGCAAATTGAGTTATTGAAATTTGAAGCATTTAATGAAAATTTGCTACCAAAACGCACTTACTGCGTCTTGATTTTTTTTCTTACAAACATATTTCGATAAAAAATGCAATAAAATAAGGCTGTTCGAAAAAAAAGTTGTGGGGATCACCAACGATCGACTTGTGGGCCAGCCGGTGATTGTCAAAATAATTTTGTAAGATGCAGCTCAAGACACCCTATAATTAACTTATACAATTTTTTCCCGTCTCTTGTATAATAATAATTATATTCAGCTTTACCGTAGAAACGCGTCACCCTGTATATATGTAAGCAGATCAAAACTGAACGTAAACCCGGATAAGGATTCCAGTGGGCTTAGTTTGCGCTCATTTGAAGAAATCTTTAAAATTCTAAAGTCGCAGTCTCCTCATTGACGAATTTTTTTTACGAAAATTAGCTACAAATTATGGACCGTTAAACCATAAACTTAACTAAAACTACCGCCAAAGAATTAGAGAGTAAGAACTAACCTGTTGCATATCAGCCCTTTTGTAAAACTTCGATCATTTATATGGGTTCATAAAACATAACAAACACTGTTTAATCCACCCACTAACATTAATAAAGGAATAATTTACACTTGTATATAAAAATTTCCCAAATGACACAAATAATTCGTCGACTCAAACATATAAATAATCTCATACCAATACAATACGACATCAGTTACAGCGTCTAACAGACCTGCGCAATAATATCAAATGTTCCGTTACCACGGCAACGACATACCCGATCTCATATAAGCTATTGACAACGAAACGCGGTGATATTAAACATAAATGTTTCAAATTTGAATAGCCTAATTTTCTTTAACCCTAGAAATCTGAATTTTGGCACATAGTTAGGTCTTTCCAAAAGCAATATGTACACCAAATTTTATCGAAATATCTTTGTAGTTTTCGGAGAAAAAATTTTTTTCGAAAGAAAACTCAAAATTTTCCCTGAAAACCGTGTGCGATTTTTCTCACTAACGAACTCATCCAAGCTAATAATACAAGAAAGGCACTTGCCTAGTTTTATCAAAATCGGTTAATTATTTTTTGAGGTATCGGTTGTATATATATATATATATATATATATATATATATATATATATATATATATATATATATATATATATATATAAAAAATCGAAACTGACCCCGGATATGGGTTCTAAAGGCCCAAATTCGCGCTCATTTGCACAAATTTTTGCAAAGTCTCACCATCGATACATCTCTATCAGTGAATTTTTTTAAATAAAAATTCACTAAAATCACGAAGAAGCTTAACCGGTTTGGCTACATTTCTATTTCGAATCAGGTGAAATTTATCGAGATATACTCAGGGACAGCAACAATATCCTACATTTCTAAGTGATTTTTTTAAATCATGACTTTACATACTAGAGATATATTTTTATGAAATTTTAACAAGATGTATTCTAATGGGATGGAACTAAGGATACCCACTTCTCGCCAATGTGCCCATCATGTGATTTAAAATATCCACACAAAGACTGGATAACTAAATAAGTTGTGTCAAAACCATTTGGAAATGCACACATAAATCCTGGAAATTATAATAATGGAATAATTGAAATTATTTTAACCCTCAAACACGACCCATATTTAAAATGACATAACCCTACCCAGGAATACCCAGGTACCCCAAAGAAAATAAATTAAAAAAAATTAAATATAAGTACACTTGGAGAACCCAAATCATCATAACACATTTTAAAACCTGACGATCGTTTCAGTAACCAAGTTAGCGTCATCTTTTTTTTACTTTAAGGTCGGCCTATTTACGCGACTATGGCGAATCACCGACACCAAGGAGCAGTTTCACCTCACTATCCTAGAAGTTTTGCCGAACCCTTACCTTTCTGTAAGGAGGGTGGGGATCTTTAGCGTGCCGAATAACGCATGGACACGGGACCGACGGATTTACGCCCCCTCCGAAGGGAGGAACGTACAGACATTCAACTTGTTCAAATACAATGCCAGAACCTCCGCTGATGTTAATTTATTACAGTTTGTACTAAAAAAAGTGAAAGGGAAAACCTGGGAATCGAACCATTCGGTTCAGAGGCACATCTCCTTACCCCTGGACCAATGAGGCTACTAAGCTAGCGTCATCACAGGATGAATGATTAGTTATTCAGAATTATTCATCCTCTTATGACACTAACTTGGTTAGTGAAACGATCGTCGGGTTTTTAAAATGTGTGGTGCTTTGGGTTCTCCAGATGTACTTATCAGTGCCCATCACAGGTTCCAATTTTCACTTAGTTGTTAAATATAAACCAAAATAAACACTGTCACGGGTTTTCTTAATAAAAAAATAATGAAAAGCTTGCCTGGCTTCTGGCCCGTTACAATTTAGGAAAAAGGAGGTTTCGGAAAAATAAAGAATGAAGGAAAAGCAAATTAAACAAACCACAGGGAAGAGTAAAACAGAAAGAATAGAGAATGGTTTCACGCTACACTCGGGAATTGGGAACTTCAGCGTCGGCAGTTGGTACCAGGCTCAGCAGGCATGTCACGACTATTTGTCTACTCCTAGTGACAGGTGCAACAGATGTTAAAAGAACGGTTTTGGGAGTTAGAAGTTTATAAACGAATAAATTATTCGACACCAAGTATTTTAGTCAATTATCTGATAGTTAAATAAATACAACGATATCAACGGTAAGTGAAATTTAATAGCTGAAATCACAACACTATAAGCGAGGAATGGTTACATTAATTAATTGTTGTATTTTAGGCTGACACTCAGCGATGGTAAACATGTGTTACTGTGTCAGTGATGTAATTGTTAATTTAATTTAATTTAACAAAGATGCAGAGATCCCCCTTACAGTCGACTGCTCGAGTTTACACACAAAGACAAGGTTAAAACATCAACCTAAACGTATGTATAGCTTAATAATCATATAATTGTAGGTGTACCACTCAAACCAGTTCAACAACAGTTACACAAAATAAACAAATAAAAAAACTTCGTGGACTTATCTGGAACTTAGTCCTTGTCCTTTAATTTCTTTGGGCCCTGAGGTGTGAGTGCTGACCCATTTAAAGCAGAAAACACCACCAGATTTCAGCCCCAGACAAGAAACCCTACAATGAACAAATAGCTTTCTCAGCAGGTACTACTTATTTCAATTTTTTATTTTTTTATTAGGCAGAAAAATTTGGGGAAAATTTAGTAATTATAAAAGCTTACCCAAATAGATGAGGTTTCTTGTTTCACAAAATATAAATAGTTTCCACTGAACCTTAATAATTAAAGTAATTAATTGTAAATTTGGAACAAAATCCTGCTTCTAGCTGCAGTCAACTTTATTGTTCAGTCACAGGAATATTAGTAAAAATATAATTTCATATGAATCTTAATCTTGAACCAAAGAACAAAAACTTGTTGGAAGTTGATAAGAAGTGATAAGAGATATATTAATATTTTCTTTAAAAATGAATTTTATAAAGTTCAGAAATTATATCTGGTAGAAAGAGGGAATTAAAAAGATGACACTATACATTGAAGAGTGAGATAGAAAAACATCGATTGTCATAAGAGAGAAGGAGACAGTATATACCTAAGGGCAATTGCTATTATTAAAAATGTAAACAGAACATCAAACTTATTTGTTTACTGTTTTGGACTTGGGTTAATTTGTACAAGTGAACTTAGATGAAGAGGGTTGTTTATTGGTATTAAACCTTAAACTACAACAAAAGTGAAAGTGTAATTGACGCCTTGCCAAGGTTTTACAAGTGTGCATTACAAACAAACTGTTTATATGCCAAAACATGCAAACTGTTAGCTACAGAGTGTTCACAAGTGAGTATTATGTCCATATATTTACTATGTTTTTCACCCTTGAAGTTGGCAAGCTGTCAGAAATATAAAGAGAGGTTTAGAACCGTCTCAACACCCATTATATTTCCTAAGCAATTTATAATATTTTATGGCTTTTCCTTGGGACATACTTTGACTTGATGATTCACGCAGATGAACTTTTGACGGTCTTTGTATCGTACGCATAAGCTGCATCTTCCAGAATTTTTGTTCCGTCCCACCACCATTTTGTCTCTTTTTTCGGTTTTAATATTCTACTCATAGTTTTCCGAAGATATGCTGGTAAAGTTGGCCAAGATAAGCGTTCCTCATATAAGGTTTCATAAGCGACAAAGCTTTATATATCAAGTATGTGCGTCTATTTTTGATGACTTCTTTGTCCGTTGCCTTTAAGCGGTTTACAAAGACTAATGACCTAAAATATTTAGAAGCCCCAAAAATACATAAAGAGGGCAGCAACATGTTCTTCGAGAAGCATAATACTGGTGGACAAGTTGATCTAATCAATCGACCCTTCCTTGGTGCTATTATAAAGTTGATTCATTTCGGGCAATAAAACAGTTCGGTCTTTATCTGCTTCATAATGCATGGAAGATATCAGTATGAGATACTTTTACTTTTTACCTTCTGGAGGATAGTAACAAAGTAGAGTGAGATCTTCGCTGAAAGCAAACATTGCAGTGTCTTTTAAATTTATGGATATTGGTGGAATTTCTGCTTTGTTGGTTTTCATAATGCTGACAATTGTTACTTTGTGGTTATGTAACAACTTTTGCGCCATCGAAACAGACGTAAACCAGTTGTCAAATGTGCAATTACTATTGGTACCATGAATTTTCTTGGTGAGATCGGCTGAATAGTAATTCGGTCAGCGGTATGCGTTGAGCAGTAAAACCTTCCCTAGTTTTATGCATTTATCATACAGTAGATTTTTGCATCGCAAGTCATGAGGATTTTAATGCCTTATTTGCCTGGCTTTGGGGAGATGTACATTTTAAATCGACATCTCACCCTGACGGCGAGCAGTTCCTCGTCATGGGGAGTACTTTTGTCGGAACATAAAAGTCTTGATTTTTTCAATAATATAACTGAATAGATCTGTGATAGGGGCTAGGTGATCTTCACTTTGTTCAATTTTGGTGTTGCGATCGTCAAACCGTAAACAGTTGGTAAGTAATTCAAACCGATCTGGGGAATAATTGCTCGAAAATATACTACCCCAAAATATTTATCAAATATCTGTGTTTTTGGGCAGATATTTGTCACTTATTTAGGGAAAGTAACTCACAACCTCACATAACATGTTTCAGCAATTACCTTTAAATTTTAAAACTTTAGTAGGCTAAAAGATTAATGGGTACCAGATTATAAGAGAAAAATTAAACTGACACTCTCTGCTAAAAACGAATTAAGGAGTATATTATTCTCTATACTTCTTAGAACTAATATTCAATTTATACACTCTAATTTAAAACTGGTTTGATCGAATGGCATAGTAATAGCATTTCAGCAAACTAATAATGATTGCATAAAATAATGTCAATCGTTTAGGTATATTTAAATAATAAATAATCACTGATTATATGTGATGAAGCTTTTTTGCATCTAAACAGGTTCTATGTTCATTGGCTCGTAATATAAGCTGTTAGAATAAATTAGAGATTATTGTTTTTTAGATTAGTACTTGCAAATCAAGCAATCTAACATATAATCTACCTTTATTTACAGTACTTTAGTGAATTTCCATTAAGAAAATTTACTAATAAGGAGTTAATGACGACTTTCGGAATATTTTGCAAATAAGTGCGAATTTGGGCCCCTAAAAGCCATATATAAGATCTGCTATATATATATATATATATATATATATATATATATATATATATATATATATATATGTATGTATGTATCCGAGTAATAACTCAAAAGATGCTTAACTGATTTGAATGAAACTTGGCACATATATTTTTTTTAATATCCTGGACGAGTACTAAGTGAAGATGGACATTATAAAGTTGGAGAAATTGGAATTATTTTAACCCTTAAGCACGACCAATATTTAAAATCACAAAACCCTACCCAGGAATACACAGGTAGCCCAAAGAAAATAAATTAAAAAATAATTAAATTTATTAAATATAATAGCACAGTTGGAGAACCCAAATCACCACAATACATTTTAAAAACCTGACGATCGTTTCACTAACCAAGTCAGCGTCATCAGATGATAAATAATACCAAATATCTTACATTCACAACTATATGTTTATTCTTCTGCAGGTAGTCAATCACTAAATATTTAGGGGGGTTCAACGACACCAAAAATTAACATACTTCGTTTGGCGGAAATATATGTATTCCATTAGTATCTATCAGACGTGCTTATGCAGGTATTAATTTTGTAAAGTTGTCATCAGGAGATCAGATAAAACGTATAGGCGGCGGTGCCAAGTTCATACTCTTTTTATTATTACTATATTCAGCAATATATCCAAAATCACAACCTTATTACCTTTATCTGCTTTAACATAAAAAGAATCTTTCTCTCGCAATCGCTTAACTATTCTAATTTGATTAAAATTTGGTTCTCATTTTCATTCTAGTTTTTTGAACTTTTATTATTATATACTTCTCTAATATTTTTTTTGAAATTCCCGAATCTTCAAAAGATTTTATTAGAACAGCATATAAAATTAAAATTTAAAAAACTTGAAAGAAAATAAGTAAACTAAAAACCTAAATTTTAATCAAATAAAAATAGTTGGAACCAAGTAGTATGTTGTCACGCCAGCTCCAAATAACACAAAGCTGGCGTGACAACATACTACTAGATTCCGCAACTAGGTGCCGGCACGTTGCTGCGTGTCTCACCACTCACTTAGTGTTGGAAGGCTGGCTACCATAGCCGTATTATTTTATAGCTGTGCTTTCGCTACAATTAGTATGCCATACTGACGAGCTCTAATTAGAGCGAAACCGGTCTACGGTTCTAATTGTGGCGAGAATGCATCTAGCCTTACATTACTAAAGCAAATTTCGATTTTTGTAAAAGAATTTTTTTGCAAATTCTCATAACAATTTTATTTCTCAATTTGGGTCATAAATCTGTTTGTCAATAATAATATCTTGGCAGGTGTGTAAATAGCTTAAAGAGGTTCTTTGGCCAGAAAAATGGAACCAGTTGTTTCTGGAACTTTTTATTTTATTTTCGGAAAATGTTTGTACTTTTTGAAACAACAAAGATATTTTAATGAAATGTGGTACATTATGTGAAAACTGGAACCTGCGATAAGCACTGATAAGTACACTTGGAGAACCCAAATCACCACAACACATATTTCAAAGACCTTACGATCGTTTCGCTGATAACGTCAGCGTCATCAGAGGATGAAAAAATTCTAAATAAAAATCAACCGCTACTGTGTATTTATATCACACCTAGTTAACGAACTAATCCGAAGCAATAGTTGTAGTCGACGACCATCGTTTATCTATTGTGTCAATACTTAACGGGCGAGGTCGAAGAACTACTTTAGTCTTCTGGTTGACACATTTATGAGCTCTTATCTAATCTAAGGATAATGGGCTTAAAATGAAAGGTACCGAGATATTTAAGGAAGCAAAACGTTCTTTTCAATCTAGAAATTTCACTATGTGAATATTGGAGCGACTAAAGAAAGCCGACCTGCACATCTGGCGAACAGATCAATAATATCCGCTCATATTTTTAAAAAACAAACCGAGTGTTTGGCTCAAAATGTTAAATTTAACAAAGGATAAATCATTCAACTAAAATTCTACATAAAAACAAGTGTTTATATGGATTTTTAATTCTACGTAAAAACTAATATTTATATTGACTTCTTAGATACAAAAAAAAACGAAAGGGGGTATTTAAGTCGATAACCAAACGGAGAGCTTAGTATCTGTATAGACCGGCCGAGTTATTGACAATAATTTATTATTCTGCCAGATAAATCAAGTGTCTTTAGCTGTTCAAATGCAAAGTGAAAATAAAGGGCTTGAAATTAAAGGTGACGCAAGATTTGATAAAGTTTTGTGGCTGGTGTATCTCTTATGAGAAAGAAAGCAAGAGTGTGATTTGGTGGGGTTGAATTGTACAAGATTTCTACTACCCCAGTCTAATATTTTTTGGAGATCCACGGAGATAGAACCCTCCATGAGTCTGCGATCCTCATCTAGTTGGGCTAAATAGACAGGCTTAGAATATTGTATATTGGAGTGGAGGGTGCTGTCGTCCGCGTAACTGTGAACTGGGTTGGGTGTGCTAGAGAGGAGGTCATTGATATGGAGAAGAAACAAAGTAGGAACTCCTGCACTAATTGGGTACAGTTCAGAGGAATGGTCAACCACGACAGAAATGTTTCGGTTGGAAAGGAAATTTGCTGTCCACGTACAGAGTTTTGGTGGTAGGCCATAGGCCGGTAGTTTATTAAGCAGCGCCGTGTGCCAGACCTGGTCGAATGATTTGGATATGTCTAGAGCGACAATCTCGGATTCACCGTGTAGCTCCATACACTCGTTCCAAGAATGGGTGACAAAGGAAAGGAGGTCGGCAGTTGATCTACGCTGACGGAATCCATACTGCCTGTCGTGGATTAGACTGTGTTTTTTAATAAATTTTAGTAATTCGGTGTTTATATACTTTTCCATCACTTTAGAGATGACTAAAAGGAGAGAAATGGGCCTGTAATTGCTAGGAAGCGCTTTCGATCCTTTCTTGAAAACGGGTTGTACTCGAGCAGTTTTCCAGTTACTTGGGAATATGCCTCTACTACAACACATTTTTGAAGACCTGACTATCGTAGAGTTGGCGTATTTAGAGCATGAAAAATTCTTAACGTCTACCAAAAATTGTGTTTATATTAGGTGACAGATAAATGACCGCACCCTGTAGAAAGAGATCACAGAAAAACTTTATTTGTCTACCGAAAATCCCTTTAGAAATTCCGTTATACTTGTTCGCATGCAATTTCGGCATCTTTTTTATCAGTGGGAACCGTGAAGTATGTAGAGGTTGCGGAGCTCTATTCAAACAAACTTTCTTGTTTGTTTATTTTTCTGGTAAATAACTCATTTGGTTTTAAACCACATATTTTGTATATCAGGCTTAGTTTTACTGAAATGGTCTGCAGGCTGGTAAAGAAATTGATAAATATTTGGTTTCTTGAATATTTATTTTCCTTATCACCAGTTCTTTACTTTGTTTGTCTTATTCTATGATACGGATCATATAGTTTATAGATTAAATGTCTTTAATAGTTGCTGTAATGGTTCCTAAATTCTTCAAGTAATTCATAGGGAACCTTAAAGATGAACAATATTAAGCCATCGTTAGAAAAATTAGCAATATATTTAGCAACTAAACTTTTTTGTTTGTTTCAGGTATGTATCAACAATTATTCGAACGAAAGATGTATGTTGCGTAAGTTTGTTTATTCTCAGCGCTTAGTCTTTATTTTTTTAACAGTAGTAGTGGTAGTAGCTACAGGTGACTGTTGTTTATGCTTAATAGAATCAGATTTGTTGGGTTTAACTCTCACGTCACCAATAGTATGATTAAGAGTGTAGCCATGGTCAGTTGCAATCAACAAATGTTTTATTAGCATGCTTAGCTCACGCTAGAACTAGTTTAACGATAAAACTCACTAGTAATATTTTCACAAATAAAGAAAATGTTTAGTTGTTTAGCTAAAACCTCCCCCGGTCAGTATAAGTAGGCGATAATGACGATGAGAGTCGAGTTAAGTCGTAGATTTGAAATCACCCCGACAATGGTTTCATTCTTCTTATTATTGATATCAGCGTCTTCCTCAAAGATTTACGGGATGGATCCATGGATAATAGTAATAATAATAATAATAATAATAATAATACTAATAATAATAATAATAATAATAATAATAATAATAATAATAATAATAATAATAATAATAATAATAATAATAATAATAATAATAATAATAATAATAATAATAATAATAGTACTGGTAGTAGTAGTAATATTAACTAGGCTAAGATCATCTAGATAGCTGGCAATTATATTGGAACTTTTGAACGGAATAATTTTGCCATCGCAGCTTCTAGAGATTAACACATTGGAGCACATGCATACAGGGATTTACTGTGCAGCAACTGCAGCAATTAAAATCTTAAGCATTAAGATTTCTGATCGAAGACCCAATCACAGAGACTCGCGTCAAAGGCTGCCCCCGTAGAAAAAAGTTTGATAAGTAGAGAAACACTTCGAAAAGAAATTGGACTGACGCAATACATTGGGGAAGAAAAGACAAGAAAATTACAGAAAGAAGTAGAGGAGATAATAGGGCGAGTTCGACAACACTCAGCACAAAATCCAGTCAACCACACTGCACAAGATTGTCTGGAGACCTTGAAACATAAGCTTTCTGTATATGCAGGACGGTTGAGGAGATATAAAGCGAGCAATAATAGGAAGTGCGACAATATAATGTTTGAAAGGACTTTCTACCGTCAGCTTAATTCAGATAGAAATGCAACCACAGTGGTAACCGGTTGTCTTCTACACATAAGGTTGCGTGATCGATTTGGCCTGATGAATATATGTTTTTTTTTTGTCATTTGGAGGAGCAATAGTATACAGATTTGATACATTTTGAACAAGATTTCATTTTTGTTTAAAACGCCTGGATAACTTTGTCCCTTTGAGTCTGAAATTGTAATTGTCAGCGGACATTTTGTTATTGTTGATATCGAAAAAACTTGTTTGATTAAACGAAATCAGTCAGGTGATTAATAAGGAAAAATAACTGCTACGCTTGTAATTTGCAAATGCTTTTCTAAATTTGAATAAAGTTTCCTTCTGGAAAGCTTTTGTAACATTAATGAAATTTGTAATACAAGTTTTTTTAAAGAGACTTACACTATCTATAGATATAGCACAATTTCATTTTTAGCTTCATAAAAATTGAGTTTTGAGCAATTTTCTCCAAAGGAGTTAGAATAGAATATTTTTTTGACAATAGAGAGATGTCAATGGTAACATTCTCGAAAGAATTCTTCAAATATGCGTGTACTAGGACCTTTAAGATCGATCTTCAAGGGCTGTGTAAGTTTAAAGTATTAATTTTAGTAATATACCGTATAATAATAGTGCACAATCCTTATGAAAATTCACTACTATAACGCACTTGCTGCGTCCCGAAATTTTTTCTAATTAAATACATTAAACAAAATTCCTCTAACTCTTTTACAAAAAAGTTACAATAAGGTAATGAGCTATTGTGTGTCGACATTTTTATGTTGTATAGAGTCTGATTTTCTTCTGTTATTTAGTTATTATATTGTTGTAATTTTATTGTTTTTATAGTAATTGTTGTTTTGGGTCAATTTTATTTTTATGTTTAATACTGACATACATCCCGTAGATATTTTGTGGACGTCATCCGTCATTCGTCATCCGCCATCTGTAATTTTTTCAGTGATTTTTTTGTAAGAAATGGGGGATCCCGATTTTTGAATCTTTTGAATTAAAAAAATTTTTTTTCAAATTAACGCGATCTAGGACCCCTAGAACCCATAAAAGTTCAAATTTTTATATGTTTATATATATATATATATATATATATATATATATATATATATATATATATATATATATATATATATACCCTGAAATTCAAATTTCGAAAATAAACTTAAAAACGTCCCTTTCTTATAATAAATGCTCAAAATATTCTCCATTCACTTGCACACAACGAAATAATCTACTCTGGAATTCTTCACTGGCTCTTATCTTAAATTTTTTATCTTGTCTTTTATCTAAAACGTAATTGGTATCATTAATTGTTTCTTATTAACTACCAATTTTTTGCAGTGTGAAAGGTGGAATTTAACAGTTCTGTTTTATTTGGTGGTGTATTGTGTTGAATGCACGGTCTCCTAATAAATTAGTCGTAATTTCGATTAATTTTTGGTCTAATAATGCGATGCTTAACTGAAACTCTGCGAACAGAAATATTAATGATGATTGGGTATGGTGATATGTGTAGAACATAGGCACAAGCTGTTAACCTATTTAATGAAAAACATCCAGATTTGCCCCCACTAACCCAGTGAACTGTGTCTAAGATACATTCACAGTTTCGTGATTATGGACACGTTAAACGACTGCCTAGGAGACCCAAGTTTGTTGAAGATGTAAAACTCAATATTTTATTGGCTTTTCAAGAAGAACCAACAACTTCTACCCGTCAAGTTGCACGTGGAAATTATGTTAGTCAATCAACAGTTTTGAGGTGCCTCAAAAACGAAAAAATACATCACTATAAACTACAACACGTCCAAGGGTTCATTGACGGTGATTCTGATAAAAAACTGCAATTTTGTGAACAACTTCTGGACATGTTACATAGAAATGTTATTTCTTCTGCTGACGTTCTGTTTTCCGATGAAGCAACATTTCTTTTGAATGGCGGTGTAAACAGGCAAAAGTTCTGAGACTGGACTGCCGAACAAACACACACTCGACAAACTCGACAAACACACACTCAGCGTCCTCAGAAGTTGAACGTTTGGGCTGATATCATTGGTGATCACGTAGTTGGACCTGTTTTTATAGAAAATCTAAACGGTCCAAGATATTTAGGAATGATAAGAGAAAAGGTTGTCCAATGTTAGCAGAATTGTATCCAAATGTAATGGAACCTAATATTCCCCATAAAAGGATATGGTTTCAATAAGACGGTGCACCGCCCCACTTAGCTCTTCAAGTGCGGGAGTATTTACATGAAGTCTTCTTACAAAGATGGATTGGACGAACAGGTTTCGTAGAGTGGCCCACTAGATCACCAGATCTTACACCTATTGATTTCTTTTTATGAGGATACCTTAAAAACAGATTGTACAAAAGGCAACCTGCTGATTTAGATGAATTTAAAATGAAAATAACAACAGAAATTAGGAACGTAACGCCTGACGTGTTGAACCGAGTTAGGGAAGAATTCCAGAGCAGATTATTTCGTTGTGTGCAAGTGAATGGAGAACATTTTAAACATTTATTGTAAGAAAGGGACGCTTTTATTAGGTTTATTTTCTAAATTTGAATTTCAGGGTAAACTATTTAGTTTTAGTATTCCGGTATTAGATTTCCAACCTGTATTGAAAACTGTAATGTTAGACCATACATATGGGGTATCTCCGCATTCAGAAAAATGTGATCCATCAAATTGTGATGAAAAAAATTGAGGGTTGCTATTTAAAAAGAAGATAAAGTGGTGGGGGTAAAATGGTGGAAGTTTAATATTTTTAACTATGATTATAAGATAATGTTCGACAAATTAAACTTCACGTGTCTCAGCGTTTTCCACAAAAATATTTTTTGCTGAATAATGAATTTTATTCCGTAAGTGTGTTTCACACTATATATATATTAAAAATTTAGCACGTACCTTTCTTTTGTAAGTGGCGTGGATAAGTTCGTGAGCTAGGAAAATCTAACCAGGTTTTATGGGAAAATTTTGGGTTTTCTTTCGGAAAAAAAGATTAACTAAAAAATAGACAAGCCATGGTAACCAAATTTGGTACGTAAGTTCACGATATTAAAAGGAAACTACATACCAAAATTTATATTTATATGTTAAAAGAAAAAAGTTATATAAAATATATCGTGCCAGATCACTTCTATGAAAATTCACTACCATAACGCACTTGCTGAGTCCAGAATTTTTTATGTTATTTTTATTTTTAAAGAATCTTTCGACCAAAAACATAATTATAAGGTATCAACGAATTTTTATCTGTAGTTGCCATGAATTCGTATAATCTAATACAATTGTCTCCTGCCTGATGATCCTGTCATACAGCGAAACCGATTACATAGAATAAAACAGGCATTTGTGAAGCCAAATAAATAGTCTCTAGGTCTGTATTTAGTACAAAACAAACTATTACCATCCTGCACAGAATTTTACTGTTTCATTTAAATACTTTATTCTTCACTTCCCTAATTATAGTAAAAGAAAACAAACAAGCTATTTATTCAATTAAATATCATAAATCAAGTTAGAATTATCTTCCTCGTCAGAAAGCCATACATAATCCCTCATCGCAAACTTTACCGTGACGTGACTTCTCTACCAATATCAAACACATCTAAATTACAGTATTAGTTTTCTGGTTTTCTGATTCAATTTCCTCACTGTAGACACTACGTACAGAAAGTTTTATTTGACTTTCAGTCCCCTACCTGAACTAAAAGTTTAATTAAACTGTTTATCGCGCACTCTGCCCCGTATTTATGCCAACCTGTCTCGAATCACGCCTGAAGGTCCTCACTGGAATCACGCCCCACGTTCAGCGTAAGTTTGGTTTTGTAAGCAATCCTTTTCTAGGGATAATAATGTCTGACTGATATTGATTCTGCAGAGCGCTGCACTTTTAGCTTGAAGTTTAAATCAACTTGAAAAAGAATCATTTAAAAGAACTCTGAAGTATTATTTGGTCTCTGTAACAACGGTGATGTGCTCATTTTACTTAGGATAATTATATTGAAAGACTTTATTTTAACATGATAATAATCAAGACAATAATAATAACAGTACATATGAAACAAATTATAGCATGTCCTTCCCATCTAAATCTTATTTTGGGGCTGTCTACACACCCTGTCTTAAAAAAATAAAGTCTAAATTATGTATAACTGAAAGAAAAAATTACTACCTATATGCAACGTATATAAACAAACTGTCCTGGCAATATTAATTCATAGAAATGTTTAACTTATAATATAAGAAAAACACACACCACCAAATAAATAGAGATTAAAGCCTTAATCTAACTATATATTAGAACCTCGGTGGTTCAATGGTAAGAGCGTGTGCCTCTGAAACGAAGGGTAATGTGTTCGATTCCCAGGGTTCCCCTTTCACTTTTGCAGTGCAAACTGTTAACGAACATCAATCATGGTTGTGGCATTGTATTTGAGCAAGTTAATTGTTGTGTACACGCGTTGTTTGAAAAAATTTCCTCAGATGAGCGCAAACTAGGACCCCCATAACCCATTCTCGGGGTCAGTTTCAACTTATATATATATATATATATATATATATATATATATATATATATATATATATATATATATACAGGGTTACAACTAATTAACATTGCACAAATAAATAAAAAACTAATTATGGTCGCAAAAATCAAGTAGGTATGTATCATTTTATTACCAACATTCGTTACTTGTCAAAATGTCAGTACACAAAATTTTAATTAACATAATTAAATTATATTGACCATATATACTAACGATACTTACAACTAGTGAATAAACAAACTAACAATACATAACAAATAATTCCTACTAAATAATAAATGTGTGTAATGTTAATGAAGATGTTCAAAATATCTTCCATTGTTATTTATGCATTGTCGAACCCTCACGCGTATACCTTGTGTTGCTGATCTTATCATAGCAGGAGATATGGAGCGAATTTTATCTATTAAAATATTCTTTAACTCTTCTTCGTTGTCAAAATGCTCAAGGTAAACTAAATTTTTGACATATCCCCAGAAGAAATAGTCCAATGGGGTTCAATCTGGGGATCTTGTCGGCATGCGAGCGACTGCATTATTGCCTATCCATCTATCTCCAAACTTTTGGTCTAGATAAGCTTTTACGGCTCGGCAATTGTGTACAGGTGCACCGTCTTGCTGAAACCATATGTTGGCTCTTTCTTGCAAAGGAAGGTTATAAAGAAAATCCACAAGGTCATTAGTTAACAGATGATAGTATCCATCGCCACTCAACCTATTGCTTATGAAAAATGGTCCTATAACTGTATCACCTAAAAGGCCACACCAAACATTTACACTCACCCTATTTTGGTGTCGTGACTCATATAAAATATGAAGATTCTCTGTACTCCAGTAATGACGATTCTGCCTATTAAACAAGCCGTTATTTGTAAATGTATTCTCATCCGACCACAATATGTTAGCTGTGAAAGCATTGTGTATTTGTAACTTCCTAGCAAACCATGGGCAAAACTGCAACCGGCGGTCGTGATCTGGCTGATAAAGTGCTTGCACTATGGTGTATTTATAAGGATGGTATTTATGTTTTTTCAGAATCTTTGACACTAGCTGCTGGCTTATTCCACATTCTCTCGCAATATGTGTTGTGCATAAGTTGGAATTTATATTGACTTGAGCAAGAGCATTGATTTCGTTAGCACTGGGTTCCACATTGTAGGGAACACGCTTTCTCATCAAAGTACCAGTTTCATTCATCACTCTTGCTATTCTGGCGAAGATATGCCGAATTGGCTGCACAGGTTCTGGATATTTTTCTTGGTATAACTGGGAAGCACGGGTTGAATTTCTAAAACTTCGGATGTATGCTTCATACATATTTCTTCTCTCTTCCACAGTAAAGCGAACCATTTTGGGAATACAATTTTAGAACAAATTTAAGACAAGTCTTGAAATAAAATGTCTTTAATGCATAAATCAAGTAGAAGATTTCAAACTGACAGTTCAGATAAATCGTAATAACAAATTACAAAACAATGACACATACCTACTTGTGATTTGCGACCATAATTAGTTTTTTATTTATTTGTACAATGTTTATGAAAAAAAAATGAAGTGTGTTATATCATTCAAAAGATGAATTCATTTTCCATCTGAAAAATTAAAAATCCAATATGGCGGCCATAAGAGAAAAAAAGTTGACTATCGCTGCGCAAAAATTAGATCAGATACGTCAATTCTGATGCTGTCAGTTGATTGCTTATATCAAATTATGCTCACATAGTAAAAATCAGGAGCCCATTTTTGATAATAAGGGATTTATTGTCAAATTTTGAAAATTTAGTTTTTCAGTTTTTTCAGGATATTTGAGGAACGAATCAACATATTAAAAACTTGTTTTCAGATCAGCTAAAATTTACGCAACTTTTTGGTAATTTAACCAACTCTGTATCTCTTACCGTCACTGAGATGCCAATAGTGAGCAATTAATTAGTTGCAACCCTGTATATATATATATATATATATATATATATATATATATATATATATATATATATATATATATATATATATACACATATATATATATATATATATATATATATATATATATATATATATATATATATATATATATATATATATATATATATATATATATATATATATATATATATATATATATATATATTGCTATGGTACCCAATTTTAATTGTTGAGCATGATAATTTTTAATTATTATGTTTTTTTAGACTTATTTTTATTGCCCATTTAAAATATTAACATTGATAAAATAAAATGATTGCTAATATTTCTTTACTTACCGTTGTACCTGCAATTTTTTCTCTTTTCTAACGGGTAGAGATCTAATGTTGGGCTAGCATTTTTGTTTTGATGTAACTTATTTGTGTTTTTTTCATATTCATATTAATGCACAGTGTTAGAAATTTTTTAAAAACATTTTCAATTGAGTTTTTATTAATTTTTTTCTTTTAATTTATAATTATTTAAATATAGGCTTATTTAGTGATATTTTTATAGATCAAATTAACCAGACTATATAAATAAAATCTATAATGTTTTATTTCCGATAATTTAAATTCTTTTCAAAACATAGTTACATAAAAAATATTGGTCGTTGTTAATAAATGAAACACATTAAAATCTTGTTGTAACAAATGAACCAACCTATATTGTATTACTTTGTCATTAATGCGGCCTTTATAAGGATATCCCCATTAATATTACAAATATACACAAAAATCATCAATGTAAAAAAAATACTAAAATAAAATATATAGTGTAGAAATCTGTACATTTATCGTTGCAATATTTAGAAAATTGACTCACTGCTTAAAATGTCTCTAATTGCTTCTTCATTGGAGATTTGGATTATTCGCTAGTAGACCGTCTATATAGGGTTTTATTATTGCCACCATTACATTGTGGTAATTAATTATTACAGAGCTTATTTTAGATGACCCTTTTGTACTGAAAATTCTATTCTATCTTGGTTACCATTATCTTATTAATATCTATATACTGGTGATCTTTACTATTCTTTCTAATTAGTTACAGTGCTGTAAGTGTTCATTATTGCATAATCTAGATGTTATGTTAACTCTTATTTATTTTGTAGTGCTCCTGAAGATGCTTGGGACCCCAAGCGAAATATATGGAGTATTTACTACAGAGTCACTTTCTTTAAAATATAGCCCTCTATTTTGGTCGTAACTGCCCTTAAAAGTATATATATATATATATATATATATATATATATATATATATATATATATATATATATATATATATATATATATATATATATGGTTAAAATCGATAATGTCAGAAATGTAATGTCAAATTTTTGTCCTAAAAGAATTAAAATTTTTGGAGAGATATAGTTGTAGAAAAGTAAATATTTTTATATCAAATTAAATTTAAATATAAAATGCTACAGTGGATATATTGCTGAGATTTGGGATTCGAGAGGAGAGAAGTTCCGAGAAAATTTCGAAAGTGACAGAATAAAACCGTTTGTCAGTTTGATTTTTTTGGAAGAAAGTTTAAATTTATGTCATTTGCAAGCACAAGCTAAGCTTTTTTGTGAGACATGCTGTATAATTAAAATAACAATAAATAAATATATATATATATATATATATATATATATATATATATATATATATATATATATATATATATATATATATATATCTGTCTGTGTGTGTGTGTGTGTGTATGTGTGTATTTATTTTCTTCTCTGTAACCGGTTTTGCTGTTTGACAGCGTCATCAGATGAAATAAAACGAAATTACTTAAATTCCCTCCAGCCTGATGATATACTTAAGCAGCGAAACTGGTTTCAAAGAAGAAAACAAACATTTATGAAGCCAGGCCAGCCACGTTTGTATTTAGTATGGAATGATTTGACGAAGTAGAGGAAATAACAATGAATAGTATTATTGCTTCAAGTCAGGCAGTCGAAAATATTGTAATTCCTATAGGGGGATTTGAACCCCAACCTTTGTAATTTCGTATGTTCGGCGTTTCGATTCCTCTTTTGGATCATTCTAAAGAGTCAGGTTAACCGTGGTTTAATTCTAGGGCTCTAATCTGTCAACTCCCCAGGTCATACTAAGACGGGTAGTCTTCAAGGCTGGATATATAAATAGATCTCTATCCTGCATTTACTGTTTAAAGAATATACGTGTCAGATAAATTAACTTGGTTACCGATAATAATTAAATAAAATAAAACTACCCCACTTAGTTTAGAAGTGCTTAAGCATTAAACTTAGTTTAGCTAGCAAGAACGCTCAAGTGTAGCTAAGATAAATTTCCATACAATAAGAAGATCTTTTCCAGATCATTTACTCATAGTTTGTGTTAGCATCATGCTCTAATCATGTACAAGACACTCTACACTGTAATACTCATTATTTCGAGAGGTATATATATCTCTTCTCTAGGAGTATACGCCTGATCTTCAAACTGAGAAGCTACATAATTAAATTAGCGGATAATATATAGCAGTTAGTAGCTTATTAGCACTAGACGTGTGTCTATTACTTAGAAATATTATCACTGACGAGCAAAGTCCAGGGTTACATTTACTGTAGTGCTGTTTACCTACTCTCACGTCGAAATAAGGCCTAAATCATATAAAAATAAAAGAATATATATATATATATATATATATATATATATATATATATATATATATATATATATATACATATATATACATATATATATATATATATATATATATATATACATATATATATACATATATATATATATATATATATATATATATATATATATATATATATATATATATATATATATATATATATATATAAATATATATATATATATATATATATATATATATATATATATATATATATATATATATATATATATATATATATATATATATATATATATATATATATATATATATATATATATATGTTTTGCGACATAAAAATAAATAGGTGCTGATAATCAATATAATTGCACATTTAGCTAGTATGCGATATTAAAATTCATATTCAACTAACAAAGTTTTCTATTGGCTAGTAGTACAGGCAATAGAGAATTTGTTTCTGCACTAAACTACAGGAGTTATTTTTTTTGATAGATAGGTTCTGAATGACGCACTGAATGTGAAAACACAAAATCCTTACAAATTAGGAGGGCGGAAGTGCCGACATTTTGAGAAAAACCGTTTCGGCCTATATCTCCGCAACCGTGCACTTTAGGCCAAAAATGGCAATGACCTTTATTGCATATAATTACATTTCTTAAACACTTTTTTTTGTATCACTCACCGTTTACAACTTATAGGACTATTAGCATTCATTTATTGACTTTTTTACCTATATCTTTGTCAATAATTGTTTAAAAAAGACAAAGACGCAGCAAGTGCGTTATGGTAGTGAATTTTCATAGAAATGATCTGGCACAAAATATTTTATTATAACTTTTTTTTCTTGTAACATGGAAATCTAAATTTTGGTGTGTAGTTTACTTTTTATATCGTAAACCTACCTACCAAATTTGGTTATCATAGATTATTTATTTTTTAGGATAAAAATTTTTTTCAAATGAAAACTCAAAATTTTTTCTGAAAACCTCCTCCGATTTTTCTGATTAACGAACTTGTCAAAGCCATTTACAAAAGGAAGGTACATGCCAAATTATATCAAAATCGGCCCATTATTTTTTGAGATAAAAAAAAAATTCAAATGAAAAGTCAAAATTTTTCCGGAAAACCTCGTCCGATTTTCCTGACTAACAAACTTGTCAAAGCCATTTACAAAGGGATGGTACATGCCAAATTTTATTAAAATCGGCTTATTACTTTTTGAGAAAAGAATTTTTTTCGAATAAAAACTCAAAATTTTTCCGGAAAACCTCATCCGATTTTCCTGACTAACGAACTTGTCAAAGCCATTTACAAAAGGAAGGTACACGCCAAATTTTATTAAAATCGGCCTATTACTTTTTGAGATAAGAATTTTTTTCGAATGAAAACTCAAAATTTTTCCGGAAAACCTCATCCGATTTTCCTGACTAACGAACTTATCCAAGCCATTTACAAAAGAAAGGTACGTGCCAAATTTAACAAAATCGGCCTATTATTTTTTGAGTTATCGGTGTGATACATATATATATATATATATATATATATATATATATATATATATATATATATATATATATAAACATATAAAAATTGAAACTGACCCCGGATATGGGTTCTAAGGGTCCTAGATCGCGCTCATTTGCAAAAATTTTTTTAAAATTCAAAAGTCGGGATCTCCCCATTAGTGAATTTTTTCTACGAAAATTCACTAAAAATAAAATGCTTATAAATTAACTTTTTAATCGACAAATTTTCTAGAACTCCTACTTAAAACTTTTTTTCTCAAATTAATATTAGTGAATTTTCTTTAAAAAAAAATTCACTGAGACCCCGACTTTTAAATTTTGTATTTTTTTCTCAAATGTGCTTTAATTATGCCCCCTAGAACGCATATCCGGGGTCAATTTCAATATATATATATATATATATATATATATATATATATATATATATATATATATATATATATATATATATATATATATATATATATCACACGGTAACTCAAAAAATAATAGGCCGATTTTGATTAAATTTGGTGAATACTTTTCTTTTGCAAGTGGCTTGGTAAGTTCGTTAGCCAGGAAAATCGGCCCAGGTTTTCCCGGAAAATTTTGTGTTTTCTTTAGAAAAACAATCATATCTCTGGAAATAACAAAGTAAGGGAAACCAAATTTGGTACGCCAGTTTATATCATAATAGGTAAATTACCTACCAAAATTTAGTTTCGTAGGTTAAAAGATGAAAAAGTTATAGGCATTTAAAGAAAAATAAATTGGGGTTTCCCTCAAAACGTCAAAGTCGCGATTTAAAACGTCAAGATTGGCAATATTTACGCAATGAACCTGAAACTAATATAAGCTATGGAAAAAAAAATGTCTCAAGACGATTGTTTTACAAAGCCTGAAGTCTTAGCTTCAACCGTCATTGTCCTTCATTTTACTAAAATATTTCCAGAAAAAATTGTCGCTTGAAAAGCGCAACATTTCACGCGTTATAACTTTGAAAATATTGATTTGAGAAAAAAGTTTTCAGTAAAAGTTGTAGGAATTTTATCGATTGAAAAGTTAGGTTATAATCATTTTATTTATTTAACGATTATTAACCAATATATAGGTAAAAAAGTCAATAAATGAATGCTAATAGTCGTATAAGTTGTAAACGGTGAGTGATACAAAAAAAAATTAACAAAAAAGATGAGAAATGCAATTATCTACAATAATGGTCATTACCATTTTTGACCTCAAGTGTACGGTTGCGAAGATATAGGCCGAAACGGTTTTTCTCAAATTGGCGGCACTTTCGCCCTCCTAATTTGTAAAGATTTTATGTTTTTACATTCAGTACATCATTCTGAACCTATCTATCAAAAAAAAACCTCCTGTAGTTTAGTGCATTATGGACAAGAGTAACGGGCTCCTCTATTGACTGTACTATAGTTGATCTGCTCAAAGTTTAGCAGCCTCGGACATGGTTAGAAAGGGTACCTCTAAATGTTTAATAACCGACTTAATACAGGTTGGTCGTATAAGAATGCAGAAAATTTACCTTCACGGCCAATTTACGAAAACACACAGATATTTTTTGAGAGCTAGTAATCTTGCTTTTAATATCAAAATAAAATATACAACGTGCTCCCTTTAAAAAAAAGCCCGTGGTGAATTTGAAAAACTCAATTAGCCTGTATAACAGCGATCCTTTTTCAACCAAATATAAGCTATTGTTGTGCACAACGATATGTTAAATTTGATGGTCCATTAATTTTTTTCACAATGGTTTTAGGTTTTGATAAATAGTGGCCGAAATATGGGTATTTTTTTACGTCTAATTGCTTGTCATTTCTTGACTAAAAAGTTTAGACCAAATAAATCTGACATTAAAGTTTTGTTAATGACAAGGAAAATTAATATAGATAATTATAAACACGGTGTTTCATTTAAAAATTGGTAACTTTGATTCGCCACGAGTCCTTTGGATCAGTCTCTTGAAAACACAAATATTACCAAAAAAAAAAGACCATTCAAAGATTAGGTATATTAAAATATTATTTAGAGAAAAAAAAACAGTTAATTTTAAAATGATATAATTGACCTAGGTAGGACATTAATTATGTTTAGACCAAATAAATCTGACATCAAAGTTATGTTAATGACAAGGAAAATTAATATAGATAATTATAAACAGGGTGTTTCATTTAAAAATTGGTAAGTTTGATTCGCCACGAGTCCTTTGGATCAGTCTCTTGAAAACACAAATATTATCCAAAAGGCCATTCTAAGATCAGGTATATTATAATATTATTTAGAGAAAAAAAAACAGTTAATTTTAAAATGATATAATTGATCTAGGTAGGATATTAATTATGTGGGTCAACGTTCTGAAACGTCACTCGTCACAATATATTATAACTGCTAGCTTGTAGTTTTAAATATATACGCCTCAGATTGCAAATTTTTCTGGAGCAATTGAACTTTTGTTTATCTTAATGTTTTAGGAACCTAAGCAATACTGCAATTACTGTATTTTTATGTTATGTATTTGTATAGTTGTAAAATGTATCGAGTTATTTTTACTAAAATAAGTTTGTAGTAAACATGCCTCCTACTAATTAATATACAGTGTTTTTACCAGATCCAAATCAGCTTTACACCATTCAGATGGTCCTTATATTAAACACAGCGTGTTTACCCTACCTACCATATTCAAACAATGTTCTTAAAATTTTCTCTGATCATTCACAATCGTCCACCCCATCTCGGTCGCACCATATATATATATATATATATATATATATATATATATATATATATATATATATATATATATATATATATCTTTAGGAATATTGCACTACACTGTAATCACTTTTAAATATACACTTTCGCACCATATATATATATATATATATATATATATATATATATATATATATATATATATATATATATATATATATATATATATATATATATATCTTTAGGAATATTGCACTACACTGTAATCACTTTTAAATATACACTTTATTTGTTTGCTGTACGTTTGTGATTTCTTATTGGTTTGCGTGGACTGCAGTTTCGAACCGTCCCGGTTCATCATGAGTAGCATGCTGGTGATGAACCGGGACGGTTCGAAACTGCATATATATATATATATATATATATATATATATATATATATATATATATATATATATATATATATATATATATATATATATAGGTTGGAGACTGTTAGTGTCGACACTATTGGCCGCTTGCAAATTATAAGCTACAGGATATAAAAAGTTGGTTAAGCTAGACAACGGTTGCACAATCGCTATATGAAGACATAAGTAAAAAGTGCAATTTTTTCTTTTCTTAATAATTACAAGCCTGATATTCTAGAAATTTACAACTTTACACAAGATCTAAATCGACCACCTTGGTTGTCATGGTGATCTCAAAAAATATCCAAGGTCATAAGTTTAAAGCCGCGTCAGTCAACTTTTTCTTAGGACTTCATATTAAATTTTTTCATCAAATAATAAAAAACATCTGTTTAAAATAATGTATTACTTGAAAAAGTTTTGCTTTTCTTTATGTCAAATATACGAAATGAAATGAAAAGTAAGTAGGCCGTGCCTTTCTGACACAGCTGAAATAAAAGGTTTTCTGTGATATTCAACTAGTAACGAAATTAAATAATAATGACACCTTGCGTTTAATAATTGAAGGGCTTCGTGAAAAAACCGGTCAACTTCATTTTATTTGGAAAGTTCGAGAGTCAAGTGTCTAGTAGCAAACTTCTTAATGAAAATTGACTAAAATATGCTCCAAAACTAAAATTTTAATTCGTAGGCATTTCGTCAATTTTAGTACTAAATTACTGCAGAGTGGCATGCGCTTATGCAGTGTATTAATTGAATATTTATAAAATTATTAGTGACATAGTTATAGGTGTATTATAATAATACATTGCTGCAGATATTATGTATGAAACAATAAACTTGTGTGCATGCTATACAACTATACATCATAGAATGAGCCAAAGTGATTGATACACATGCAAAACTAGCGGATGATTTGTTTATTAATTACTGGTGCATTGCAAACATTTATTAGTTCTTGTATTTACAGTCGATAATTTTTCAAACAAATATAAAATAATGTTTTAAACCTTGTACCTCTAATATAATAACTGTTTTACGTTCTGTAATTCCGCGGACTGAACGCTAACTTGAATGCTGTTTATTGATTGCCATCTCCAAGAAAAACAATCTCTTGTTCTAGGTTAGGTTAGGTTTTGTTATATTGTGAGTGAACCGTAACGGTTTCTCCATAGCGACCGTAAGGTCTATTGTGCTTCACGCCTATTTGTATTACATTTTACCCAACAAGTTCAGGCTCTTACAGATGTCGATAATTTTTGTGGGTGAAAGTTGATCCAGGTCTTTTCTGGAGCAAGTGGAGTCTTGCCAAAGAGCAGGTGTATTGTATTGTCCGCAGCCGGACAGTAAGATAGCACTTGCTTTGCTATTTGGTCATACTCCGCCGACCAGGGTGCTCAGTTCTTGCGTATTTAGATCTAGAAGTTTTTTGGCCCTTGACTTTAAAAGGCCATTTATAAAGGCCTTAGAGCGTGCTAATCCTGTAAGATTATGCCATTGTTGAGTTGTCTTTTCACCTGCCAGGTCTTTAGACGGCGGTTTACTGTGCATAAGGACATCCCCAGCACAAGTTCTGCTCCGACAAACGTACTTTATAGTGCAACCATTAAGTTTACTGTCGGAAGATGACGTTTAAAATTCTCATCTCGTAGGCAACCTGATAAATTGAATAATAATTATTTCTTATCGCAAATAATGTTTAAATATCTTCAAATCGGTGGGATTTAGGTATACGGAATGCTGATTCCAATCGAAAGAACAATAAAAAGTACATTAAATAACTTTATAAAATATAGAGTGTTCTATTTAAATTAAGAGAGTTACTAGGTTTTAAAGTTGTCATGATTGACCAGTCTATTTCAGACACTCTGTCTAACGTGTACTAGTTTTAGTAAATTCCAAATATTTTGTGGCATTTCATAATTTGCACTTTAAAATTTCAACTCTTCAGGTTGAAAAATAAGAGAGATACATGTGTGTAAATGTGACAATGTTTTTGAAGAAATTTCTGAAAAAGTCAAATATTTCGAAATTAGTTGAGAAAAATGACATAACGTGTTAGTAAAACATACCATAAAATTTGACGAGCAATCTAGATCAGTAATACAAAACACCATCTTCCATTTGAAATAAGAAAGTCGACGTCTACTTCCAGATAACCGGATATCCCAAACTAACGTCAATATTTTCAGTGAACTGGAAATTTAGAGAAACCCACGTGCCTGAATGTTCAGAATTCAATTGTGAGCTGTATTCCAGAAACGGCTAATGGAAGGTCTGCGTGGGACACCATGTATAAACACAGTTAGGTCCATCTAATATGTGGGTAATCAATGGCTGTTAATAACACCAGCTATTAATTAACATCAGCTGTTAAATAACTGGTCCGTGAGCACACTAACCGTGTACATACGGTGTAACAACTTAATCAGGTTCCAAAATGGTTTGCCTGGGGGGCCTGAACAATGAAATTAGAGTTTGAAGTTATTGTTATCTACGTAACAAGTAAACCAAACCTCCAGAATTAAATTGCAAGAAACGTGAACCGCCTCTTACAAGGTAACCACTTATGAACTTCACTGGCTGGTTGAAGTTTACTTAAATACTTGAAGGTGAAGCCTTATCGCGGGTTTTATGTCCTTATGGCCAAAGAATAACAGTTAGACGACCCTATAGGTCATTAGTCGTAAACAATAAATAACTAATAATGGAGTTAAATTTCTAGCAAAAGTGACACTCAATATATTCACTCAAATTGATTACACTATAGTGGCGTTCACCAGGTCCACCGACTTTATCGGTAGGTCATCGCTGATGATGACGTTAGCAGTCGCTATATGTCACGCAAATTTAACTGACCGATAAAATATAGTGCACACAAAAAGGATATATTTATTGTAGGCAATGGCACAAACTATATCACACAACTATCTGAAATGCATCAAATGAGGCGGTTGTTGTAAATACTTATCTGAGCGACATTTAGGGAAGACAGCTTCACCAGCGTACTCTAGACCGGCGTCGACACCAGACCATGATCATTACGGCACGCTTGCTACAACACCCAAGGATCAGTGGATTATCCACTGCAACGACCCATCTACGTAACCCTCAATTACACTGGAGTGGCAGTGACCCTAAAACAATTTGTAACGAAGTCCGATTTATTGCGGTTATTTGAATAACTAATGAGCCGTTTAGGCGGTATAAATAACGGATATTTGTTGAACAATAAATCTGACTCATTTTAAAGTATGAAAATTCGCCAGAGCCCAAACGCAGTTCTTGTAGAATGGACCGCTGTACGCCAGTCTGACACGCGCAATAAGATGTGTCCTAGGCGCATGTCAAACGAACCGTGGAGAGCAGACACAACGCGAGAGAGAGCGGTTTGAATCATCGCCGTGGCAACAGGTCGCCGCCGTCCGTATCTTGCTTGGTAATTTGTTAAAGCGTTAGGTGTAATACCTGGGGGAAGATTGTCCCGTGTCGCTATAGAGTAGCGAAAAGGCCGTGTGTTGGTATGTTATTAAGTCAGGTCAGGAGGAAGATTATTCCGTGTCGCTATAGAGTAGCGAAGAGGCCGTGTGTTGGTCTGTTATTAATAAAGAATAATAGTCTAGGAGGACTGTGTTCTGTAAAGGTATCAGTTTACCAGGTTAGTTATCACTTCGGGAAACGTGCAGAAGTATAATTGGTAAATGGTTAAACTTGTGTTTTATTAATGCTGTTCTACGTGAAGTATTAACAGCGGAGTTAGGATTTCACGTGTGTATAGAGTGTACTGGATTTAATAGTGACCAAATAGTCACGATTGCCCATCTAAGGGAGATCTAAGTAAGGTAAATAATTATGCCGTACTGTAGTGGAATTAGGGTGTTTTGGCGAATCAAAGCGTACTATACAGGGTGAACCGCGATCTCTTGAAGAGACGTACGTCCTTTGAGAAATCGTGTATTTATTCTGGAGGGTATGCACTCGCTGAACTAGGTGGTTAACTAGCTAAAGTGTCCAGCCTAGGTAAGGGCCAAGCTGGTCACGTTTCTCACCCATATAAGTGAAACGGGAGCACGGACAGTGCTGATTTAGGGTAGTATTTAAGGTGCCCGGCATCGTGTGCTGTACTGGTGCGACTATGTTTGCTTTGAGGGACGGTAAAGTCCTCGGACGAAGCAGAAATCAATCCAGAATGGTACGCAATCGCTGGGGGCATTGTAGGCGAGTTAGGGTGTTCCATATTAGGTAACGAATTACCTAGTGGTATGCATTAGCGAGTTAGGGCCGTGTAATCGTGGGAACCGTTTGTTTGCTCCCGTCGTGGATCCATTCTCCATTTGAGGTTTGGGGTATCCTGCTTTACGCTTGCCGTGCTTTGTTATGCTTTGTTTGCTGTGTAAATGCTAGCCGCCCGCTTAATTAGCATTAATTATTAGGCGTATTATTTTAGGTGAGTATCACTGTATTTTTGAATAGTACACATTTGTGGTATCAATTGTAAAAGAATGTCTTGCCAGAGATAACACTATCTGAATTGAGATATGTGTCTCGATATTCGCATGATTTGTAGCGAATTTTTAGTTTTAATTATTTGATTGATTTTTATTGTTGCTGATTTCATTTTGTAAATATCTTGAATGTTATTAGAGAGCTTTTATGTAACCAGTTGCGTTTCACTGCACTGCCTGTAGGCATTTGTACTAGTGTAAATGTGTTAGGGCTAGAATCCTGTGACGGATTGCGACTAGCGTAGGCATATCGTAGTCGATAGTTGCCTGTTTGAGTATTTCTGCTTCCAACTTTATATGTTAGGGAAAACAGCCATTATTCGGGAGTAAGGGATTAGAACCCACTTACTCCTCGAGAACTCTAAGGGACAGAATAACTTACGACCCCTGGCTATAGTTTTCGTCTCCACTCGAGTTACCCTGGGACAAGGCTGTTATGAAACAGTAGCTTTGTGGTGCTCTACGAGGGCCTTAGCAGAAGTCCTCACGGGGATCTGACCCCGTCCTATTCATTAGGGAACAAAGATGTCGCCCGAGGATAGTTTAATTAAAAACGTTTAAGTCTCGCCCGAAGGACGGATTGGCAAATTATCCGTCGGGCCATCTGCTGAGCCGGAGTTCATCACAAATTTATTATACTAGCCGTAGGTACCAGCCTGCCCTGAAGGACGACTTCATAAACTATACGTGGTGGCAGTGACCCACAAAATGGCCGCGGCTACTATAGCACCTGCCGACTTCTACACCAGGAACAGAAAAGAGCTCCCCGGAGACGGAGACGTGTCAGTTGTCCTCTCCATGTACACATGCGCTACAAATTCAGTCATACCAACCCATAGACATAGGATCGTCTAATAACTATAGAATATAACTACCTGTTGCACAGAAATAAAGAGAGACAGCATATGACACCCAGCGCAATTGTATATTTACCATACACCTAATAACATTCTACGAGTAGAAGTACTGAAGGCATCACTCACCTGCTCGAGGATTATGGATGAACACAGACACGGTCTGTATCAACCTAAATAACTCACGTGAGATCACACTAAATAAAAACAAAACCTTTTAAAATGATGACAATTAACAATAAAAACAAGTGACGACATCTGGGTCGTAACAATATATATATATATATATATATATATATATATATATATATATATATATATATATATATATATATATATATATGTATGTATATATATATATATATATATATATATATATATATATATATATATATATATTTCGGAGAAAGATTTCTCTTCTATCGTGAACACTGGTTCGATTTGGTTAATTAACGAAGTCGTTCAGACGATTTACAAAAAAAAAAACATACGTGCCACGCTTGGCCAAAATCGGCAAGATATTTTTCACATGTTGTCGCTCGGATGCATGCATAAGTCATATACCGTTACCTCTCTATAAGTTAATTTTCGTTATGTGAATTTTCGTTAAGAAAATTCACTAAAACATTTAGCGGTTTTTTAGTACAGAAATTTTGATGTGTGCACTTGACAACACTTTCATACAAGCGATATTTAGTTTGTGATTCCACGGCCATTCTTAGAAAAGTTATTTGAAATTGTCACTTAGTATGTATAACAAAGTATATAAAACACACTTATAACTAATATAGACACAGGAAAAAAATAAACTTACACAAACTACAATATATATTATGTTGACAAAATTATATACTTAATATGGAAAGCTACATAAAATTTTTTTAAACACATCATTTAATTACCTCTAGTAAAATAAATAAAACTAACTTGAGCGTTGTCTTAATATGTTTCTTTAACATTTGTATGCTTCGTCCAATATCATTAACGTTTACAATTTCCATTCAGAAATAGCGCCCTTAAAAGAGCTGTTCAATAAGTTGAAAGCAATTCCAAAAGCAGATATGTAAATTGGAAAAATAAAAGCTAACATTACGCCTGAATTCCTCACTTACCAAATAAATGACGAACAAAGTTATCCAATTCCACATCCACATGTTCGATTGGCCACAGTGTCCAGAATCACACTTGTAACATTTCACAATAAACGCGATTTAGCCTGTATCTAGAAAAACAATAAACACAAGTCAGTAAATCCACTGAATACTGAAATATTTGCAGTTCACATCGTTGCCAGTTGCCAGAAAACAAATATACCTGAGGTCAACTAAGAACTTAAATAGTCGGTGTTTGATTAAGCATCGTAAAGTTTTTTATTATTCCCAATGCCGTGATAACAAAGGCAGATGGATTTGATTAAATTGTTGAAGCAGTATTTTATGTTTTGGAACTAATTCGAATCACGACAGCTATTTTCCCCCAATGAATAAAACTTTCTGAATATATTTGTGTTATAGACGGCTTCTCGTATATTTTTCCTGCTGCCGCATTAGTTTTAAAACCTGGTTGATAAAACAAACTATAAAAAAGTTCTGGACGCAGCAAGTGCGTTATGGTAGTGAATTTTCATAGAAATGATCTGGCACAAAATATATTATAACTTTTTTTTCTTGTAACATAGAAACCTAAATTTTGATGTATACTTTACTTTTTATATCGTAAACCTACCTACCAAATTTTGTTATCATAGAATTTTTATTTTTTTAAATAAAATTTTTTTTCAAATGAAAACTCAAAATTTTTCCGGAAAACCTCGTCCGATATTTCTTAATAACGAACTTATCAAAGCCATTTACAAAAGGAAGGTACGTGCCAAATTTTATCAAAATCGGCCCATTATTCTTTGAGATAAAAAATTTTTTCGAATAAAAACTCAAAATTTTCCCGAAAAACCTAGTCCGATTTTCCTAACTTGTCAAAGCCATTTACAAAAGAAAGGTACGTGCCAAATTTTATTAAAATCGGCTTATTACTTTTTGAGATAAGAATTTTTTTCGAATGAAAACTGAAAATTTTCCCGAAAAACCTCGTCCGATTTTCCTGACTAACGAACTTATCCAAGCCAATTGCAAAAGAAACGTACATGCCAAATTTTATCAAAATCGGCCCATTATTTTTTGAGTTATCGGTGTGATACATACATATATATATATATATATATATATATATATATATATATATATATATATATATATATATATATATATATATATATAATATTATTATTGACTTGACTTTTTATATTATTTATTATTATTATTATTTTAATGTATATTTTTATTTTATTGAATGCCCCACTGTTGGGCGTCAATTATTCTAATATTGGCTTTGACTTCTATTATATATTATTATTATATATTTTATTTATATGAAAAAAATATGATATTAAAAATGATAATGATATTTTACACCATGTATTATGGGTGACTCTGTATATTTTATAATGTGAAACTTTATCTGAATAAAAATGTTTTATGACTTGTATTATGTGATTTAAGCTATCTCAGGGTTATTTGGGTTGCCTATCCTTCTACTATATATATATATATATATATATATATATATATATATATATATATATATATATATATATATATATATATATATATATATATATATGTATGTCAAATAAATTGTATTCAAATATTTTAATATACTTACTATCTCAGTGGTGAGTTCTGCAAAAAATATAGGGAAAAATATAGCCTGCAAATATTTATAGTAACCTTATTAAATCTTATTTTGTTTCAAAGAATTATGTTTCAAAATTCGTAAACAAATTTTATTGGCACAATTTCAAATTTAAAATCTAAACGGATCCGTTGTTATAATTTGTCAAACTAATATTATCAATTTACAATGATTAATCTTAATACCCGAATTTTCGGCTGTCATTCAAATGTTCGGATTAATAAAATATGGATCTTTGACCTGCACTCCCTCTGTATTCGCAATGTTGAACTATGGTTAAATTATCCCATAAGATTTCTACTTTATGCATTGAAATCTTAATTTCCCATAAACACATTTGCTTAAAATGATATTTGACAGAATGGGCTGTCTTTCTTATTGAAATATTTGTCTTGTTAAGCTGATATACATTAAACAAAATAAATCTCTAACCTTGGCTTCCTCGCTAATGGTAATGGGTATCCTCAAATGTAAGTATTCTTGATATATTGACTGCTTATCTCGTACTTTCTTACGTTAAAAACTTGATGTAACGTCTCTTCTTTGTTTTAGTGGCAAATTGAATTTTCCTTGCACAATTTATACTTTAAAATATTTATATTTAAAATGGGAAGCAAGAATGACGCGCTCTCGCATCTCAATTTCATCAACAACCAACAATAAATCATAACAAAAGCGGAAATGTTGCCCAAATTCCTCTAACATTTGGTGTTTCCTGTCTGGTCAGGGCATTCTCTCTTCCAATTAATTAAATGATATTTGACAGATATTCACCTTTGAAACCGTCGAGTAAGTAGAAATATTCTATTCTTAAAATTGACATCTGACCTAACCTTATTTCTACATAACATAACCAACAATAATTTTCTAACACTTAATTCATTTTATGCTATAATCTTGATTTAAAAGTTCCAGAACACTTAACACTGTTTTTTAGTAACTTCCAGTTCATTGTTTTTACAAACACAGACACATATATGGGTACATTTCAGTTCATTGTTCACATAAATAAAAACTAAATTTACATATTGAAACATCATACAGGGGTTTGTTTTGTTCATTACCTTCAGGTAATTGATTTAGAACATAATTCTTTGGTATGTATTTCATGCTTAATATTTCAATCTATCTACATATAGATTTTTGGCTCTTTTAATTTCACTTTAACTGAGATATTTCCAAATTGCTAGTTATACTTTTTAAAGACTCATTTAATGATCATTCCAACAAATTATGGCTATATATCTTTCATTGCTTCTCCAAATAACACTGACTAACAATAATAGTGAATGTGCTTGTGTTTTAATGTTATTATTTTGTTTTCTGTTTTAGTGTACAGTAAAATATGTCGAACGATGTGGATATGTATACAATATATAGATAACCCATATGCATTACGTGTAAACCGTAAGTATTTTACTTATTACTGACCAGTGGTACTACTACTACCCCTCATTACTAATCTGGTCACCCAATTTTTTAATCAATAATCAGAATTTAACATTATCATAGTAGTTTCCGTAAGGGTTTTCATTTTTGTTTTTATAACTTTATATGGCCTTTGCAATTCTCAGCACAACACCCCCCAATTTTGCAGACATAATTTCGATTCTCGAAAGTAATGGAAGCAAAATTTACATACGTGCTGATATTTTATTTTCATTGTTATTGATAGAAGTGGAATATATCTTGTATATTAAATATTCCTCTAATTTTTCCTGTGATTGGGTCTTTGATTTCACAACTATTAACTGGGTTTTCTGTTGTGATCTCGAATGGACCCTCAAATGGCATCATTAACTTGGCACTGATATTTTTCTTATAGTTCGAGGTTCGCAATGCCCTTATGATTACTAAATCTCCTCTTTTAAATGTCGATTTCTTAGATTTCTTTTTCAAAAACCTTTTTGCACATTTCTCTGCACGTCTCTCATTTAATTTATTGACCATTTTTACTACTTCTTCGTAGGTTTTACTATTTTGTTGGAGCCATTTTCTTTCAGGCATGACACCTTTGAATAGATAAATCGGTGATTGTCCAGTCATTGTATGTGGACTATTATTAAGTAATTCTTCTATTATATTTAGTTTATCTTGCCACTCTTTGTGATCGCTGTGTACCATTATCCTCAAATACTTGTTAAGTTCTTGTATATATCTCTCAGAAATGTTTGATTGTGGATGACGAATACTCGTAAATCGCAATGTCACTTGGTTTTGTTGACAAAATCTTTTAAAACGTTCTGATTGGAAACATGTCGCATTGTCGACAATACAGAACTTTGGATTGCCTACGATTTGAAAATACTTTCTCAATGAATCATTGACACATTTAACGTTTGTTCTCACACATGGATATAACTTCACAAATTTCGAAAATAGATCTACTACGACTAATATGTGCTTGTTGCCTTGATAGCTAGGTATTAGGTCAGATAAGAAATCTATGGCTATAATCTCCAATGGTTCCCTTGCTATGATTGATTTAGGGCTATTTTGATACCTGAGATTCTTCCATTTTCCCAACTGACATGTGGCACATTTTCTCACTCGTTCCTTAATTACTTTGTAGTCGTTTATGGTAATATAATTTTCTCGAAATGTCAGCCATAGTTTTCTAGCACCCATATGACAGTTTTCTGTATGTAGTTGATCAATGATTTTATAGGCCAAGTTATTCATAATTACATATTTCTCATCGTCAATCGGTCCTTTTACATATACATTTTGACAAATTCTAGAGCCTCTTTTTTCTTTCTCGGACAAGTTTACTTGATCTTGCGTTATCTGATGTAGTGAAAAGATTCCTTGTTTATCCTTCAGTATATTCATTCCTATTCTTATTCTCTTTTCCTGTTCTTTCCTGTTGCTATCATTTTCCCTAGTTAAAGCGTCTGCTATAATATTTAGCTTTCCTGGTATATACTTGATGGTAAATTTGTATTCTTGTAGTAATAAGGCCCATCTATGTACTCGGTTGTTCATTAATTTGTTATTCATTATATGTATTAACGACAAATGGTCTGTTTCTATTATGAATTCATTTCCGAGCAAATAAAATCTTAACTTGGTTACACAAAATATAATGCTCGCCAATTCCAGTTCAGTAACGGAATATCCCCTTTCGTGTTTCTTTGTCACCCTTGATACGAACGATATTGGAACCTCTATGCCATCTTGGTCTTGCAAAAGAACTCCAGCGAATCTATTTAGCGAAGCATCAATTCTCAGAGTAAATGTTTGATCATATCTAGGATGATATACCTCTAAATTCTTCGTAAATTCCTTTTTTATTTTGCAAAAAGCCTCTTCATGCTCGACCCCCCATTTCCATTTGACATCCTTTTTCAGTAATCTCAACAAATGTAACACTTTATTTGAGAGATCTGGAATTAATCTTTTAAAATAATTCAGTACCCCGAGAAATCCTCGTAATGCCTTTAGGTTTCTTGGTCGATGATATTCCAATATACTCTTGACTCGATCTTCGTCCATTTTAACTCCTTTGTCGTTCAGTTCGTATCCCAAATATTTGACTTGCATTTTGCAGAAATGGCATTTCTCCAAGTTTACCTTTAAACCTTCTCTGTCTAATGCTCTTAAAACAACGTCTACATGTCTGTAATGATCTTCAATGGTTTTGGAGTAGATTAATATGTCATCGACATAATGCAGTACAAAATCTTCAAATTTGTCTAGGATTTTGTGTAATGCTTTAACCAGAGCAGAACAAGCTGATTGAATTCCAAATGGGGTTACAGCAAATCGATATACTGAACCATCTATCATAAAACCTGTGTACTCTCTACATGATTCTTCCAGTGGTATCAGCCAAAAACTATGTTTTAAATCTACTTTTGAAAAAATATTTGCACCCGTTATACTTCCGAAAATACTTTCTATTCCTACTGGTGAACTATATTGAGGAATTGACAATTTATTAATATTTCTAGCATCTAAACACAATCTTATTCCCCCATCTGCCTTTTTTACTACGACTATTGGGTTGATATATGGAGTATCACTTCTTTCTATTATTCCTTGCTCTAACATGTTATTTATTTCCTGGTGTACTTGTTTCTGATATTTATATGGAATCGGATACGTTTTCGATTTAAAATTTGCTATCTCTTTTACTTTAAATTGATGCATATGACCCACAGCTACTCGACTAGTTTCATCGAACAAACTTTCATACTTACATAATATATTCTTTATTTTTCTATCATATTCTTCATTTTCATTTATTATTTCTTTTATATTCTTTTCTTCATATTCTTTCATATAATCTATACTATTTATATAATTCATATTTTCATTTTCACTACTATTTTCTTCACATTTATTCACAATTTCGTCAGTCATATGCACTATTTCGTTGTCGATAATTACTATATTCCGTTCATAATCTATGATAGCATTATTTTCATTTAATATATCTGATCCCATTACTGCATCAAATTCCAAACCTTCCATTATTAATAAATTAACGTTGATTTCCTTTTTATTTTCGTTAAATTGTAATTTTCTCATTACTGCCTTCGATACTTCACAAATCTTTCTTCCCCTCGCATTTATTAGTGACACCTTTGGTATATTATAACTAAATTTGTTTAACTTTAATTGATCTATTATATTACTACTGATGATTGACGCATTTGATCCAGAGTCCACCATTATATTCACCATTTTGTTTTGGAAGTTTGCTTTTACAAAAACTAATTTATTTTTGTTTTCAAGGTTTTTTTCATTTTCTAATTTTATAAATTCTCTCGGGTGACTATACTGCATGACATTATTTACAAACAAAGGTGCGCTTATTCTAAAAAATTTTGGCTGGGTCGATGTATCTGTGCTGCGACTTCAATTCGGTTTTGCTCTTCAATTTGTTGTGGTATATTACTTTCCATTGCACAATTTCTTAGTTGGCCACCTGGATTAGGATATTGACGGTTATTGTTGTCATTTGTCCTGGGCATCTGTGTTCTTCCTGGCTGATAATTGTTGTTATATCTGTATTGCCTCTGATCTTGTCTTGTGTTGTCGTAATTTCCTTGGTCATTTCTGTTTCTATCCCTGTTTTGATACTGATAATTTCTTGGGTTGCTATTGTTGTTCGATACCCCAGGTCTTGCTTCATTTTGGTTGTATCTTCCCCTATTGTCATATGTGTTACCTCCATATCTTTGATTCTCTTGATAATTTGGTCTTCTGTATTCTGGTTTGTTTTCACCCTTATTTCTTATATTTCTTGTTCTTAGGGTTCTTTCTATTCTTGTCAAATAAGTTAACAGCTGCTCCATCGTTTTGATATTGTTTATCGCAATTGTCTCCGTAATCTGGTTTTCGAAATGTCTGGAGATATACATGACTATTTCTTCTTCCTCCATTCTCGGGTGTAGGTACTGCGCTGTATTATATAAATGCAGACAATAGTTGCTAAAATCTTGATTTCGATTGTAATCGAACCGTCCAAAGTAAAGTTTTTCTCTGAATATCCCTTGATGGAACTCTCCCCAATAAAATTTCATAAAAAGATGTTCAAATTCTTCTATGTTGTGGATTTCGTTTTCTCTACTGGAAAACCATAGTAAAGGATTTCCTACCAGCTGCATCCTTATCACGTCCTTTACATCGTTGATATCAGTTATATATCTTACTTTGTTTTTTATGCTGTTGATAAACACTCTGGGGTGTAGTTTGTTTATATTTCCATCAAATTTTGTTCCTGTATCCATATTTATTGGCATACCGTAGCTTCTGGTGTTTTGACTGTTTATTTTGTTGAAGATTTCTTCTCTCGTCTTGCCAATTTGCTCCTCTGTTTTCTTTTTTATGTGTGTTATTTCTGAGTCAACCATTTGTATTTGTGTTTCGACTTTTGTAAACTCTTCTCTGGTCTTCTCGGCTTGATTATATAAGTGGTCGTGGATTTCTTGCAGCCCTGTATTCATTTCGGTTTCTATTTTCTGGCAATTTTGTTGACATTTCTGTTTTGCCTCGTCCACATCACTTTTTATTTGTATAATTACCATCTCCTTTTCCTTTTCCAAGGTGTTTTGTTTCCTGTTCATTTCCTCCATGAGATATTTCTCACTCTCTTCTAATTTTCCTGCCATCCTGTTTTCCATATCTTGCTTGAGTTTTTCTATATTTTCTTTCGTTTCTTCTCTGAGATCTTGAATGTTTCTATACAATATAGTATCATTTTCTTTTAATTTATTCATATCCTGTTTGATTTCTGTTATTTCATTTTGTATAAATACTTCTAAATTTTCTTCTTGCTTCGTCATTTTATCACTCAGATTTTCTTCTTGTTTCGCCATTTTATCACTCAGATTTTCTTCTTGTTTCTGCAATTTTTCATCTAGATTTTCTTCTTGCTTCGCAAATTTTTCATTCATACATTCCATATTTTGTCGAAACATACTTGCTATTTGTTGCAATAAATTTTGTTCCATGCTTGGCGTTTCTTCTTGTGCGTTCGGTTCTACCGTTTCAGTTTCTTCACTCTCCTCCGGTTTATCTGGCATTTCCTCCTGCGATACGGTTTCTTTTACTAATATTTCTTCTGTTTTCTCTTCTCCTGTGTCTCCTTTATCAAATTGTTCCTCCTGCTGTATTTCTTCAGTCTTCTTTGTTTTTCTAGCTCTTGTTTGCTTTTGTTGCGACATTTTTATGTTTAAATTTCTTTATTTAGGATGGTCAGTAATTAAATTTTTGTATTTCAGGTCTGGTTCTACCAATGTTAAGAATTCCTGTGCCCTGTTTTGCTGTGCCTGGACGTTATGGCTCGTTTCCCCTATTTTTGCTGTGCCCGAACGTTGCAGCAACAATTATATTATTATTGACTTGACTTTTTATATTATTTATTATTATTATTATTTTAATGTATATTTTTATTTTATTTTATTGAATGCCCCACTGTTGGGCGTCAATTATTCTAATATTGGCTTTGACTTCTATTATATATTATTATTATATATTTTATTTATATGAAAAAAATATGATATTAAAAATGATAATGATATTTTACACCATGTATTATGGGTGACTCTGTATATTTTATAATGTGAAACTTTATCTGAATAAAAATGTTTTATGACTCTTGTATTATGTGATTTAAGCTATCTCAGGGTTATTTGGGTTGCCTATCCTTCTACTATATATATATATATATATATATATATATATATATATATATATGTATGTCAAATAAATTGTATTCAAATATTTTAATATACTTACTATCTCAGTGGTGAGTTCTGCAAAAAATATAGGGAAAAATATAGCCTGCAAATATTTATAGTAACCTTATTAAATCTTATTTTGTTTCAAAGAATTATGTTTCAAAATTCGTAAACAAATTTTATTGGCACAATTTCAAATTTAAAATCTAAACGGATCCGTTGCTATAATTTGTCAAACTAATATTATCAATTTACAATGATTAATCTTAATACCCGAATTTTCGGCTGTCATTCAAATGTTCGGATTAATAAAATATGGATCCTTGACCTGCACTCCCTCTGTATTCGCAATGTTGAACTATGGTTAAATTATCCCATAAGATTTCTACTTTATGCATTGAAATCTTAATTTCCCATAAACACATTTGCTTAAAATGATATTTGAGAGAATGGGCTGTCTTTCTTATTGAAATATTTGTCTTGTTAAGCTGATATACATTAAACAAAATAAATCTCTAACCTTGGCTTCCTCGCTAATGGTAATGGGTATCCTCAAATGTAAGTATTCTTGATATATTTACTGCTTATCTCGTACTTTCTTACGTTAAAAACTTGATGTAACGTCTCTTCTTTGTTTTAGTGGCAAATTGAATTTTCCTTGCACAATTTATACTTTAAAATATTTATATTTAAAATGGGAAGCAAGAATGACGCGCTCTCGCATCTCAATTTCATCAACAACCAACAATAAATCATAACAAAAGCGGAAATGTTGCCCAAATTCCTCTAACATTTGGTGTTTCCTGTCTGGTCAGGGCATTCTCTCTTCCAATTAATTAAATGATATCTGACAGATATTCACCTTTGAAACCGTCGAGTAAGTAGAAATATTCTATTCTTAAAATTGACATCTGACCTAACCTTATTTCTACATAACATAACCAACAATAATTTTCTAACACTTAATTCATTTTATGCTATAATCTTGATTTAAAAGTTCCAGAACACTTAACACTGTTTTTTAGTAACTTCCAGTTCATTGTTTTTACAAACACAGACACATATATGGGTACATTTCAGTTCATTGTTCACATAAATAAAAACTAAATTTACATATTGAAACATCATACAGGGGTTTGTTTTGTTCATTACCTTCAGGTAATTGATTTAGAACATAATTCTTTGGTATGTATTTCATGCTTAATATTTCAATCTATCTACATATAGATTTTTGGCTCTTTTAATTTCACTTTAACTGAGATATTTCCAAATTGCTAGTTATACTTTTTAAAGACTCATTTAATGATCATTCCAACAAATTATGGCTATATATCTTTCATTGCTTCTCCAAATAACACTGACTAACAATAATAGTGAATGTGCTTGTGTTTTAATGTTATTATTTTGTTTTCTGTTTTAGTGTACAGTAAAATATGTCGAACGATGTGGATATGTATACAATATACAGATAACCCATATGCATTACGTGTAAACCGTAAGTATTTTACTTATTACTGACCAGTGGTACTACTACTACCCCCCATTACTAATCTGGTCACCCAATTTTTTAATCAATAATCAGAATTTAACATTATCATAGTAGTTTCCGTAAGGGTTTTCATTTTTGTTTTTATAACTTTATATGGCCTTTGCAAGTCTCAGCACAATATATATATATATATATATATATATATATATATATATATATATATATATATATAAACATATAAAAATTGAAACTGACCCCGGATATGGGTTCTAGGTGTCCTAGTTCGCGCTCATTTGCAAAAATTTCAAAAATCGGGATCTCGACATTAGTGAATTTTTTCTACGAAAATTCACTAACAAGAGACTGCACCATTTACCCCCTTATATGATAGTAATCATATTATTCATTTTAAAGAAAAACGTACCGATAATTAAGGTGTTAATTACTTAGTTGAAATTAGCTATTTTTAAGCAAAAATTTATGTTTATCAGGTTAAGGTCTTAAAAATTAACTTGCAAAAGTTATTGTTAACAAGATGGTGAGATTTTAAAGTCTTTTCAAATCTAAGGACCGTAATATCATTGACGTTATTTCCCACCAGGTGAAAGGAACCATTCATTTGAGCCTTAAGAAAATTCTAAAACCTCCAGTCAAAAATTATAATACCCCAGGCCAGAAGAGAAGAACATCACCCAGTTATTGAGAGGTTTTTACACTAACACAGTCAATAAGTATCGTGATTTTAATTTTAGTCAATTCACAGTTATATTTCGCAAACAGGACACACAATTAATAAAAAGTAATGATTGAAACTGCCAACGCTTAGATTTATAGGTACTCGATAGCTGGACGCGGGACGCAGCAAGTGCGTTATGGTAGTGAATTTTTATTAAATGCTTAAAATTTCAATAACTCAATTTTCGAGAAACCTAGAAAGTTCAATTTTGGCACGTAATAAGGTCTTTCCTAAGGCAACATATCCACCAAATTTCATTAAAAAGCTCTTTCGGAGAAAAAAATTTTTTCGAAAGAAAATTCAAAATTTGAATAACTCAATTTTATATAATTTTAGAAAGTTGTGTTTTAGGACGTAGTAAGGTATCTCCCAAGGCAGCATATCCGTTAAATTTCATTAAAACAGCTCTGTAATTTTCACAGAAAAAAAATTTCGAAGTAAATCTCAAAATTTTCCCGGAAAACCCTCTCCGATTTCCCTGGCTAACACACTCACCTAAACCATTAATAAGGTAAAGGCACTTGCGGAGTTTCATCGAAATCGGTCAATTATATTTTGAGTTTATATATATATATATATATATATATATATATATATATATATATATATATATATATATATATATATATACATATAAACATATAAAAATTGAAACTGACCCCGGATATGGGTTCTAGAGGTCCTAGTCGCGCTCATTTGAAATTTTTTTTGCAAAGTCTCACCATCGATACCTCTCTATTAGTGAATTTTTTTTAATAAAAATTAACTAAAATGAAGATATTCCATATTTTTGGATTCAAACTTTTGACGATTTTTGTAGTCACCCGTATAACTTTGAAGATTTTTTGTATCGTATATATATATATATATATATATATATATATATATATATATATATATATATATATATATATATATATATATATATATATATATATATATATATATATATATATATATATATATATATATATATATATATATATATATACAAAAAATAGAACAATGTGCACAACAGATACAAGGTGTTGAAAAAATGTAAGGCGATATAAAAATTTAGCGTAACAAGACGAAATCTGTAAGTACGTTCGAGTTGGCCTTGTAATTGTGCAGCTTTTTGTCTTTTTGTTAATCAATGTTGGCTTCCAACTGATAACCCGGTTTATATAGTCACATAGTTCACATAGTCCTTGTTTAGCACAACCTGGGCACAGTAGCAATAATCGGTCAAATGATAGTGCTGCACATGTATGTAAGTGAGCGCTGTTATCTTCCGGGTTAAAAAGTTTGCATATAAAATCGCAAATATGTATATAACATAGCACTTATTAAACTGTACACCATAAGCTACAAAATGACCATTGAAATATAATATTTCTCCCTTATACCTATAGAATAACATACTATTAGCCTAAGGATATCAACGGGGACGCTATCCACGTCGTAGGGTCTATTATGGCGACTTAAAGACGACACACACAGGCCACAGGAAACATAGGTAATAACTCTTGGAAATACTGTGGGATTTTTCCTACTCTATATAATCTATCTGTGATTAAACATAGGTTGTTACCAACATAACTAATTTTAGAGGCGATTGAATAGTTTTGGTGATAATAAATGTATTATATCGGACCAATTTTTTCAGAAACATTTAAAGTTTATTTTCGGTACTTTTACCTTTTCAAAAAAAAAAGTTATTTTGATCAAATACTGTACAGTGTTTCTACTATATAGGTAATACTGGTAACCAAATTTGATGCCTGCTTTCATTAAAAAAGATATATTTGGTATTAAAAACAGGTTAATTTTGCCGGGTTTTATTTGATAGTATCGATAAGTATTCTCATAGCAAAGTCATTAAAGTTAACCCCACTAAGCCCTGGATAACAGAATCCCTTTTAGAGTTAATTCGTAGGAAGGAAACTTTGTGGAGGACCTGGAGACGTTCTGGTCTTGATTCTGCTTACACACGTCACCGACAGTCCTTCAATCTAGTTAAATGCAAGATCGCCCTGGCGCGGCGGGAATACGAAAGAAAATTTTGCTCAGAGGAAACATAAAAAGTGTGTCGGTCTCGATGCCTTTTACTCCGGGCGACATTCTAACCGAAATAGCCAATCTATCTGAAAATTGCTTACCTGGCCCCGACCGAATAACTGCCCAAGTGCTTAAGAGATGTGGATCTGCGCTGGCCACTTCTCTCGCCATAATTATGCAATCTTTTTTTCGTCTCATATCCTGCCCCAATCCTGAATATTCAAGAAAGCTGAATGCTCCTTCCAATTATCGTCAAATAAGTCTAATACCTTTAGTAGCTGAAATTATGGAATCCATTATTCGTAAAAGCATGTAGACGTTTCTTCTTAAAAACCCGCAGAACCAACATGGTTTTACGCCCGGCCGCTCAACACTCACAAACTTACTGACCTGTGTTGATCATTGGACAAGACTGGAGGATGGCAGGAGACCTGTCGACGTTGTTTACCTGGATTTCTCCAAAGCATTCGACCGGGTACCTTTAAGGCGCATACTCCGCTCCCCGGCCTGTGGTGAGTGGTATTCCCCAAGGCTCAGTCCTCGGCCCCCTGCTGTTCCTGAATCCACCGATCTACCACTGATTATCAGATCTGAATGCGCTTCCTTTGGCGACGACATCAAGTTATACAACGACCCACTCGTTTATCACAATGATATCCAGGAAGACCTGCTCAATCTGGAGGATTGGTGCAGGTCATGGTTGCTTCCCCTCAACACCTCGAAGTGTTCAGTTTTGCACATTGGCAAAAACAACCCCAAAATGCATACTACATTAATGGAACCCAGCTTGCAACGGTTAAACAACAGACCGATCTGGAAGTCATCGTGACTGAAGGCTAGACCTGGTCGGCGCAAGTGTTCCGTATCTGTTTGAAAGCAAATCGTATCCTGTACATGACCCGTAAATCCTTTCACCATATTAACCCTCAGTGTGCTAAGCTTGTATACACTACATACATTAGACCTCTAATGGAGTATTCCGGGCCAACCCGGTACCCAGACCTATGAAGAGACCGTGACCGACTCGAAAGACCAAGCCGACTACCTTATGGTGTTCTCAAGCCTAGCTACGAGGTTAGGTTACAAATCTGGGGCATGACATTATTTGTTCAGACGTGAACGAGGTGACCGGATTTTTACGTATCGTATCTTGCATGGTCTTACAGGAATACCGTTGGACACCCTGTTTACTCGGAATTCAGATAGTCGTCTCCGTGGGCATGAATACAAACTTTCCAGGGAGGCGTTTAGTGTTCGCTGACGACAGAACTTTCTTTCGAATCGATTGTTTGGCAGTTGGAACAGTCTGCCTTCTCCAGTAGTGAGCGCCTCATCTACGAATATCTTTAAAAGACAATTCGACTTAATTTGACATAAGTATTCTCTAAGTTTTGTTTGTGTTTGTAAGTTTAGTAATTTTTCTAATTTGTACTGTGTTCTGGTTGGGCGCACCTAGCTGTTGCAAACACGGACTCTATAGGATTTGTCCTCTGTCCGTATTTATATGTAATAATAATAATAATGAAAATTCATCACTATAACGCACTTGCTGCGCCCAGAGTTTTTAATTGTGCACTTAATATTGAGTTATTGTTAAGTATGTTGTATTGTATTATTTACTGTGAATAAATGGTATTTTATTATTATTATTATTTGATATAAGCGTTACACTTTCTCAGTATTACTACTGGAAACCTTTAGACCGACCCCCCGCGCGCGACGTGGGGGCTCAGCTCGGTGGGCGGGGATGAAATTCATCATATCCCATTATGCCGATATTATCAGTAGAGTCTGACTTCCGGTGCTCCAACAAAGCAGACGTGTTTGAGGTCGCCACTTAACTGAGGAATTTTCGGACTATGTGGCATGTTTGCAGCAGAACCTCCCTCTAGCCCACGTTGAGGATGTTATTTGGTAGTCCGAGTTCCTTTAGATTTCCCATTATATTTTTGGTGACTATTCCTTCTGCCGACATTACGAAGGGACATATAGCCACCTTCTGGAGTTTCCATACGTTTTTTATTTCATATGCCAAGTTTTCCTACTTGGTGATCTTTTCAATTTCAGTTTTTAGAATGTTATGGGACAGCGGTACAGCAATATCTATGATCACAGCAAGCCTCATCTGTTTGTTTATCAGGACAATGTATGGCCTATTAAAGTCCACAGTGCGGTCCGTTGTCATGGGTCGGTCACAGTACAGGAGAAAGTCCGCCGACTCCAGCACCGCGTCCGGAGAATACTTGTAGTACGATGGTGTTGTTGACGGGTTCAGGAGGCTGTATTTCAAAGCAATTTGTTGGTGGATGATTTTGGCGAGCTGGTTATGGCTGCCTAAGTAAGCTGAGTCTGAGAGGGCAGGACATGCTGCCATGACGTGTTCAATAGTCTCTCCAACAGCTGCACATTTTCGACATTTATCCACCACTTCTAATTTTAGGCAATGCTTCTCGTAGTTCTTTATAACCCTATCCTGAATGGCCATCACATGCCCCCCAACCAACCACATAAGCGAAGAGGTTTTACCAGCATTATTTGCCTGCAGGGGTATGGGGTACCTTCCATGCATAGCCTGGTCACTCCACTGGACTATACCGTCCTGGTCAACTGGGACATCCAACTCTTAGTTGCGCTGACCCAGCCTAAGTGGAGTATAATCCTTCTCCTCGCACACCACCAACTTCATCAGTTCATCATGCGATGCAAGAAAACGTTGTCGCATGTTTCTTTCCTGCTTAAAGCAGAGGTTCTTTATTTGGGTTAATCCTCTGTCGCCTTCTTTCCGAGGTGTGTAAAGTCTTCTAACAGATGAGTTGATGTGAAGGCACCGGAATTTTGTAAGAAGCCTTCTCGTGAGTCTGTCCAGTTCATCCAAGTCGGTGTTAGACCATTTGACAACTCCAAAAGAGTATGTCCATACTGGTACCGCCCATGAGTTGATAGCAGCAAAGAGGTTACCTCCGGAAAGCTTAGTATTTATGAGCTTCGTGACTCGCTTCCTATACTTCTCCTGGAACTCTCGCTTTAGCCGGCTATGGTCCACACGCTGGTTTTACGGACACCCTAGGTAGCGGTATGTCTCCTCAGGCGGTAGTAGTTCTATATCGCAGAAGGAATGTTGGTCACCATCAACTGCCCCTCTTCTGACGTTAATTATAGCACATTTGTCGAGTCCAAACGACATTTTTATATAATTTCTAAAGATTTTAACAGTACTAACAGTGGAGCATATCTTGTGTCCCAGAGTATAATTTAAGATCATTCATGTATAGTAAGTGGGATATTCTTCCTCGGTTTTTCATATTTAGTTTATACCCGGCTCCAGTTTTGTTTAGGACAGTCGACATAGGGTCCAGTGCCAAGCAAAACCACACCAGCGACAGGGAGCCCCCCTGAAAGATGTCCCTCCCGATCTGCACTTTTCCACAGTTTTTATTGGTCATCCATATGTTTGTTCTCCAAGTACTCATGAGATGTTGAAGGACGTTTCTGATCCTTGGGCAGATCTTGTAGATTTCAAGTACCTTGTTTAACCAATCGTGGGGTACAGAATCAAATGCTTTGCTGTAGTTAATGTAGCATACATGTAGATTTCGTTTTCTTCTCTAGGCTTGTTTTAGTACTACAGCGTCTATTGTTAAGCTGGTGCTTGCAGCCCAAAGATTCTCTAAGACACCCCTTCTGTTCCTTCTCGAAGATGTTGTTTGTCAGACCGTGTTGATATATCTTTTTATTAATCAGGGAAGTGAAGAGCTTGTAAAGGACTGACGGGCAGGTTATTGGCCTGTAGTTTTTGGGTTCCTTTGCATCTCCTTTTCTGAAGAGCATAAAAGTGTTTCCTTCAGTGAGAAATTCAGGGACTTCATCTGGGTTGCTCAGTGCTCGGGTGAAGCAGCGTGAAAGACCCTCGTGCGCGCCAGTCAAATACTATAAGCTATAAGCTGTGCAGCCTATCAGGCCCCGGGGCAGTCCAGTTTCGAGTTTTCTTGACGGCGGCAGTCACCTCAGCTGACCTCACCGACATCTGGGGCAAGTTCACATGTACGTTTTCCACGTCCTTGGTCCATGATGCAGACCGATTAAAACCGGCTGGTTTCGCCCATGTAGTGCTCCAATATGTGTTGAAGTTATAGCAATCGACGCTATATGTAGCTTGCAGGTTCCCATCGGCTTCAATATTTCTCAGGAACTGCTTCTGATTGTTTCGGAATTCAGAATTTTGCTTCTTTCTTTTTGTAAGCTCATTGTATCTTCTAAGCCTAGCACCTTCGGCTTTCGCTTTTTGTCTAAGTTGATCTTTTAGATCCAAGAGTTGGTTGGGTTTTCTTGCAACGATCCTAATCTTTCGATGCACTTTCTTTGATTGACTGCCATCAAAAATTCTGATATGATGTCGATTTTGCTTCAGCTTATTGATGTCCTTTTCTAAGCGTTTTTGCGATTCAGGCATTCTGTTGTCTTGGACTTTGTGATTTGACTTTGGATAAAAGGTTTTTTGGCCGTTTAACTCAACAACTGTAACTGCTGAGCAATATAAAGCCAGGTGCACATCGCGCAGGTTGTGGTGTGGGTTCAGATACTCGGCAAGGGCACCATTGACTTTTGAGATAATTGTCTTGGCTCTAGTTATATTTAGTAACACCTGTATCACTAGCCTATCAAGTGGGTCAACTCCCCCAATGAACGCTATTGAACTAAGTAGCTTTTCCTTAACTTCATCGATGTTCTGGGGTACTGGTGGGCTCTAGACGGCAAGATTGGCCGTGTCGGTACAAAATTGTTCATTTTCCGCTCCGTCTTCATGCTGTCCAAAGAGGTCCCGCTGCTGAAGTAAGTTGCCTACTTTTCGTTTGATTTCCTTATTATTATTATTATTATTATTATTATTATTATTATTGTTGTTGTTGTTGTTATTATATCTTCTTGGTTCTATTTATTCTTCGAAAAGTTCATTTATACATGGTTTAATTACATTTGCTTAATCGGCAAGCGCATTACCCAAATATTCCAAGTAGCGTGAAATATTTTAATATTCTCGGTATTATACTGGATCAGTCATTTGATAGTACTCGTATCTACCAACATTTTTATGAAGAGTTATGATTTATGTACTTCCATGAGCCATAGATTACGTAACCTTTAGTTTTTATCGATCGCCCTGTTTCAGCAGTAAAACCTCGTTGAAATAAGAGCAATTTGGTTATCAATATTAAATACTAAAATTATGGTCTGTTACAACACGCTACTAAGAAATTAGTAATATATACTTTCTGCATTTTAACGTGGACGTATACATTTATTTCTTCCTACAAACAGAAATATATATATATATATATATATATATATATATATATATATATATATATATATATATATATATATATATATATATATATATATATATATTATAATGCGCTGGTGCAAAACATATACTGCTATTAAATAAAAAAGCCATATAATGAATGTTCTTCCTTAAGCTAGCATTAAAATGATACAATTTATATTTTCTTGAGAATAGACGATTCTTCGAATGTGATTTCATTGGCGACACACGCATCTTAGTGTATCATCGAGATAATACGTTTTTTGGTGAAACAACGTGTTTAAAATTGAAGTGCTTTTAACCTCAGACAGTCAGACAGTAAACAACATATTGTGGTGAAAGCAAATTAGTATTGACACACGTTTTTAATGAGAAATAGCCTACAAACCATAACAAATAACATCTTATCAATCAGTATAAACATTAATACAAACGGGGATCTTTATGCCTTTAAGTATGAAACTTGCAAATCAATAATACGAGTGGCAATAACATAAGACCCTAACATTGATACAATGAGTGAGATCACGATGCTGGCTCCATCCAGTGGGAGCCAGCGAAACCATGTGTATGAAAACATCACAGAAGAAACCACACAAAGTAAAGCCACACGACCCAAGTACACATCAGTAGTAAACTCAGAGACTAATATATTTCCCAAGAAAAACCAAGCGATTATTCTTAATGCACTAGAAAACCTTAATCTAGAGGACTACCTCACAGCCATAGAAAAGATAATAGGGCCCAAAAATATAACATTTGCGTCAAAGATATCTAATAATAGAATACGCCTGTACCTTAGCAGCGTATAATTAGTCGATAAGTTGTTAAAACAAACTCCACAGTTAGAAATAGGTGAGACGCAAATAGAAATCAGAAGAATTATTAGACCATCCAAAAGAACAATAATATCTAATGTCAGCCCGTCAATACCACATGATGCTATTAGAAACCTACTTGTCAACCTCGATTTCAAACTAGTTCACCAATAACATTTTCAAGAACTGAGGTACAAAATGGTATATTTAGTCATGTTTTTAGTCTTAGTCGTTTTACGTTTCTCCACATGAAAATGATTTGTGTGAACTACCCTCCTATACTGTATTACATTTCGAAAACACAGATTACGATATATTTCTAGCTTTCGATGAAATAATTTGCTTTACATGCAAAAGAAACTGACATATTGCTAAAACGTGTCCAAAGGCTGACAATGAACCACACGCTTTACAGTTAGCACAAAGCAAAGGTAACGAAGAACAAATAATTGAAAGTCCAAACCCAAGACCCACCCTTACCAGTAATTCATCAGCCATCAACATTTGCAATTCAAGATGATAAGTCAACGTCACGAAACTAGCACATCCGAAACGCAAAAAATTTAAGAAATCAACATCTATGGAAGAGAAGAAAATAAGTGAACCATTGGAACCAGCAAAAGCATTAAGAGAAATAGATGCCGCTAGCTACGGAATTACTTACGACATGCTAGTCAATTTCACAGAAAGCTCCAAACGCAACACTGACTTATTAAGCGAAGCAAGAAAATATACCACAGATATGGAGAAGCTGATAAAGATGATATAAGATATTTATTCCAGTCTTAAGGAACTTGCCACAAAATCAAAATGCACACGCATAATCAAAAAACTGAAACCTCTATTGAAAATTGAATTTCTAGAAACAGACAGTCTAGCCAATGAATCCTCTGTAGATAATTACGACATAGATCCTACCTTAATATCTGGCACTAACGCTTTATATTAAGATATAAATATAATTCAATTTAAGTCTAGAGGTTTTTACAAATGCGCAGACCATATCAAAATTTCCCGACAGCCTATCTAGAATTCTGGAGACGGACGGTACATGGTTGAACAAAGTGTTTGATTTCTTAGATACAGAAAATTTATTCAAACTGATATAAAGTCAAACCTTTGTTATTGTTGGGTGGATATGTATCTGTGCGTACATGTTTGTAATATATTGTATGGTGCCAATGACCATGGTAGTCGAGGCACCTTAATTATTAAATAAAAGTCTGGACACAGCAAGTGCATTATAGTAGTGAATTTTCATAAAAATGTTTTAATAGGAAATATGTGTTTTTTTTAAAAAGAAAGCAGGCATCAAATTTGGTTACCAGTATACCCCATATAGTAGAAACAATGTGCCATGTTTCATCAAAATAACTTCATTGGTTGTAAAATGTAAAAAAATTTCCAAAATAAACTTAAAATGTTCCCAAAAAAAAATTGTTTTTTGGTCAACCTTATAGTTTAATAGCAAATTAAGCTATTCAAATTTTAAGCATTTAATGAAAATTCGCTACCATAACGCACTTGCTGGGTCCCAATTTTTTTTCTTACAAACATGCATTATATTTCGATGGAAAATGCAAAAATGCAATAACATAAGGCATGTTCGATTAAAAGAGAAGAAAATTTGTATCACCAACGACTTATGGGCCACCTGTGATTGTAGATTTTTTTAAGATGTAGCTCAAGACACCCTATAATTTGTGTATACGATTTTTTTCGTACCTTGTATAATAACGGATATACTGAGCTTTATTGTTTTTTTTTTTACGAAAATTCGACAAAAATTATATACCATTAAACGATAAACTCTGTAGCTAAGACTACTGCCAAAACATCATAGAGATGGTCTATTTGAAATGAATTTTCTGGAAATATTTTAGTAAAATTAAGGACAATGACGGTTGAAGCTAATATTTTAGGCTTTGTAAAACATTCGTCTTAAGACATTTTCTTTTCATAGCTCGTTTTAGTTCTTTGACTAAATGTTGCCAATTTTGACGTTTTAAATCGCGACTCTCACGTTTTAAGGAAAACCCCAATTTCTCTTTAAATGCCTATAACTTTTTTGTCTTTTAACCTACAGAGCTAAATTTTGATGGGTAATTTACCTATAATGATATAAACTCGCCTACCTAATTTGGTTGCCCGTATTTTGTCATTTCAGGAGATATGATTTTTTTGGGTACATTCCAAGGGCATGGAGAATGGCCAGGGTTATATTCATTCCTAAACCAGGGCGTCCACTAGACCAGGCAAAGTCCCTAAGGCCAATAAATCTCATGTTCTTCTTGCTAAAAACAGTGGAAAAACTGCTCGACCGGCACATTAGGCGAGGTGTACTAGAAGCATATCCCCTACACTGCGGACAACATGCATACGGAGCAGGATTCTCAACAGAAACAGCACTGCACCAACGGGTGCTAAAACTGAATAATACGCTCGAGAACAGGGAGGTGGCGCTGGGGGCCTTCCTAGACATAGAGGGGGCCTTCAGCAACTCGTTCGGATCGGTTCTGGCAGCTGTCCGGGAGCGTGGAATAGAGGAGACCTGCTGCAGGTGGATCGGTTTCATGCTCAGGGACAGGGCGGTCTTCATCTCACTCGCGGGAGGGACTATGCTGACGGGGGTCGTGACGGAGGGGTCGCGGCGGCGTGTCCGCATGTGAGCATTCTGTCTCCCTTGCTCTGGTGCCTAGTCGTGGACGGCCTGCTGGGGAGGCTCTCGGGGGGGGGGTATGAGGTACAGAGCTATGCGGACGACATTGTCATCATAGTCCGAGGAAAGGTCACACAGTCATTGTGGAAACACGTGCAGACTGCACTGAAAGTGGTGGAGCGTAGGACGGGGGCAGGAAGGACCGAGAGTAAGTCATAGCATTTCCCTCGGAGCCCATGCAACGGTGTTTCAGGCCGAAATGTACGCCATGCTGCACTGTGTGCGGGAGAACAAGAGGAGGGGCTACACCAACAAGTGGATCCTCATAGCCACAGACAGCCAGGCAGCCCTTAAGGCACTAAGTAGCCCACAGGTAAATTCCTGGCTGGTGAGTGAGTGCCGAGACGAGACGAGCGACCTGGATGGGCAGAATGAGGCGACCCTCATCTGGGTGCCGGTCACTCGGGGGTCAAAGGCAATGAAGAAGCTGACAGTCTCGCGAAGATTGCGTTAGTAGACCCATTTATGGAACCAGAACCGGCTCTGGGCGTGACAAAGAGCACTGCCAGGGGAGCCATTAAATCCTGGGTCAGAAGCCAACACAAGGTGTACTGAGCGGACTGTCCAGGGCTCAGACATGGGAAGGCAATAATTGACGAACCCAGTTCAAAGAGAGCTGTGGAGCTACTAAATCTAAGCAGAGGACAGCTCAGAAACACAACAGGTCTCTTGATGGGACACATGGCCGTCAAGAAACACCTGCATAAAATGGGGCGGTTCGAAGGGGACTTCGCATGCAGACTCTGCGTCGAGGGGGAGGAATCAGCCCAGCACGTCTTGTGCGAGTGTAAAGCTCTGGACCGCAAAAGACAACTGATCTACGGTCAGTCTAGACCGGACACAGAGGAATATAAAACTTCACCCTACCAATCGCTGTGCAGATTAGTTCAAGGCGCAGTGATTTTGAAATGGGTGGAGTAAGACTAAGGGTATGCACAATCAACCAGAGGTTGCAGTGCTATCGGGGGGCAAGGCCGCGGACGAGCCCTGAGGGGAAAGAAAAGCCACTTGAAAAAGAATGGTGTTCACCAAATTTTATCAAAATCGGCCTATTATTTTGAGTTATCGGTGTGACACACACACACAGATATATATATATATATATATATATATATATATATATATATATATATATATATATATATATATATATATATATATAATTGAAACTGACGCTAGATATGTGTTTTAGGGGGCCTAAATAACGCTCAGTTAAAGACATTTTTTCAAAATTCATAAGTCGGGATCTCCTCATTGGTGATTTTTTTTTCAATTTACTAAAAAAAACAATAAACAAAATACTGATCTAATTATTATTCACTTATTGCCTGGCTTCAGAGGTGCTTGTTTTTTTTTTGTAACCGGTTGGTTGATTGTATTTATACGCACAGACTACAACTGTATATGAAAATCCGTTGCTAAGTTAGCGTATTTTGATGAAAAAAAAAAACCGTAATAACTTAAATTATGAGAGATAACGTCTTTAAAATGTCTATATGATATAACCCAATATTTAAAATAAAAATAAAGTAAACTTATCATCACAATACTAATCAAAACAAAAATTACAATAATAAAATAACTAACAAACAATAACAGCAATATAAGCACGTACTATATAACAAAAATACCAAAATACATAAACTTATCACGCCATTACAAACTAATTTTAAAACGGTTGTACGTGTTCTGTTTCATATACCTATTTGATTAAAAACAATAATTTCTGTAGAAAATATATTAAAGGCACAGAGCGTGCACCAGGTACGATCCAACGTCAGCGTCGACGCACACAGGATCAAGTACGACAAGTACTGCAGCGCTGCTAGAACCGCCAACCGCCCTTCAGCAGTAGTAGGAATCGAGTCGAGTCAGAAACAAGTAACGGTATGCAGATGCAGGGTAGCTACAGAACATACAATACCAACGTACCGCGACCGCGATTTCTTTATATGTTATTATTCGTATTAACCCTTTTTATTAAAGAATGCAATATTTATTTCTACTGTACATTTTAATCGATAGTAAAGACTTAAGTTTAGCTCACTTCTTTTAACGCCCCAATAACGAAGTTTAGTAATCTTTATATGGTGCCGAGATTATTTACAGTTACCAAGAAGTGTAGAATTCACCAAATCAGTTGGTTCATTGAAAACAAAGCAGTTGTCGTGTATGTGATTTTATACCTCTAAAGCTTCCAAAATGCTGAGTTTGTGCAGCTGATGACAAAAATTTAGCGGCTCAATGCACTCATTTACTGTGGGCCTATGTAGAGAATTGACAGCATGTTTTGCACATGAAAATTTGTTAGCGTGGTTATTTCTACTCGCAAAAATAGATTCAGGTGTTTTCTGTACGTGTCTTCAGAGGCTGACATTCACAGTTCGTCATAATAGTTATTTATAGATAAAATTCGGTAGGTAACAGTTTTGAAGAATGGCGTACGTATTTTTTCCCATAAAACCAACACTCAAACTGTTTTATAATTTATGACATTAGAAAATAGTCTTAGTAGGCGGTTATCGAATGCCATAGGAAACAATTTTCACAGGATCTATAGACTTATTGATCTTCTGCCTTTTGATATCTCGTTAAAAAATCGCGTTCACGTCATAAAGGCAAAAGTTACAGGGGTGTTTCAATATTAGAAGGCCCACACAAAAAACTTCTCTGAAATGGTTATTCATGCTTCTTTTTTGATGAAATTTGGTATATATCTATTTTGAGGGATGCCGAATACAGTGGCGCACTTATGTTCTTCCTAAAAACGGGTCCAACCCCTTTTATCTTTTTTTCACCTAGAAAAACTGCATTAGTAGGCCTTGGTCAGGTGACATAGAGAACAATTTTCACAGCATTTATCTTTTGTTGATCAAAATCGACTCATAGATACAAAAGTTACAGGGGTGTTTCCATCGTAAATGGGCCACACTGTATATTAATATATATATATATATATATATATATATATATATATATATATATATATATATATATATATATATATATATATATCTTTTGGAATATTAAAACAAAATTACTTTGAGTTCAACGGAGAATACTACATCCAGGAAGACGGACTACCAATGGGATCTCCACTATCAAGCATCATGGCAGAAATATACATACAACAGTTAGAAGATAAAATCAACACCATCATAAAAGAGACAGACCCACAAATCAAATAAGATACGTCGATGATATATTAATAATATACGACAATCAAAAAACCAACATAGACAATATCCTCGAAAAAATAAACCAAATTAACAAAAACATAAAATTTACAATAGAAAAAGAATCAAACAACACCATAAACTTCCTAGACTTAACACTAATCAGAAAATAAAACCAGATTGAATACAAAATATACAGAAAACCCACACAAACAGACATCACTATACCTAAACACTCACTACACCCACACACACACAAAATGGCCGCATACAGATACACCGGGACGGTTCGAAACTGCAGTCCGCGCAAACCAATAAGAAAGCACAAGCGTACAGCAAACAAATAAAGTATATATATATATATATATATATATATATATATATATATATATATATATATATATATATATATATATATATATATATAAACATATATAACTTAAAATTAAACCCAGGTATGAGTTCAAAATCCAAAAGTCGCGGACCTCCTTCCTCATTGTCGCTAAAAGTATATAATGTTTTGTCATGATTTATTTTTAATTTATAATTGCGAATAATAAAGCTAAAAAGTCATTGTCATTGAGTATTGTTTTCTTTATATTTTAAGTTGGTTTGTTTTCTTGTGGATAATTATGTATGACGTCAAGAAATTGTACTTAGATATTCGTATAGACATATACAGCAATAAACAGTGAAAATTCATATGTCTCATATCTTTGCTAATTTATGTATATTTGATGTATACAATATAGGAAATTTCTTGCGTATATATGTATATATTAAGCTCAAATTTCATTTCGTATATTCCTTACCATAGACATACAATATCTACTATGTAATGTTGAAATTTCATTCTATACAGAAAATTATCAAATTAGAAACTATTGAGTGGTTTTATATTCGGAAAACAGTTATATGATACCGCGTTTTGACACGGAAAAAAATTCGGGACGCAGCAAGTGCGTTATGGTAGTGAATTTTTATTAAATGCGTCAATTTTGAATAACTCAATTTTCTATAAACTTAGAAAGTTTAATTTTGGTATGTAGTAAGGTCTTTCCTAAGGCAACATATACACCAAATTTCATTTAAATACCTTTGTAATTTTTGGAAAAAAAATCCGAAAGAAAAATCAAAAGTTGAATAACTCAATTTTTTATAAACTTAGAAAGTTGAATTTTGATACGTAGTAAGGTCTCTCCCAGGGCAACATACCCTTTAAATTTTATTAAAACAGCTGTGTAATTTTCGGGGAATTTTTTTTCCCGGATAAGCCTTTCCGATTTTCCTGGCTAACGAACTCATCCAAGCCATTAATAAAAGAAAGGCACTTGCCGAGTTTCATTGAAATCGGTTAATTAATTTTTGAGTTATCGGATGGATATTAGAAAAAATTCGTGCAGTCTCACCATCGATACCTCTCCATTACCGAATTTTTTTAAATACAAATTCACTAATGTTTTGGTTAAAGGATAAGCAATTTTTGTATTTTTTTCTGGCAATGCATATTTAATCCTATATTGTTGGAAGAGACCCGCTGCACTTAGTATGATATCTTAGGCAGCACACAATACACAACATAAAAACATTGTGTTCTTTCTTATAAGTGTTGATCTATGTAATGTGTCGCAGTTTGGACGTCAGTTTACAATGTGAGAAATCTTAAAACAACGCAACATATTTACCAAATTTCATCAAAATAGCTATGTAATTTTCAGAGACAAACATTTTTTTCAAAAAGAAACTCAAAATTTTCTAGGAAAACCTTGTCCGATTTTCCTGGCTAACGAACTTATCTAAGCCATGATTAAAAGGAAGATTCTTGCCGAGTTTAATCCAAACCAGTTAATAACTTTTTGAGTTATCGTGCGGATACCTACATACATACATACATATATATATATATATATATATATATATATATATATATATATATATATATATATATATATATATATATATAAACATATAAACATTGAAACTAACCCCGGATATGGGTTCTCGGGGTCCTAGTTCGCACTCATTTGCAAAAATGTTTGCAAAGTCTTACCATCGATACCTCTCTATTTGCGAATTTTTTAAAAATAAAAATTCACTAATAAAACAAACCAAACAGTATATCCCTCGTGCTTTAAGTAACGTTATTATGACAAGCAGATACACCATTTTAACGTTTTAAATAAAGTGGTTGAAGTATTTTACATAATATGTTGATAATTAATTAATTTACAGAATATAACGTTTTCAAACACTCTCCCAGTATACAACACAATATTACTCCGCAGTCAATAAATTCACTTTTTTCATTCTGCTTTATCAAAACTACATTTAGTAAATTTTAATTTTACACTACAATAACGACTTGTTAATTAATGCATTCTCCAGAGCACACAGAAGCACAGAAACGAGATAAGGTTATAAGCAAAATATATAGTAGAAACAATGTGCCATATTTTATCAAAATAACTTATTGCTTGAAAATGTACAAAAATGTTCCGACAATATACCTTAAACGTTGGTTTATTAACCAAGAAATCTTAGGTTAATAGCAAATTGAGATATTGAAATTTGAAGCATTTAATGAAAATTTGCTACCAAAATGCACTTACTGCGTCTTGATTTTTTATCGTACAAACATATTTCGATAAAAAATGCAATAAAATAAGGCTGTTCGAAAAAAAATAATTGAAGGGATCACCAACGATAGACTTGTGGGCCAGCCGGTGATTGTCAAAATAATTTTATAAGATGCAGCTCAAGACACCCTATAATTAACTTATACAATTTTTTCTCGTCTCTTGTATAATAATAATTATGTTCAGCTTTACCGTAGAAACGCGTCACCCTGTATAATATCAGCCCTTTTGTAAAACTTCGATCCTTTATATTTATTTATTTATTCAATATGCAAATACACAGTTTATAAACCATTTACGTATATATGTGTTGATAAAATATAACAACCACTGTTTAATCCACCTACTAACATTAATAAAGGAATAATTTGCACTTGTATATAAAAATTTCCCAAATGACACAAATAATTCGTCCACTCAAACAAATAAAAACATAATATAAACGATCTCATACGGATACGTTAAATGTCAGTTACAGCGTCTAACAGACCTGCGCAATAATAATCATATGTTACGTTACCATGACAACCACAACTAGATCTCATATAAACTATTCAATGAAAACGGTGTAATTAAACATAAATGTTTCAAATTTGAATAGCTTAATTTTCTGTAACCCTAGAAAGCTGAATTTTGGCACATAGTTAGGTCTTTCCCAAAGCAATATGTACACCAAATTTTATCGAAATAGCTTAATATCGTAAATTTCGGAGAAAAAAAATTTTCGAAAGAAAACTCAAAATTTTCTCGGAAAACCGTGCCAGATTTCTCTGGCTAACGAACTCGTCCAAGCTATTAATAAAAGAAAGGTACTTGCCGAGTTTTATCAAAATCGGTTGATTATTTTTTGAGTTAGCGGTTGGATACATATATATATATATATATATATATATATATATATATATATATATATATATATATATATATATATATATATATATATATATATATATATATATATATAAACATATAAAAAACGAAACTGACCCCGGATATGGGTTCTAGGGGCCCGAATTCGCGCTCATTTGCAAAAATTTTGGCAGTCTCACCATCGATACCTCTCTATTAGTGAATTTTTTTAAATAAAAATTCACTAATAGAAAATTGACCAAGTTGTGGTGACAATAGTTTGGCATACTGTATCTGTTAACTGGAAAGTAATATTTTTTTTATATCTAAAACATTTATTTAATTATCAAATTATTATACATTCCTTTAAATCTTAAAAACAGAATATTGTCTTAGAAAAATCTTTTACTAAATTTTGTATCAGCTTCAGTCATCCCTTTCTAATAATATTTTCAAAGTCCATAGCCTTGGGTTGGGTTTCTAAACTAGTATATTTTCCTCCCCTAAGAAGCTAAGGCCACAGGTTTTTATCTCCTTTGGAATCCAATTCCCTATTGAGTTTAGCATATCGGTATTGGTTTTCAGTATAGGTGTATCGAGCTCTACTTTTACACTGCTTGACGTACCAATATTATGTGCTCTTTTTACTATAAATCCGCGTATCTCCAACTATTCCTGCCCACACATTAACCTTCTCAGGGTATTGCGTATGTTCGCGCCTCATCCACTGTGGCTTTTCTTTAGACCAGTAGTGAAAATTTTAACGATTGACAGAGCCGCAGAATATGTGTGCGTGTGTTTATTTCTTTAACGTCGGCCTATTTCCGCGACTATGGCCAATCACTGACGCCAGGGAGCAGTTTCACCTTACTATTCTGGATATTTTGTCGAACCCCTACCTTTCTGCAAGGAGAGTATGGATCTTTAACGTGTCCAACATCGCATGGACCCAGGACAGCCAGTTTTGCGCCCCTCCGAAGGGCGGAACATGCAGACATTCAACTTGCTCAAATACAGTGCCAGCTGATGTTACTTTATTACAGTCTGTACTGGAAAAGTTCAAGGAGTACCCTGGGATCGAGACCACTACCCTTCGGTTCAGAGGCACAAGTCTTACCTCTGAATCCCCAAGGCTCTAGCGGTAAAGTGTAAAACTGCACTAACCAGACAACAAAACATGTTCTAGTTGGATAATATTCTTATCTAACATTCCCATAATTAAAGAAGACGTAAAGGCTATTTCTCTGGCTTCACAAATGTTCGTTTTCTTCTCTGTAAACGGTTTCGCTGCTTGGCAGCACCATCAGCCAAGAGAAAAATCAATATCTTCGTGCGTATTTATGCCAACTACAAATACAGATCCCTTGCTACGTTATGATATGTTGACTAAACCTTTTTTTTTAAATAAAAATAGAATAAAAATGACATATGACGTCTGCAAAATGTCTACGTTATATGTGTCAATATTTAACATGAAAATAGAATCAAATTAAAACAATAATAACTATAACAACAATTACAACAATAAAATAACTAAACAATAACAGCAATAAATAAAACTCCATAGAACGAAAATATCGAGACCCATCATTCTATTATCTTATTACAACTTGTTTAAATACAGTTAGACGTATTTTCTTTTAAGTGCTTAATTAGAAAGAAGAACTTTCAAGAAAGTAGTAAATTTGAGACGTCGTCTATCAATTTTTCTTCTATTTTTATTTTTCTTTTTTTTTTTTTTTTGAACAAAACATCATAACGTAGCGCGCGTTTCGATTTGTAGTTGTCATGAATACGTCTAAATTAATTCAATTTCCGCCTGTCTGATGATGACGTCAAGCAGCGAAATGATGTTGCTGTCAAACAGAGAAGAAACTAACATTTGTAGAGCCAGCGTAATGATATCTACGTCCACGATCATAAATAGAGAGACTGGAAAACAGAGACAGAAAATTATTGAAGACCACATAGATAGGGACATGCTTAACAATTTTTTTGCAGACGTTGGAAAAATATACATTCAACCTTTACTACAGAAGAAGAGTTGGCTATTAGAACATTGGTAAAGACCCGGAAAAGGAGTGTATCCTCTGTTTTTTTTTGCCTTACTGGCGAAGAGAAGCCATTGGTAAGATGAAGAGCAAAACACCAAGGACATATATGGAATGTCGACTTGTTTACTAAAAGGTCTGGCAGAAGAAATAGTGACATCATTCACATTAATTATAAGTAACTGCCTTGTGGAACGTTCTTTTTTTAACCAACTAAAGCGAGCAAAAATAACCCCACTCATAAAGGAGGAGACAAGGTAATTACAGGCCACTGCAAATTTTGACAGCATTTTCAAAAACCTTTGGAGAACTATGAAGGTGAGGTTGATTAACTACTTTAGAGGAAAACAAATGTTCAGCAGCAGTCAACACGGTTAAAGAAGTAAACCCTCGACAACAACAGCTCTAATCGATATCTCAAACCAAATTATACGATCAAAAGATTGAAAGGAGCAAGCTGAAATAATATCAACTGACTTATCAAAGGCGTTTGACTCAATCAGCCACGATATTTTATTAAAATGTTGGAATATCGCAGAGTAAGGGGGGACACAGCTAAAAATAATTCAGCCCTACCTTCAAGGCAGACAACAAGGGATGTTGCTGGATGAACATTTTTCAAATGAAATAGCAGTTTTTGATAAAGTGCCACAGAGGTCTATATTGGAACCGATTCTGTTTCTCATTTTTGTGCATGATTTGGTTACACAGTGTGATGTCTCACACTGTATAACCAAATCATTAACATAAATGAGAAACGGAATCGGTCTCCATACTGATCCCTGCGGCTGACTGTCGTCTCCACATACCTCTATGCAGATGGAAAACGGTGGAAGCTCAAAAAAGTGGTTCAACAAAAATAAACTTGTTTTAAATAGTGATAAAACGCAACACTTAAGTTTTGAGAGAACATATGAGTTACAACATCTTAAATTTTGGACATCAAAATAGACAATACTCACTTGGAGCATCCACATTAAGGATGAAATTAAAAAGTTGTCGGCTGCAATACATACAGTGGGAAGAGTAAATAGTTCAGTGCCGAGGAGTCAGCAAAGACAGGATATTTTGCGCACTGTCGCAGCGTTCTCACATACGGAGTATTTTTGTGGGGTAATTCATTTGCTGCAACTGATGTCTTTTTAATCCACAAGAAGGCTGTGAGAATTAACGAGTTTAGAATCAACTGAATGCTGTAGGAAAACATTCGAAGTTGAGGAATACATGCACTCCCGGCACTGTATATATTACAATGTGTTAGATATGTGCATGATAATTTAAATAAATTTAAAATGAATATGCAGGGATACAGTTTTGATACCCGAAATAAAAATAATCTAAAAACACCCTATCATCAGATGACTCAAACACAACAAGGAGTTAAATATTTGGGTCCCAAGCTGTATAGCACTTACCGGCAGAACTAAAGAGTTCACCGACATTACAGTTCCACAAAGCAGTAAAAGGGATGCTCCCAAAAATACAAATTTACACATAAAAGAGTTTATGTTACGAATAGTCAATAACTAAGTGTGCAAATATGGACTGTATTTTGTCGGTCAATGTGATTGTTGATGTTGTTTAGCTTCTATGGTAATTTTTACCTGTGTAAATTTCGGATATTATCTTATCTACCCTTCTGTTGAGATATAACTGTAGGGTTGCCTTGGGACTATATACTTATGATTACTGTGATGTTTTATCTCCTTGGCTTTGTTTATTTGATTTTGTTTGCGAATGTATCTTATCAGTTTGTTTTATTAGTAAGGGTTTTATCTTTGTTAACCTAGAGTTTTATTTATACATATTTTATGTCGGTTGGTTTTATATGTTGGTGATTGTATTGTATCTTAGTTATGTTGACGAGCCATGTAACATTGATGGAGAAAATATAGTATCTGGTGTTCACTCTGCCTTTTATGAAAGATATTCACAAAGTAAGGACACCAACAATTAATGAATTTTCATCATTTGTTTACAAAAAGACGTTATTTTATTAAAATCGTTTTGTATGTGCTTCTGAGTTTGTATCAATTCATTGCGATGCATTTTATGCATGTAATAATTGATTAATGGCTAAGGTTCAATGATGTGGCTGCCTGTCAAATCGAAGTATGTAGGTTTTCCCAAACTTAAGTATTACATCCAATTTGTATAATTACTTAGTGCATTATAAGGTTTTTCTTATGTAACTGCCTAACATGGCCAATCTCGCAAAATTACTTTTTAATTTTACTGATTGTCCTTGTGGCATAGGCGGAAAATCGGGGAATGTTTCTTGAAATTGCTACTTTATGCATCTCCGTTGACTCCTTAAGTGGGCCCGTGCACTATAGTGCACGCGAATGTCTATACGATGTTGGCCACGTTAAATATCCCTACCTTTCTTACAGAAAGACAGGGGGTCGGCAAAATTTACAGGATAGTGAGGTAAAACTGCCACCTGGCGTCGGTGATTGGCCATAGTCGCATAAATAGGCCAACGTTGAAGAAACAAAACACATATAACTCTTTGTGTCATCGTTTTAGTGAATTTTTATGTGGCTGCCTGTCAAATCGAAGTATGTAGGTTTTCCCAAACTTAAGTATTACATCCAATTTGTATAATTACTTAGTGCATTATAAGGTTTTTCTTATGTAACTGCCTAACATGGCCAATCTCGCAAAATTACTTTTTAATTTTACTGATTGTCCTTGTGGCATAGGCGGAAAATCGGGGAATGTTTCTTGAAATTGCTACTTTATGCATCTCCGTTGACTCCTTAAGTGGGCCCGTGCACTATAGTGCACGCGAATGTCTATACGATGTTGGCCACGTTAAATATCCCTACCTTTCTTACAGAAAGACAGGGGGTCGGCAAAATTTACAGGATAGTGAGGTAAAACTGCCACCTGGCGTCGGTGATTGGCCATAGTCGCATAAATAGGCCAACGTTGAAGAAACAAAACACATATAACTCTTTGTGTCATCGTTTTAGTGAATTTTTATTTTAAAAAAAGTTCACTAATAGAGAGGTATCGATGGTGAGACTTTGCAAAAATTTTTTCAAATGAGCGCAAACTAGGACCCCTAGAACCCAAATCCGGGGTCAGTTTCAATTTTTATCTCCGAAAATTATAAATCTATTTTGATAAAATCCGGTTAATATGTTGCCGTGTGAAAGACCTTACTACGTACCAAAATTCAACTTTCTACGTTTATATGAAATTGAGTTATTCAAATTTGAAGTATTTAATGAAAATTATCTACTATAACGCACTTGTTGCGTCCTCAACTTTTTCATAATTGGCTATTATTATTTTTTGTATATTGTAGCGAAGTTTTTCAATCAGATAATTTCTTTTCTTACTGTAAATTTTTACAACAAATTTTAAAGCAATAGCATTTTTGAATAGGGAATGAAGAGATCTTTCATATGAGATATTACGTGCCTCACTTTCTATTTAGAAATTTGGGGGTTGCAACTGTCACACGAAGGGGGTTGAAATGTAGGGGTGAATTTTTTACGTTGCAGGATATCATTTTTTACCGAAACTGTACGTGTTTCGGGATTTTTTAAAATATGCTAAATAACTGAGATACTGAACTTATTCCAGTTGGGTGTTCCACACGCAATCAGTAAAATATTATATAGATTACTATGTACCATAAAAATGAAACACCTATATAATTGAAAATAGTTTTTAGTAGGCATTTTCAAAAGGACAAAATCTTTACGTAGTTATTTGATTACATAGGTAAAATAATTTATTTAGCCTAGCCTCTATGTTTTCAGTATCCGGTAACGCTCGTGCATGTTTTATGACACAAACAAAATGTTGGGCGGCCTTAACTGTACAGCAGGTAACTGCTGTATCAAATTTTGTAATATAATACCTTGTTAATAAAAACAAACTGATTGATGAATCACCAAAACTGTGTTCACTGAGATTCTAGCAAGATACCGTACTTTACATGATTGATTAGTCAGCACAATTGAATGCTACCATATCAAACATTAGCATCGGTTACACGAATTGGTACATGTTCATAGCAGAAACAGTATCTTATAAGCAAGCTGGCAAGCTTTGTTTAAAATTTGCGGAATAGGGGAAACACAGACTAACAAACATCCTAATACATTAGCTGCTCACTCCTTCGTTAATCAGGTTTTGTTGTAGTGCTTCCTAGTTGCTTAATTATGTATTCTGTGGATACGTTTGACATCTGAACGACGACGCTTCTTAGTGAGAGCTTTCATAACGTCTTATAAACGAAATAATCCCTAAGTGAAAATTCGTCAAACGCGTGAAGCGACTTTGAAATAACTTTAATAATGTATGAGGTGGGCTGCAAGATGAATTAGGTTATTAAAACGTCAATGTCAGATCTTTCAGTTGTCATAGATTGATTACGCGAAATATATACAAGCGAACAGAAAGTTAGCTGTTATACAGAGTGGAACAGCCACATGGAATAAATCCAGTATCTCAATTAGTGTGCATAGTTATAAAAAATCCCAAAACACGTCAATTTTGAATTAAAAAATGGCATGCTGCAACGAATAAACCTAACCCTTACATTCAACCCCCACTCGAGTGACAGTTGCAACCCCCAATTTTTAAACAGTGAGTAGAAAAGTACATGCACAATAATCCAAAGTATGCGGTGCGATCGGGGCGGCAAAGATGCGAACGAGCCTTAAGGGAAAAGGGGACTTGTATGACATCATTTGAAATATATCCCCATTCTTTGTTGGCAGATGCTAAGGTTTTATTTTTTATTTTTATTTACTGCAAAACTTGGCAGGAACAAAGGCATTTATCTGATTAAAGAACTTCACTACAATACACTAAACACTTAATAACGAACCTCGTTTCATTCTTGATAATGAGAAAGCAAGCAAAAACCGTTTAAGTGTCCTTTTTGAATGGTATCAATTGCAAAGAAGACATAAAAAATTATCAAAATTCTTCATAGTTGAAAATGTTGGTTTTGTTTAAAACGCGTAAGAGACTCGTGATTGTAACCGCAGGACAGTAGTTGCCAGTTGTTAATGCAATTTAGAAACATGGTTTATTTAACAAAGATGCATAAAATAACAATTCTACAGAAGATTGATTACGGATGTAAAAGAAAACGATCACAGATCGAAGTTGCTCGCCTATTTCAAGAAAAATTTCCCGATTTACCGCCTATATCTAAAGTGATAATTAGTAAAATTGAAAAGCAATTTAGCGAGCTTGGACATGTAAGTCAGATACACAAATACCTTCTAATGCCCCGAATAATAATACCAAGTTGGATGAAATGCTTGAGGTTGAGGAAAACCCGCGTACTTCAAGTCGACACGCAGCTACAATATTGTATGTTAGCCATTCATCGGCTAATCGAAAACCAAAAGAAAATATAATGCATCCCTAAAAGTTGATCCAAACTCAGGAGCCCATTCGTCGAAGAACGTCTTTTTTTTTTTCGGGAGTTGGAGAGTGTTGAGCCCTAGGGGACACCAGCGTGTAGAAGCCTCGGGGTCGGCAGGGCGCCTTCGACTTTAAATTGGAAAGTTTTGTTCGTAATGTAGGATTATATAAGAATTATCAGTCTCGTCGGGATGTTTGCTACTGCCATAAAGTTTGTAAAGTATTTTATTCTTTTTTACTGTCCCAACGTATGCTAAATTGTGCTCTTTTAGAGATTGAACCAATTCATAAGATGAAACCCAAATGTCGGCCGTAATGTTTCTGTTGGTTCTATAAATAGGTTTGCACAGCCGCAAAACTGACTGCGTTGGCACAGCTAATTTTCTTTCATTATCAGAAAGGCCGCGACCATCACTGTTTTTTCCAGTGTATATGTAAGCACTGTACATATATGATGTTCGTGCGTCAGTCAAAATCATAATTTTTATGCCGTATTTATTTGCTTTGTTAGGCATATACATACGATATTGGCATCGACCCCTGAAACCCAGCAACATCTCATCGATGCACACATAATGGCCGACACAATAACATTGCTGAGAATTTGAAACCAATTTGTTAAACAAACCAGAGATAGCTGCCGATTTATCCCCAAGTATTCACATGATCCTGTCTTGAGCGTTGTCAAATCTTAAATGTGATAAGATGGTCAGAAATCTTTTTAGCGACATTGTATTTCTAAACATGTCACGACCAGTGCCATCAGTTGAAAACATGGCATCTAAGTGTTCATGATTCGATTTGAAAGCCGCGGTATAGTATAACAGGCCTAAAAAAGCCTTTAATTCAATTAGGTCAATGTCTTTTAATTCAGGCTTATCTTCTCTCTTGTATTTCGTTTTTTCTTTATTAAATCTTTCATTTGTTATGTTTAATACTTCTTCTAACATTTCATCACTTAATAGATGTTTCCAAATACTATACGGATCTGCATTGCTGCCCAAATTTCTAATAGGTCCCTTTAATCATGGAAGAAACCTAACAATATTTTCAGCTAGGCTTCTTCTGTTTTTCGCAGGCTCAGTATGGGACCACTTGAATCTATTTTACCATAGAAAGCTCTGTTATGATCTGATACATCAATTTCTGCAGGCAACTCATCATCACAGCTAGAGTAGCTTGTTTCAGTAGCTGTATCGCCAGTCTGTACAATATCTTTAGCAGTCTCTTCTTCGTCAGAGTCGCCATCCTCTTGATCAGGGAGTTTTTCATCTGCATCACTTTCATTGTATTCCTCGAACCATTTCAGTAGTGTGCTTTTAAATTTTTCTCCCCCGAATCGAACTTTTTGGGATTATTTGACATTATTCTGTAAAAAATAATAATACCAACATAAGCAAAAAATGTTACGTAATTAGTGACATGGGGTCCTAGAAGACCCCAGGTTGTTTGTACTTACCGATTTCGAAAATGTTGTGCAGAAAACCGACATGAACTTATTGGTACTACACTTACATCTGATCAACTTGAAGGTACTGAAGCGTTGGCTCAGATTTACGCTTACGCCTAGAAACTATGCGGTCTTAGATATCCTCTGGGGTCGCTGGTGGCACCACGTGACCAGTTAAGGGTTAATAAAAAGCGATAATCACAATATAAAAGTAGCATCGAACGCAACACGTGTTATTTCTAATATTCTCGCTTTAACCGCGCGGTAACATCAAATGCAACCAGAATCTACTGTTTGTTGTTAGCGGCATATCTACCCCAAATAGTGGGTAGCCGTGTTTTTCTTTTTTTTTGTAACAGATCAAATTCACTGTCTAATATTTAGTCATTTACGATTCTTGAAATATACCACCATTATTTTTTAAACCAGCAATACATAAACGCTGTTTTTATATCAATTTCCCCAAAATCAAGAAGCAATTCATTTTATATGACTTGACAAACAGAACAAAGCTCTTAATGGAGTTCATATTCCATTACATTCTATATTGTAGCGTTGATGGTTAGAGCATATGTCAGAGACAAGTTTCACAATAGAGCAGATAATTGTCTAGGAACAGAACACCAATGTAATTAGGTGTGTGAGAGTGTGTTTATAACAGAGACTCATTGTAGCCTGTAAACGACATACTCGGCTCCATAATGCACATCTGAATCGAGAAAATGTGGCCTTAGTATATTAGTTGCTCACTCTATGTGTTTTGTGTAATTGTCACTATTATATACGCGCTTGTTGTTTTATCACTGGTTTCATGTCGAAAGTTTAGTGTTAGGGAACGAGATTATAGCAAAAAGTTAATGCGTTTTGTTTTTAGTGAATTTTCTTAAAAAAAAATTCACTAATGAGGAGGCCCCGACCAATATCCAGGATCAGTTTCTATATATATATATATATATATATATATATATATATATATATATATATATATATATATATATATATATATATATATATATATATATATATATATATATATATATATATATATATATATATATCACACCGATAACTTAAACAATAATGATCCGATTTTGATCAAATTTAGCACATACCTTTCTTTTGCAAGTGACTTGGATAAGTTCGTTAGTGAAGAAAATCAGCTCAGGTTTTCCCGAAACATTTTGTGTTTTCTTTGGAAAAATTTATACCTCCGGAAATAACAAAGTAAGGGCAATCAAATGTAATAAGCTGGTTTCTGTCATAAAGTCTACTGTGTACCAAAATTCAGATCTCTATCTTAAAAGACAAAAAAGTTAGAGGTAAATTAATTTTTATTTAATTAAATCTGATTCAAGAAAGTCAAAACGTCAAAATTAATTGAGTACGAATGGGAGTGAAAAATACTAGAAGAAATGACTAACAAGTTCCTAGATATGTGTCTAAGTCGTTATTTTCCTTGATTTCGTTATAATATGAGCAAAAAATCTATTGTAAATCGAAATGGTTTTGTGTAAATTTTAAAACATGTAACCGTCCTAAAAAGAATTTCGACTAGGTGCACATGTTAGCGTTGAGTGTATATATATATATATATATATATATATATATATATATATATATATATATATGTGTATATATATATATATATATATATATATATATATATATATATATATATATATATATATATATATATATATATATATATATATATATATTGCGTTAAAGGTGTTATCCTAAGGTTGACCTCAAGTGGATTCAAATCTGCTCGATAGTGAGGTCACTTTTGCCCATCAACCCTACCCTAAAAGCATCTATCTATCATATTATTATTATTAAGACTAGAAACACTTTAGGAGGTTGGCAGAATTTGATATGGTTGGATACTCACGCTCTTTTCTGTGTTGCTCTGCCTGAAGTCTTATGTTTATAAGCACCCCAGGCTAGTGCCTGGTTATTTTAAATTTAAGGAATCTAGATAATCGATAATTAGAATTTATTAATTGTGTTGCTACCAAATAGGGAAAATTTCAGGGAAGAATTTCTCTTCAATCAAACAGATATGTAAATATATACAATAATATAAAATTTATTCACATAAATAAATTTGGGATGGCAAACAAAATTAAATTGACATGGTTGGTACATTTAAAATAAAGATTATCTCACGCACAAATAAAAATTAAATAAACAGTAAGAGTTTTACGAAAAATAAATATCATTTTATATGGCGTATGACAAAATAATAAAGTGAAATGGTTGTATGTTACAAAAAATATTAATGTTACATTCTCGAGGTATATAAAAAATCAAATGCTGTATTTTACAGCTCAAAAGCAAACATAAATTATTATATAAAGTACTTGACGTTCGTCAATCAGTTTTGTTGATTCTTCAAAGAATTTAAAATGGGATTTCCGAATATTCAACTGGCCAGTCCTTTAACTGAGGCAATGCATATCAAGAATTATACTGGTTAAATATTTTACAAGCGAATATCTGTTAATTACAATTCGAGTACTATGTATCTAAATTGACAATATTGAAAAAATTCTAAAGAATAAACAAGAAATTTACAATTGCCCTTACAGACATCTCACTGACATTATGGAAATTAAAATTTGATTATGTTACTTTGAAAGTTCATATTGTAAATGTTCAAACGTTAGATTGCTACATGAAAAGTTTTGACTGTTCCGCACAAATAAAATTCAAAAGGCTCACCAAGCCGTGTCACCTGGAGTTACCTGTTGACAGTTTGAAGATGCTTTCCAAGTGGAATCAACCATCAGTGCCTAACATAGGCTTACAAACTCCAATAACATAGGGAAGGTTGGAGGGAATGAGTGCTACTTTCCATAAACTGTTATTGGGCATGTGGTTCTTGCTGCTCCCCTACTGGGTAAGGCAATTTGGCCCCTATTATTAAATGAAAAACCGTGTCATGTCGATGTTCGGAAATAATTTGACTGAAACTTCTCTACAGCAATTAAAAAGTTATTTGGCTCAGGTGCAATTTGAAATGCCGACTGACTCAGAGCTCGGTAACAAACAGAAACTATTTCTGATCAAAGTGAGGGATCTACCGGGTCGGTGAACAAAGGATCATTGATTGATTCGCGTTTTTCTGCTAAACACGTCGTTAATTTAAGGTCAAAATCCGATTAAATGACATTAAACAATGACTGACAACTGTTGTTAGATAATATCGACAACGAAAGGGATCTTATCACCTATTTCAAGATAATTATAATCCACGGTAATTAAAGCGATGTTTAGTCGGGAATCGCCTGGCCAACACTCCTCTCGAGCCAACGACTTGTTCGTTCAGATCTAACTTCACCCCCTCAACACCTTCTGCCCCTGGCCTATACTTCAGGACCCTCAAGGTTAGTTTTCTACCAGGCATCTAACTAATAACTAACTAATATAGTTCCGGACATGCCTCAATACAAAATTATCCTGTCCCGGTTTCAGGGCCTTCTGGGAAAATGTTCTTAACTAGCTCAACTGCTTGTTCATATGAGATCATCATTACAGGAAAAATCCAGATAAACTTGCAACGATATTAGCTCTGTACTTCACAGCTCTGAATAATATAAGTAACGTCTTTCCACTAGTGGAATATTCCGTCCTTTGATACTTGAATTTTAACGTGCATTATTGAAGCACAGTACTGGCTCTGGGGTACTTAACACATTAGTGAATTTTCATCAAATATTTATTGAAATCAAAACCTGAAATATTTACTGTAGATAGAGTTATTTGCCACTACTTGAGATACCTGGCGGTTTTCTAAGCGTTTCTAAATCAGTATCGATGCTAGATTAAAAAAACGCAATCGTTACAAACATTGAACCAATCTATTACAAGATATAGCTGCTAGTAGACACATGTAGAGCATAGCTCAGTGGCGTAAGTCCCTGTACATCGGATAATCAAATTCAATTGACTCCTGCATGACGAGTTCGAATTCTAGTTACTTTACTTTTCTCAATTTTTTTAGCTTCATTTTACTTTACAGTTATCTAACCAGATTGTTGTTATTTGGATAAATTTTTAAGTGAGTTTATGTCTAAAAAATAATTAGACAAAGAGAAGATGAAAGTTTTAAGAGTTAATTCAATATGACTATCGTATCTGGTTCCTCGTTCTTGCCCTACCTTAGTGAAACCGTTCCATAGTTAATACAGTCGTAGAATTTTTCCATGGCTTCACAAGTGCTTGTTTTAGTGAATTTTCTTTTAAAAAATCACTGAAGAGGAGATCCCGACCCTTGAATTTTGAAAAAATTTCTTCAAATGAGCGGGAACTAGGCACCCTTGAACCCATATCCAGGGTCAGTTTCAATTATATATATATATATATATATATATATATATATATATATATATATATATATATATATATATATATATATATATATAAAGGATAAACTATTTACCAAAATTTAGGTCTGTAAGTTTAACGACAAAAAAGTTAGAGGTATTCAAAGAAAAAAACTTGGGGTTTTCCTCAAAACGTAAAAACTCGCGATTTGAAACGTCAAAATTGGCAACATTTAGGCAAAGAACCTGAAAGAAATACGGATTATGTAAACAGTGTTCTGCAAGCCCTTAAGTTTCAGCTTAAACAATCATTACCCTTCATTCTTAATAAAATATTTCCAGAAAATTCATTTCAAATAGACACTTTATCTGATGCTTTGGAAGTAGTTTTAGTTAAATTTATGGTTTAACGGTCTAGTTGTAGTAGTAGTAGCAGTGGTGGGGAGGCCAACGCCAAGCAAGTAGGCCACAATGGACCCTTTTTGCCAACCCCAGCAACTCAGCAACCATGCTCTACTCTTCCTCGGTTCCGTCGCCAAACCGCCTCGACCTCGAGATGAAGGCCATGACGGTCTTCAATTGGACGGTTTAACGGTCTATAATTTTTAGCTAATTTTCATAGAAAAAATGCGTTAATGAGGAGACCGCGGCTTTTGAATCCTAAAATATTTATTCAAATGAGCGCAAGCTCAATATAATTGTTATTATGCAAGATACGAGAAAAACTTGTATACTTTACCTATAGGGTGTTTTGAGCTGTATCTTATAAAATTATTTTGACAACCACAGGATGGCCCATAAGTCGTTGGTGATACCAAAATATTTTTTTATTGCATTTTTGCAATTTTCATCGAAATATGATGCATGTTTTTAATAATTATTGTGGCCCTTACTTGGTTAAACCTTTCCATACTAACTATAGATGAAGAGACTCTTTATTGGGCTTCACAAGTGCTTGTTTTCTACTCTGTAGCCGGTTTCACGGCATCATTAGATAGGGGACAATTGAATTTGTTTATACGCAATCGTGACAACTATAGGTAAAAATATGTTGTTGAGTTATCGTGTTTTGTTTAAAATATTCCTTAACCCTAAAATGCAGAAACAATTCCTCTCAGGCCCGGAGATATTTTGGATACTTATAATTTGTTTAAAATAATTTCAAGCGGCTTAAGCTATGCTCTGAACACAACCTTATTAAACACACACTTGATTCAAAACTATTCAAGTGTACCTACTTAAAAATCGTAAAAAAATATGCTCTATTAGCAAGTATCGACTTGTTCCTACAGAGTTATTATATATTATTATAACCTTCTGGAGGTTGCGCAATACATCTCGGATGTTCTTGACAAAAAGGTGGATGTGATTTACATCGATTTCTCAAAGGCTTCTGATATGATCAGCCATAATATCATTTTGACCAAGTTGGATGAGCTGTTCCTCTACACTGCTTCAACTTTTTGGGTCATATCAGTCAACACAAAGCAGTATGTTGTGTATGGGGTACATCGTTCTGAGGAACATACTGCCACCTCAGGGGTCAAATATGGGGCCTCTTCTGTTTCTTATCTTTATCAACGAGCCGGCTCATAATCTTCAGTGTGATCGGCGCCTTTTTGCGAATGAATTCAGATTATAGGCGTGGATAGGTTCTATTCAAGACTGCTGTGTCCTTCAGGAAGATATTGACAGGGTGTACGCGTTGTGTGATCAAAATATTCTTAACATGGACATTTCTAGGTGCAAGGGAATTAGTTTTTCTAAGGAAAAAACCCACCTTTTTTGCTTATACTTACTGAGATGTCAATATTCGACGTGAAAGCTTTAGGGGTTGTATTAGACTCAGAGCTTTCTTTTAGTTACCAAGTTTCGCAGACAGTTTTACCAGCTCTAGGCATGCTTGGCTTTTTGATAAAGAATTGCAAAATTTTTCTACAGAACAAGATCTGAGGAGGTCAGTTCTGGAGCATTTACCAGTATTACTTCACGAATGCTGACTAGGGTTTCAGAATCGACAGTTAGAAGGTGGTATTTGTGCTTGGAACATAGTGGAAACATACGCTCTAAATTTAGTCTAGTTTGTTCGTATTCGTTTGTTGTTGTTGTTCTTTAATGATTAGGTATTCTGGTAATGTAATTTTATTTGGTATGTGTTTATTTCCTTAAATGAGTGGTTCAATTCACCCATTGGATTATTATTAAACGCCTAAATGACATAAAGTGTTAATTGATACAGCTAGTTGTTTAGTACTTGAGTATAAAAGCTATGTACAGGTCCCTAATATGAACTTTCTTGATTAAGGTCGAAAAAAAGGCTAGAATGGTACTAATCCACAAAGTGTGACACATCGCTGAATTTGGAATAAGAATGACTTTCAGAATATGATGTCAGAAAATAAGGGCCGTATTTAAAAAAAAAAGTTGATGATGGTCCCGCATAGATGAAACGTCAGATTCAAATATTAGCAATGCTACGTTAAAGAAAATGAAAAGTTGCCATGTAGAAGTGTCATCGGTATTGGTGTAGGTCCACCATCCAGGCCAGAAAAAAATATATATGTAAAATCGAAAAATTCAAATCTTTCAAAATATCCAAGCCCAAAAAATTTTCGGAGATGTCTAAACGCCAATTTTTTGGGATTTTGAGGGCGCAACTTTTCTCCCAATTAACCAAGTCTGTATCTGATACCGTTTTGCAGATGCCCATACTGTCCCTCCTTATCTTGGACACACTGTATATATATATATATATATATATATATATATATATATATATATATATATATATATATATATATATATATATATATATGCTTGAATGTTACATTTAAGCAACATGCCAATCGCAAAGAAACTAAAGGTTTTTTGCATAAAACTAAAATATCCGAATTAACTGCCATAAGATATTGGACGAAATTATGTGTTAAATTCCATTTTTCATATTTGTATTAAGCTATATTTAAAAAATATTTACACAAAACGTAAAGATAATAAACTCGTTGGGAATCTGTAAGTTTAAAGACCAAAAAGTTAGAGGTATTCAAAGAAAAAACTTGGGGTTTTCCTCAAAACGTAAAAAGTCGCTATTTGAAACGTCAAAATTGGCAACATTTAGGTAAAGAACCTGAAAGAAATACGGATTATGTAAAGAGTGTTCTGCAAACCCTTAAGTTTCAGCTTAAACCATCATTGCCCTTCACTCTTAATAAAATATTTCCAAGAAATTCATTTCAAATAGGCACTTTATCTGATGCTTTGGAAGTAGTTTTAGTTAAATTTACGGTCTATAATTTTTAGCTGATTTTCATAGAAAAAATTCGTTAATGAGGAGACCGCGGCTTTTGAATCCTAAAAAGATTTCTTCAAATGAGCGCAAACTAGGCCCCCTAGAATCCAAATCCAGGTTTACTTTCTGTTTACATATGTAGTGTGACGCGTTTCTACGGTAAAGCTCAATATAATTGTTATTATGCAAGATACGAGAAAAACTTGTATACTTTACCTATAAAGTGTTTTGGGCTGCATCTTATAAAATTATTTTGACAACCACAGGATGGCCCATAAGTCGTTGGTGATACCTACTTTTTTTTTTGAACATTCCTTATTGCATTTTTGCATTTTTCATCGAAATATGATGCATGTTTTTAATAATTGTTGTGGCCCTTACTTGGTAAAACCTTTCCATACTAAGTACAGATGAAGAGACTACTTATCGGACTTCATAAGTGCTTGTTTACTACTCTGTAACCGGTTTCACGGCATCATTAGATAGGGGACAATTAAATTTGTTTATACGCAATCGTGACAACTATAGGTAAAAATATGTTGTTGAGGTTTCTTGTTTTGTTTAAAACATTCCAACACTAAAATGCACAATCAGTGCCTCTCAGGCCCGGAGATATTTTAGATACTTATAATTTGTTTGAAATAATTTCAAGCGGCTTAAGCTATGCTCTGAACACAACCTTATTAAACACACACGTGATTCAAAAATATTCAAGTGTACCTACTTAAAAATCTTTAAAAAATTATGTTCTATTAGCAAGTATAGACTTGTTCCTACAGAGTTATTATATATTATTATAACCTACTGGAGGTTGCGCAATACATCTCGGATGTTCTTGACAAAAAGATGGATGTGATTTACATCGATTTCTCCAAGGGTTCTGATATGATCAGCCATAATATCATTTTGACCAAGTTGGATGAGCTGTTCCTCTACACTGCTTCAACTTCTTGGGTCATATCAGTCGAACACAAAGCAGTATGTTGTGTATGGGGGACATGGTTCCGAGGAACATACTGCCACCTCAGGGGTCAAATATAGGGCCTCTTCTGTTTCTTATCTTTATCAACGAGTCGGCTCATAATATTCGGTGTGATCGGCGCCTGTTTGCGAATGAATTCAGATTGTAGGCGTGGATAGGTTCTGTCCAAGACTGCTGTGCCCCTCAGGAAGATATTGACAGGGTGTACGCGTGGTGTCATCGAAATATTCTTAACACGGACATATCTAGGTGCAAGGTAATATGTTTTTTTAGGGAAAAAAATCCCACCTTTTTTGCTTATACGTACTGAGATGTCAATGTTCGACGTGAAAGCTTTAGGGGCTGTATTCGCCCCAGAGTTTTCCTTTAGCTACCAAGTTTCGCAGACAGTTTTATCAGCTCTAGGCATGCTTGGCTTTTTGATAAAGAATTGCAAAATTTTTCTACAGAACAAGATCTGAGGAGGTCAGTTCTGGAGCATTTACCAGTATTACTTCACGAATGCTGACTAGGGTTTCAGAATCGACAGTTAGAAGGTGCTATTTGTGCTTAGAAAATAGTGGAAAGATACGTTCTAAATGTAGTTTAGTTTGTTCGTATTCGTTTGTTCTTGTTTTTTTTTAATGTTTAGGTCTTCTGGTAATGTAATTTTATTTGGTCTGGGTTTATTTCCTTAAATGAGTGCTTCAATTCACCCCTTGGATTATTATTAAACTCCTAAATGACATAAAGTTTTAATTGATACAGCTAGTTGTTTAGTACTTAAGTATAAAAGCCATGTACAGGTCCCTTATATGAACTTTCTTGATTGAGGTCGAAAAAAAAGGCTAGAATCGTACTAATCCACAAAGTGTGACACATCGAGAAATTTGGAATTAGAAGGGCTTTCAGAATATTATATCAGAAAATGAAGGTCGTATTTAAAAAAAAAAAAAGTTAATGATGGTCCCGCAAAGACGAAACGTCAGATTCAAACATTAGCAATGCTACGTTAAAGAAAATGAAAAGTTGCCATGCAGAAGTGTCATCGGTATTGGTGTAGGTCCATCATCTAGGCCAGAAAAAAAATATGTAAAATTGAAAAATTCAAATCCTTCAAAATATCTCCAAGCCCAAAACATTTTCGGAGATGTCTAACCGCTCATTTGTTGGAATTTTGAGCGCTCAACTTTTCTCCCATTTAACCAAGTCTGTATCTGCTACCGTTTTGCAGATGCCCATACGGTCCCATCTTATCTTGGACACACAGGACACCAATATGATAGGGTTTTTATAGTAATTATCCTTTGTGTCCATTATCAAGTTTGTTAAGTTTTTTTTATAGTTGCTATACCAAGTTTCTAAAGCTTGGTTATTTTTATCTTTAGGCCACTTTATTCTCAATTATATATATATATATATATATATATATATATATATATATATATATATATATATATATATATATATATATATATATATATATATATATATATATATATATATATATATATATATAAGCTTATATGTTACAATTAAGCAACATGCCAATCGCAAAGAAACTAAAGGTTTTTTGCATAAAACTAAAATATCCGAATTAACTGCCATAAGATATCAGACGAAATTATGTGTTAAATTCCATTTTTCATATTTGTATTAAGCTATATTTAAAAAATGTTTACACAAAACGTAAAGATAATAAACTCGTTGGGAATCATAGACGTAACCGTTAATCCAACAAAATATGTTGTAGGTTATTAGCCATATATTTTTAGTAACAAAACAACATCGACAGAAATATTTACTTCGGCATTCTTTTTACACCAGTGTGAATGGAATACTTAACCATTATAAAAATAGCTTTCTAACGTAATCTGGCTTAAGAGTGTTCGATCGTAAAATAAATATATACACTCAATTAAATCCAATCAACAAATAAATCTGTTCCATTCAGTTTATAACTGTCTGTTTCATCAAAATGTTCTTACAGCCAACACGTCAATGCTGAATTGAAAGGGTCTATTTTGGAAAATTTAGGATCATCAGGTCATTAATTATTATTATATGATCGCTAAGAAGCGTGTTAATTTGCTTTAACAAAAACAATTAAAATTAGCCAGTTTAAGTTTAATCGATATTTGATAAAGGATTTTCCGTACACGAATAAATTCAGTTTTAGTAGGGAATTTTCATTAAGAAACTGAAATTAAAATTCACTTTTGAAAAAGTACATATATATATATATATATATATATATATATATATATATATATATATATATATATATATATATATATATATGTATATATATATATATATATATATATATATATATATATATAAAGCTTATTTCGGGCTTTTTCTTATTAATAATAGGTGCCTCGACAATAAAAGCCATTGGCACAGACAAAAAATAAAGATAAATCTGAAACAGAAGTTATAAACACAAACACTCGTCTAACTTAGTATAACATAAATGTGCAATCTTAAGTTACAATGTGGTGTAAACATTAGTAGCTTTCAAGAAATAAATTAGTCTCGATAGGTCATTGGTTCCGGACAAACTGAGGATGTCACTGATGTTTTCCTTAAGATTCAGATACGACCGTTGTTCACTATATCCCAGGCACTCAGTCAAAATGTGGTTTACTGTGAGTTGAGTACTACAATGTCTGCATAAAGGAGGTTCACTTTTTTCTAGTAGGTGTTTGTGTGTAAGCATAGTATGACCAATCCTTAACCTTCTGATAATGATAAGTTCCCGTCTGTTTAGGTTTGTTATTTTTGTTATCTGAATGGTGGCTTCTATGTTTCTGAGTTTAGTTTGAGCATTAAACCATAAATTTTGCCATTCTTCGTGAACAGTGTGTTTTAAGCGGGTTTGAAGGTCTGTATGTATAATGAATTCATGATCTGGATTAATTTTTCCACAAGCCTTCTTAGCTAAGTTATCTGCCTCTATGTTGACTCCTATACCAGAGTGAGATGGCACCCATACTATTACTGTTGATTTTTCACACTGGGATATTTCCCTTGCCGTTTTATGTATGTCTGCAACAATAGGATGTTTATTGTAAAGTGTTTCTATGGCATTGACAGCTGATAATGACAATGATAATGAGCCGCAGCAGATAATGGGAAGATTTAAGGAAAGTTTCTAGACAGAAGTGTACAGCTGTGAGCTCTGCTGTATACACACTGCAAACATCCGAGAGTCGTAGACTCAGTTTTATATCCGCTCCGAAAACGGAGCAACCAGTGGTTAAGCCGCATCTAGATGCATCAGTGTAATATATTGCGTCATATGGGCACTGGCTGAGAACCCCATAAAAATTTGCTCTTAGAGTGGGGGCAGGTGTTGTTCGTTTGTTGTAAATACTCAAGGTTGTGTTGATAATAAGGTGGTTTTCCAACCATGAAGGATCTGATTTAATTTCGCGCTTATTTAAAAAAAAGTCTGTATCGCTCTAAAATAAAAATTTTGTTAATGAAAATTCGCTCAAAATGCTCATGTTTTCACTTCAGCTTTTAACATTAATATAAGGGTTAAAATAGAATAAACACATTTACAGCCCAGCTCTACCCGGAGAATAGCTAGAACACACATTTTGCATTTTATGCATTCAAGGAAGAATATGCCAAGTAAGATGGAAGAATGAGATATATTTGAGATGGATCAAGAAGGCCTTATATTTACATCGGCGCTGAAGTGACATGCACTGCGTTCATTGGTGGTTTCAATTGATATACCAAAGGGTAGCCGCATTGTTAACAGATATAATTATCTAGGTTATTGTCAACTATTTACGTGAAAAAATTCATATACTATAAATGAAATCGAAATAAAAATGAACTTGCTAGTGGCATAATTTTACAAATACATAATTTACAGGTCTACTAAATGATTTCCATGACATTGGAGTAAAATCACAAATTCCCTGACATTTCCCTGCCATTTTAGGGGTATTTCGAATTCCCTGACTTTTCTCGGGATTCCAGGTTGGTACCCTATGATGATCGTATATATATATATATATATATATATATATATATATATATATATATATATATATATATATATATATATATATATATGAATGATATGAAATATACACAACGGCCAACATGGCGGGTACTACAGACGTGCTAGTAAATGAGTTAAACAAACTTCGAAAAAGTGAACTGATAGATCTGATAATTAATAATAAACTTCCCAGTAACAGTGAGTCGGTGCGGGATTTACTTCTAAAACATAGTGAAGAGTGTAAAAAAACAAATCGTAATGGTGATAACGAAGTTTTTCATGATTCAAGTGATTCCGTGAGTGTGGAAGAGACTTGTACAAATCGAGTGTGCAGGAGAGTAGAAAGGCACTATGAGACACTGATAAATGTAGTGCAGATGATGGAGAACACAATGTCGTCACAGAACAAAATTATTAGTATGTTGGAGAATAATTCAAATAACAAGGTTAGAAAGAGTTTAGTTTCTAAGAAAGAAACACATGTAACGCCATCTAGGGACCGACAGCAGTCTTCTATAGACTGGAAACAAAAGCAGGCTAGTGTAACTGAGAGAACGACGCAGGAGAAATCTGCAGATGTACAAAATGAAACCACGATGGACTATCCAGTCGATGATGCGGAGCAATCTGACAAGATAAAAATTATCAGTCAAGAGGTCGATGACTGGAGAAATAAAAATAAACACAAATATAAAGAAAAAAATATTGTGATAGGAACCAACAACAGAACATCGGCTAAGTTAAAAACAGTGCCTAAAAATGGTTACATACATCTGTTTAGGATGCATTCTACGACCACTGAGAAAGAAGTGCTTGAGTACCTGAAGCAAACGGCAAATTCTATAGAATTTAAATGTGAGCTGCTAAAGAGGACCGAGGATACGTCGTCATTTAAGATCACTTATCCACTGGATCGCTTACAGGATGTTTATGATCCTAATATTTGGCCAGAAGGGGCTGCAGTTAGAAGATTTTTTCTATCTAGAAATTTTCAAGAGAGGAAGACGGAGGGACACAACTTATAGTTTCAGTCAAATCAATGAATTCAATGACGACAGATCCAAAGCTTGACGTGAAAGAAAATTTTCAATTTAAATTACTCCATATAAATGTTCAGTGTTTAGTCAATAAACTCAATCATATGGAATTAATTATAAGTGAACGTTCGCCTCATTTTCTGTGTTTCACGGAACACTGGATTACAGATGTAAATTTAGTAGCGGGGTTGACAATTGGGGGGTACGTTCCTGTCGCTTGTTTCGTTCGGAAAAAGCACATACATGGTGGTGCGATCCTTTTTGTTAGGAATGAGATTCAGCAAAGTTGCAAGGAAATAAAGTATATTGCAAAAATGTCTGCGGAGCTGCATATTGAATGCTGTGCGTTGGAGTTTGAGGGTAAGACTTGCTTTATTGTGGTCTATCGTCCTAGCAGTTCCCGTGACTTTGATTTGTTTTTTTCTGTTTTGGAGAGTGTTCTCAATAAGGTCTGTAGAAAGTATGAACAGGTTGTTATCACGGGCGATCTCAACATTTGCAGTATGAATTCTCAATCTACAGAATCTAAGAGACTAAACGGTCTGTTGGACTGTTATCACTTAAAATCATTAGTAAACACACCAACGAGGGAGGGTAGATATCTGGGAATACTGGTTCGTTCGTCGATAGACTATGTTATCACCAATATTGCAGATAGTGCTGCAACCGTGTTTGATCCTGCAGTGTCTGATCACAGTGCTCAAGAATTATTGTTTAACATACACATGATTGACCTTCCTGTAGCGGATGATCGGTCTTGTTTTGTTAGGCGTAGAGTGTTTTCTAGCCGGGCCGCTGACTTATTTGGTAGGTTTTTGAAAGAATATCCTATTCAGGTTAATTATTCGGAGAGGGCTAATATCGATCAGGTTTTTGGTGATTTTTTTTATCAGTTTATTACATTGTTTAATTTGGCATTTCCGGTGAGACTGGTCAAACTAGGGAACCCCCATGATAAAATGACCAGGTTTCAGTATTCTCCGGAACTGAAGAGATGTTCTGAAAATTTAAAATTGTTTAATCGACTTAGAAAATTGTGCAATTCAAACGATATAGATGAAAAATATAAGGACTTGAAAAAACAATTTAATTTGCGCATTCGAGAAGAAAAGCAGCAATTTTACTTAAGCTTGATAGAAGGCTCGGATAATAAGACAAAAACTTTTTGGTCACTTGTCAACAATAATAAACATACAAAAAATATAAAAAATGGGCCTAATAATATCAAAATAAAACATAATGGTCAGATTATTTCCGATACAAAAACCACAGTTGACTTGTTTGGTCATGTTTTCTCTTCGGAAGTTCAAAATCAGGTGAGATCTCAGTATGGTGGTCAGGCTTTGGGTGGCACAACCACTAGAGTGAATAATCGGTCAATTTTTGTAGAACCGTTCACTCCTTCTGAAATTGAAAACATTATAAATAACTTAAAAAATAAAAAATCATCTGGTATTGATGAAGTTCCCATCTCGCTAATTAAGCGATATCCAGAAACAATAGCCGGTTGCATCTGCCATATAATGAACTTGTCACTTGTCACCGGTGAGTTTCCAAATCAGCTAAAGCAAGCCAAGGTAATTCCATCTGCAAAAAAGGGAGACAAACAAGATATTTTCAATTACAGGCAACTCTCAATACTTAGTGTATTTTCTAAAATAATGGAAAAAGCGATGGCTGTACGATTGGAGAACTTTTTGGGAGATCAGGGAATAATATCGAAGTGCCAGCACGGTTTCAGGCCTGGACTATCAACGGAAACGGCTGTTGTTGACATGGTGCAGTACATATACGACGAACTTGATAGGGGTCAGCGCGTGGTGGCTTTTATGTTTGATCTCTCTAGGGCGTTTGATACGCTAAATCCGCAACTGCTTGCGAAAAAGCTGCAGTGCCTGGGTGTCAGGGGCCCTGTTTGCGACTGGCTGCTCTCGTTTCTAACAAACAGACAAATGGTAGTATCGGTGGATGGAGTGCAATCACGACCTTTTGATGTACAGCTTGGCACTCCGCAGGGAAGTGTTTTGGGCCCGTTGTTGTTTGTCTTGTATGTGAATGATCTACCTGAACATATTGGGGAGGGGAGGTTGTTCATGTACGCGGACGATACGACAGTGGTTGTGTCGGGGTCGGATACACACGAGGTTAACCGGAAGGTTAACTCGTTACTTGAACGGTTCGGTAAGTGGTGTGAGGCCAACCAGCTCCTTATAAATTACAAGAAAACCGTATTTCTTGAATTCAGAGCCCAGCAAAAGCAGGCAATTAACCTTGATTTTCGGGGCACTGTAGTGTCTCAGGCCACAAGCGTGAGGGTATTGGGGGTAACTATTGACCAGCATCTTTCATGGAAACAACATATTGAGGTTTTGTGCGGTAGGCTTAATCAGAGCCATTTTCTAATATTTCGGTTAGCAGAGTTCCTTGAGACCAAAGCTCTGATGACTGTCTACTACTCGGAAGTTTATTCCTTGATATCTTACAACATTGTTGCTTGGGGACAGTCGGTTGAGGTGGAAAGGGTTTTTATACTGCAAAAAAGAATAATAAGAGTGATTTTTGGTATGAGAGTAACACAATCTTGTAGGGCGCTTTTCAGGGACGAAAAAATAATGACGCTAACATGCGTTTACCTATATAAACTTTTAAATTATATTCATGGTGTCAAAGATGGGCTAACAAGGCAGTCTGAGATGCACTCTTACTCCACTCGCCACGGGAATCTGTTTAGGAACAGGATGTTCTGTAAAATGATGTACAGAAAGTCGCCCTCTTTTGCAGGGGTGGATCTATATAACAGGTTGCCGGAAACTATAAAAGCAATTCAAAATGTGAACGAATTCAAAGCATCGCTGAAATCATACCTAACCAATAATTGCTATTACTCAATTGCGGAGTATTTGTCTGATACCCGTGGGGCACAGAGTTGAGACGAACGAAAATTTTATTGTGTTTGTTCGTTTGAAATGTTTCTAGTTTGTTTTTTACATTTGTTATCATAGTTTGTTTTTATTTTAATAATTGACGTGCTCAACCATTTGTAAATGGAATTAAGGCAAAATAAATTATTGACTATTGACTATTGACTATTGACTATTGACTATATGTATGTATGTATGTATCACACCGACAACTCAAAATATAATGGGCCGATTTTGTTAAATTTGGCATGTACCTTCCTTTTGTAGATGGCTTGGATAAGTTCGTTAGTCAGGAAAACCGGACGAGTTTTTCCGGGAAAATTTTGAGTTTTCATTCGAACAAATTTTTTATCTCAAAAAATAAAAAAGCTATGATAACCAAATTTGGTACGTAGGTTTAAGATATAAAAAGTAAACTATACACCAAAGTTTAGATTTATATGTTACAAGAAAAAAAAGTTATAATAAAATATTTTGTGCCAGATAATTTCTAGGATAATTGACTACCATAACGTACTTGCTGCGTCCAGGCTTTTTATATGTTTATATATATATATATATATATATATATATATATATATATATATATATATATATATATATATATATATATATATATATATATATATATATATATATGTATCCTTCTGATAACGCAAATAAAAATAATTAACCGATTTCAATGAAACTGGACAACTGCCTTTCTTTTATTAATGGCTTGGATGAGTTCGTTATCCAGGAAAATCGGACGGGGTTTTCCCGGAAATTTTTGAGTTTTCTTTCAAAAAAACATTTTTTCTCCGAAAATAACAAAGCTGTTTTAATGTAATTTACTGTATATGTTGCCTTGGGAGAGGCCTTACTAAGCACCAAAATTCAACTTTCTAAGTTTACAGAAAATTGAGTTATTCAAAGTTGAAAAAAATTTTGAAACATTTTTTTTCTCAAAAAATTACAAAGTTATTTTAATGAAATTTGGTGAGTATCTTGCCCTAGGAAAGACCTTGCTACGCACCAAAATTAAACTTTCTAAGTTAATAGAAAACTGAGTTATTCTAATTTGAATATGATAGAGTATTTTTTTCTCAATATTTTGGTATATTTACACTTTATGTGAAAAATTGCATGAAAAGGCCAATTCGTATTATGGATTTAAAATCAAGTATCCATGATATCCCAATGTTATCGCGTTATAACCGCATTAGATGCGGCATTTTATAACCATTGCAGGAATATAGCTCACGATAGGGTTAACTGGAAGAATAAGCAATATATATATATATATATATATATATATATATATATATATATATATATATATATATATATATATATAAATATATATATATATATATATATATATATATATATATATATATATATATATATATAATATATATATATATATATATATATATATATATATATATATATATATATATATATATATATATATATATATACCTCTCATTTCTTAAAGTTTGTGTGCACTTAATTAACACCCTGTATATACACAGATAAAAGTTTACACGGATCTGGATTTTGGTTCTAGGGACACTAATTCGCGTTCACCTGAAGCAAATTTTGCAAAGTCTCGCCATCTATAATTCTCTAATAGCGAATTTTCGTAATGAAAATTCGCTAAAAAGGATAAATAAAAAATAATTGGAAGCATTTATAAATATATTTCATACTTATTTTTCCACTGCAAATAACATGTGTCACTTAAACCGGATGTATAGCACATCAAGCAATAAGCAAGAGACTTTGCATTCAGAAAAATTAGCAAAAACATGCCTCTGTGACAAATCTAATTACACGACTTTTGACAGGCATCAACACCCTTCCAGCAAATTAGACTAATTATTTCAAGTTTTTTTCCACATACGGCAAGCTAAAATATTGAATATGAAAACATATTCAATTAAAATATGCGTTCTGGTCATGTTAAATATAGACGGTGATGAAGTTAATCCTCACTACACAGAGCTGAAATGTATACGCTAAATCGCTGAATACCGTGTGTGTTGTTAACGAAAATAAATTCTAAAACAAACAGGCATTCTTCCGTGTATTATACAAACAGACAATATTGTTTTTAATTAACGCGATGCTAGAGCAGCAAACGAGCAAACGTAGATGTGATTTTTTTAAAACCTATATCAGGCCACCGTTTTACTATTATACAGGCTGGCGCATTGAAAACGAAACAGACAGACTTGCATCCAGAGAATTTTTTTTAAGAAATGCTGAAACACGTTAATTTTAATATTGAGGGGGACATGTTTTGACATAAAACTCAACTTTGTCACATCAACCCCTTAAGAGTGGTGATAACAACCGTTATATTTTAAATAGGGAACATGGGTCAGGTGTTACATCATTTGAAAGCCCTTTCTTTTTTGAATTCAGCACACAAATTTTTTTGGAAGTTTTATCAACCTGTTTAAAAATTATTTACAGTTGGAGTTGCAAGAACGTATTTCATTCATTGTGATAAGAAATGCACTAATTAGTCAATTTTCCGTTTAAAAAAAAACTAAAAAACAAAACCAAACGTTCAAAAATTATTATTCCGTTAAGTAGGTGTTCAAATTGTTGACCACCAACTTCCATACAAAAGTACAAATTTTGTTCAAAACGAGCTCTGACATTCTGGAGCATTTGTGGAGTTATTAGACGGCATTTTTCAACAATGCGTCGTCGTAATTCTTCCAGAGACTCCGGTTCTGTTGCGAAAATTCTACTCTTTAAATGGCCCCATAGAAAGAAGTCTAAAGGAGTTAAATCCGTGGATCTAGTGGGCCACTCAATAGCACCTCTACGCCCAATTTAGTGCTCTGGAAACTCTCTGTTTAAAACCTCCCTAACACGTTGTGAAAAACGCGAAGGAGATCCATCTTGTTGAAACACTAATTGATTTTATTGATAGCGATCATCATTTTCAACAATGTCAATTAGTAGAGGGTAAACGATATCTTCTAGTAAATCCAAATAGGTTTCGCCACTGAAATTGCCATCAAGAAAAATTGGTCCGATTAAACGGTCTCCAAAAATGCCACCCCAGACATTCAATTTCTGTGGAGTTTGAGTGTGGACTTCGTGAAAATTTCTTGGATTATTATCTGCCCAATAACAACAATTATGACGATTGACTGTAGAGTTTAATAAAAACGTACACTCTTCTGAAAAACAGACGTTGAACAGAAAGTTCCTGTTATCAGCTATTTGTGCAGTCATAACTTCACAAAACTCCAGCCGCCGCGCCGATCAAAATCATCTACATTAAGTTGTTGTACAAGATGAATTTAATACGGGTGAAATTTATGATGCTTCAATATTCGCTAAATAGTTCTTCTTTTGCTGTTTGAAACAGTGGCCAAATATTATCGTGCTCAAAGTTGGGTCTGCAGCAATTTGTCCTAAAACTTCAATCTCAGTAGTCTCATTTCTAACCGGAAATTCACGTCCAGGATCCCGTTTTTTGTTGGCTACTGAACCACGTTGTCGAAACTTTGTAACTAACTCCAAAATGTATTTTCTGTTGACATGTCTGTTCGGATGTCGTTCATTAAGTAAATTTGCGGTACGATTGTCACAGTCATCGTTTTTGAAAAATAAAAAGTAATTATTTCAACTCTTTCTTCTACAGAATACACCATTGTGAAATTATTTTTCGGTAGTACTATCAAGTATCAAACCGACCGATAAACTGAAATAATAAACCGCATTTCTCTCATTCCGATAAGAAATGTTCTGATAGTCAATTTTTTTTACAAACCACATTACTTATCGGAATAAGTGAAGTGTGTTTTTGCATTTTCAACTGTGAATAATTTTTAAACGAGTTGATAAAACTTCCAAAAAAAATTGGTCTGCTGAATTCAGAAAAGAAAGAGCTTTCAAATGATGTAACACTCGACCCATGTTTCCTATTTAAAATATAAGGGTTGTTATCACCACCCTTAAGGGGTTGATGTGACAAAGTTGATTTTTATGTCAAAACAATATTAAAATTGACGTTTTTCATCGTTTCTTAAAAAACTATATATATATATATATATATATATATATATATATATATATATATATATATATATATATATATATATATATATATATATATATATATATATATATATATATATATATATATATCTTCTGAATGAAGTTGCAAATGTGCACTGGTTGCTTATTGTGACTCCGTATGTTTTTGTTTCTTTATCAAGCGTGTTGCCATCTCCATCCGGCTATACGATACTGATGAGAGATAATTAACTTGAAATACGTGGTGTATGCCGTTGTCTCCTTTGCGGCTTCTGCCTTAACCTTTCTCTTTGTATAGTATAGAATTTGCCGCGTAAAAAAGCATGTAAATATATATATATATATATATATATATATATATATATATATATATATATATATATATATAATTCATAATTCAAGCCAAATAGTCATTATTTGTTGGTCAAGAGTTCGGGCCTTTAGATTCCAAGCGATCGGCATATAATTTGCAACATTAATACAAAATTTTATTATATACGGGTGCACAAAATTTGAAGAGAGTTGATTCACGCCAAAAAGTAATCAACATAATCTGAGAAGAATTTCTTTTTTGAGACCCTGTAACTCCGTTACTTTGAGTTTCAAAACGAAACGCTATAGGAACCTGTGGCACTAGTTTTCCAAGTAATATATATATATATATATATATATATATATATATATATATATATATATATATATATATATATATATATATATATATATATATATATATATAATATCCAAAAAATGAAACCGATCCCGAATGATCCCGAATATGCGTTCTAGGGTTCCTAGTTGGCGCTCATCTCAATAATTTTTTTTATTCAAAAGTAGGGATCTTACCAGTGAATTTTTTCTATGAAAATTCTGCAAAAGCATTAAAGCCTTTCCTCATCGGCTGTTGATGTATATACAAATAACAAAAGAATACCCTCTTGGCCTACTATTTGTCATAACGTATTATGAAGAAAACATTTGTTGATAAACGAATAACAATGCCTCCTGATAACATATATTTCGTCTGTGACATAATTTTTCCTACATTTTATTCATGTTAAGTTCCGACTGAAACCTGAATTATTACCTTATTCCCCTAACTACATAAAATATACGACACACTAGAACCCATATCAGAAAGGCCGGTTGTCGAAAACCCATTAAACGACTTTGTTACATTTTGATGTGGCGTTTTCTAATACAGAACGTTACCATAGCATCTATGCGCTGTGACGTTACCTCAAATAAGAATACGATCTACAAAGTCAACTGGCTCAATAAACTAAAATCTATATAGGCATCCCCTGGAATTATCGCAATAAAATGGCGATTTCACCGTTTCTACTTTATCTTGCTTTAACGTTTGGAAAATGTAGATTTGGACTTTTTATTGAATTGAGTTGCGTCTGAATACATCGTATCTTCTGCGCTTTGAGACAATCTAATCCTCTGAGACGTTCTCCCTAGTAATTTGTCATTTTTTATGCCGCTAATTCACTTAGTTTTTATACAGAATTACATAAAAACTTTAATGTACTTCGTATTTACATATCTTGTTTGGTTTTAAAGATAACAGGAAGCTATAAAAATATAATAAAAAAATTAGAGCTGCATTACTAGATACATTAGAGACAACTCAGTATATTTGCATGCATCTACAATTCCTCAACTATTATTAAATCTTTGTATTTTGTGTCTCAATAATACGAAAGACGCCTTAGTATTTATATAATTTTATAACAAAAAAAAAGATGATTTTAAAGAGATCGCTCTTAAAGATGTTTCTTTTAGTCTTCAAATGAGTGCGATGGTAGACAACTAGAACCAATTTCCAAGGTCAAATAACATTTGTAATTCAATGTAGTGTTTTATTATTATAGGTAAATGACATTTCTTTTTTAGGTGCCTATTCTAATAAAGATCGACAGTAACCATGGAGAATTCGTTTTTAAATTAAAACATCTTCTAACGTTAATCAACATCTTAGGCGTGATTGACTTCATCGCAATCGTTAGTCTTCTCCTTAAGTCACTTCAGGGGTTTGATTTTGTATACCATATTTACATACATATCCCCATAATAGGTCTAATAGCGTAAGATCGAATGAACGTGCTGGCCATTCTAAGGTTACTCGCCTCCGTATCCACCGATTTAAAAATATTAAGTCGCGGTACTGCTCTACATTGATTTGGTAATGCGCCAGTGCTTCATCTTGCTGGAAGCATATCGCATTCGCTGGACCTTGTGAGTTTGCTTGACCAAGATATAAGTATGCCAAATTTGGCACGATCTTATTTTGGAGCACCGCCAAATAAAAATCTCCATTCACATTGTTATCAATGAAAAAGGAACTATTGGCATGGCTTCCAACTATTCTGGCCCAAACATTGACTTTTCAGGCTATTTCGTATGTTCTTCGCTCGTCAGGTGTAGCTTTTCTTTAGACCATTAGCTACAATTGTGCCGATTAGTATGGCAGTGAAGTGCAAAAATGCGCTTATCAGAAAACAAAACATGTTTTATTTGGATAACATTGTTATCTAACATTTCCATCATATGTTCAGAAAAAGACTTTCTTCTATTAAAATCCTCTTCCATATGCTCCTGAGTGTATATAAATTTATAGGGATGCATTTTATTTCCTTTCCATATTCAAATAATCGATGAACGACTAATATCCGATGTTGTGGATGCTTGTCGCCTCGATGTAGTAAGTTTTCCTTAAACTCAAGTATTGCATATAATTGTTTATCATGACCCAGTGCATTGAAACGGTTTTTCTATCCCTGCCTTACATGTCCAGGCTCACGATTTTCAATTTTATCAATTGTAGGTGGCTAATCGGGAAGTTTTTCTGGAAATAGGCCAGTAACTTCGATATGTGATCGTGTTTTATCTCCGTAAGCAATCAGCCGTCGAATTATTGTTATTTCATCAATCTCTGTTAAATTAACCATGTTTCTGAATTGCAGCTAACAACTGACAACTACCTACTATCATGTTTGTTACAATCACGCAGCAAATTACCTAGGCGTTTGAAACAAAACTAACATTGCCAACTATGAAGAATGTTGATAACTTTTCATGTTTTCTTTTTTATTGACATCATCCAATAAGGACACTGAAATTATTTTTGCTTGCTTTCTCGTTATCAAGAATAAAACGCGATTGGTTATTACTTTTTTGTAATGTGTTGTAGCGTGGTTCGTTAATCAGATAAGTTTCGTTTTTTACTGCAAATTTTTGCAATAACTTTGAAGACCATAGCATTTTGTATTTAAGAATAAAGATATATTTTATATAAGGTATCACAATTTTATATCCTACTGAAAATTTTGAGGGTTACAGTTGTCACTCGAAGTGGGTTAAATGTAGGAGTAAAGTTTTCAGGTTGCAGGATGTAATTTTTCAATATAAAATTGACGTGTTTAGGATTTTTTTATAAATATACACAATAATTTAGATATATATATATATATATATATATATATATATATATATATATATATATATATATATATATATATATATATATATATATATATATATATATATATATATATATATATATATATATATATATATATATATATATATATATATATATATATATATATATATATATATATATATATATGTATGTATGTATGTATATTTTTATTTTATACTTTTTAGGGCAGTTACGACCAAAAAATTGAGAGCTATATTTTAAAGAAAGTCACTCTGTACTAAATACTCGATATATTTCGCCTGAGTTCCAGACATCCTCAGGAGTACTGAAATAATGAACAGATGTTAACATAACACCTAGACTATGTAACAATGAACACTTACAGCACTGTAACTAATTGAACAGCAAAGCCAGAACATAACACCTAGACTATGTAACAATGAACACTTACAACACTGTAACTAATTGAAAAGCAAAGCCAGAACCATTAAAACAGAGAAACTCTGCCACAAAAACATATAAAAAAACAGGACGTGTAACAACCATTTTAAAAAATACATGTAACTTTACGCGAACATTTGTACGTTAAAAACATTTAAAGCCAGTCATAAAAGCATACAAAAAGACTTAGCAAGGTTAAAATATCAAAAAAGCTTTAAAAAAGTGAATTCGTGGCTGGGATTCCGTGGGCAACTTCACACAAACTAAAAAGTTCACGTATAAGAATTTTGGAGATGCTAGACACCGACTATAGACATCAGTGACAACTGCAACCAAGTAACAATCATTGATCATAGACTATTGTTACTCTATTGATGATATACATGGTGGAAGGGACATCCCTGGCCCATGATTGAATATCAAGTATGCGGTGTTGCCTTACATCGATGGACTGACACACAGACTTGTGACACTTTTTAAAGATTTTACAGACATCAAAGTGGCTAAATATGATGTTTTGACCAACAAAAACTTTTTCATTAACAACAAGGACAAAATTCTGGTGTATAAACAACGTGATATGGTCTATAAGTTGGACTGTAAAAATTGCTCTTATATAGGTCAGACCTCACAGTCTGTTGGTAGGAGGATTAGTCAGCATACGAGTGACCCCAGACTTAGACCTGACAGATGTGCATTGGCACATCATGTTTCAACATTGGGTCATAAAATAGATTTTGATAATGTCAACATTTTAGATAGAGAAACCAATCTGAAAAAACGTTCCCTTCTGGAAAAGTGTCATATTCTTGAAAATGACACTATGAACTCCAAATCAGATGTTCAAAATTTGAGTAACATTATATTTAGCCACTTTGTTGTCTGTAAAATCTTTGAAAAGTGTCACAAGTCTGTGTGTCAGTCCACCGATGTAAGGCAACACCGCATACTTGATATTCAAGCGTGGGTCAGGGATGACCCTTCCACCATGCATACCATCAATAAAGTAATATTAGTCTATGATTGTTACTTGGTTGCAGTTGCCACTGATGTCTACTGTCGGTGTCTGACAATATGTCCAAAATTCTTATACGTGAATTTTTCAAAGCTTTTTTAATAGTTTAACCTTGCTAACTCTTTTTGCATGCTTTTTCATGACTGGCTTTGAATGTTTTAATAAAATGAAGGACAATGACGGTTGAAGCTGCAACTTAAGGGTTTCTAGAACTATACTCTCTACATTTTCTTTACATAACACGCATTAGTTTCAGGTTCTTTGTCTAAATATTGCCAATTTTGGTGTTTCTAATCGCGAGTTTTTTCTTTAAGTGCCTATAACTTTTTTGTCTTTTCAGTGACCGGTCTAAATTTTGGTACCCGGTTTACCTTGTATGACATAAACGCGCGTATCCCATTTGGTTGCTTAATTCCGGAGATACAAAATATTTTCGAAAGAAAGCGCAAAATTTTTGGAAGAAAACGAACGCAAAACTTTCTGGGAAAGCTACTTGCAGAGGGAAGCTCCTCACCAAATTTGATCATCATCGGTGTATTATTTTTTGAGTTATCGGTGTGACATATATATATATATATATATATATATATATATATATATATATATATATATATATATATATATATATATATAGATATATATATATATATAGATATATATATATATATAGATATATATATATATATATATATATATATATATATATATATATATATATATATATATATATATATATATATATATATATATATATATATATATATATATATATAACATACAATAATTCAAACTGGCCCCTGATATGGGTTCTAGAGGGCCTAGTTTGCGCTCATTTGAAGAAGAAATTTTTTCAAAATTGAAATGTCGGGATCTCCTCATTAGTCATTTTCATTTAAGAAAATTCACTAAAAGAACAATTGACACTGTAATCTTTGAAATTGATCCTCTGCTAACTAATTTGAAATGACAAAAACTGGCACTAATAACAGAAAGTCGATAAAAATAATAATCACTGGGTTAAAGGCACAGAGAACTTGCCTTCCGTGGTATAACAAAAAATCTCCCTCGCTTTTAGTAAAACACCGTAATAATAACGAATATCCCGCAGAGGGTCAAGGCAGGAAAAAAACATATACAACTCTCGGAAACGATTCCACATATGAAAAACAAACGCGATACAGCTTTTTATCAGCAGCAGATGTTCCAGAAAATGATTAAACAGAAACAGATCCGTAACCTGAATGCCGTATTTCCCAAAGGACCTTACAAAACCCTTTCAAACATTCCGTTCGCTTTCCATCATTTGTATTTCAGCGATATATTTAATCCTTCACTTCTCATTTTCAAGAGCCATCTTAAACTGCGCAATACCTACATAACATATCGCCTGAATTTATTTATAAAGCTTACCTACTCTCCCTTTTTTTCTACCCTGTGCTACAAAATACCACCAATTTATCTTCTGATATATGATGAGTTCTTTACAACGACAAACGACATCTCTCAGACGTAGTATCTCTAACGCAGTGGCGAAAAGCTCATGAAACATTCATATCAAGAATGCCATGAAATAGACGAGATGTTCAACTGTTTAGATTCTCAAATGTTTAGGCATTCAAATGTTCGATAACAAAGTACACTGGGATTGCCTGGTGATTTTGCTTCAGGGGGCGAAGACAAAAGTTCCAGGTTCAAAATCGTCAGGTCATTTAATAGGAGTTTGGTTGATGTTTTATGCATGAAATAGAATAACCTGAAAAGTAACTGCAGACAAGTAAAGTATCATCTGAAAGTCAATAAGATTTGCAAAATTATGCTAAAAGATTATACCCAGATGTATCTGAAAGCTATCTCAAGGACGAGATCGTATTTATAAGTGTTCACTTAAAACGCCTATATAAATTTAGCAATCAAAAATGAGGTACATTAAACTTTTCATCTTCTTTGTTTGATCTACAAAATTAGCAGCTTTGCGAATAATATATATATATATATATATATATATATATATATATATATATATATATATATATATATATCAGCGGGCAATAGTGTGAGATTAACTTGGTTCTCGAGTTGAACCGCGTCCACAATTATGTATTAAATCTCGACGTTTCGGAGCCATTTTCTGGAGGTTAAGGAATAATGAAAGGAAATGAGGCTTCAATCTGTATACTCCTTAGAGCAGTGGATAAGGCTAGGTTAGGTTGTTGTAGCTCGATTAGGGTCCTCAGTCTGCCTATTCCCCAAAACTCGCTGGAGATCGTCTCTAAGGTGTCAGTGTGTTCAACCCTTGGCCTGAGGGAGATATAAGTGTTCGTCGTAAGCCTTCTATTACACTACGTAACAAATTTTAACTTTTGTTTTGTTTATTGTGTGTGTTTCCTTTTTTTGTATTATCCGGGTGCCAAATAGTCATTTTAACTTAATTAAAAAAAATTCAGTCATAAGATTTTAGGGAAAAAAATGCAGAAAACTTCTTCATTAAAAATTTATACTACAAAAAAACTTGTTTCCATTCTATTACACAATTAAGCTTTAAAATGGGTGGTTGAAAGACTTTTTCTCTTATATTGGCCACATCCATCTCGGACGAGATTCCACAGGTAACCACCCATAATTACTTTATCCCATTTACCTTGATAACGCCCTTTAATTGCTATTATGTCTTGATGGAACCTTTCTTCATGTTCCTTGCTCACGTTTCCAAGGTTTTCTGGAAAAAAATTAGATAAGAATGCAAGAAATGTATTTTGATTGACATGCGACAGCCCATATTTTTTAAAGCTGTCAGTACATCATCAACGACTTTCACGTAGTTGTCGCTTTTGTTATTGCTGTGACACTTTGTGATGGCGCGAAATGCTCTCCAAACCCATTTTTTCATTTCCAGCCAGTTTGTTTTCAAAGTCTTCGGACAATGACATTTTTTAAATTTGTGATCCAGTAAAAAATCCTTGCTTTCGTTTTGCTTGGGGAACGTCGATCTAATATGTTCAAACGTAAGTGAATTTGTGTCAAGAGCCTTCACGAATTGTTTGTCTAGCCTTAATTTAATATGTAAAGGTGAAAGTAAAATCTTCTCTTTGGCAACCACAGAATCGTGAATAACAATGTATTTTCTGGTATAAGATTTTATCTAATGGGCCACATGCTTCTAACACACCGTTTAAAATCTGCACGGCTGTTCCACATGCGCAAGAATCGCGAAAATTTAGTATACCCACTTTGCAGCCTAATGAACAAACTCAACATCTTTAAGTTCCCGCACCATTTTATTGTTACCGATGGTATTGTATTTTTTCAAGAAGCGTTATAATATTTGCATAGTCTTCTTTTAAGTGTGCAGAATATTCAACCGGTAAGAAAGGTAATTTATTGCCATTGTATGGTAGAACCGCCTTGAAACTGGATACAGAACTGCCAATAAATAGACGCCATTGCTTAGTATCATGAAATATTCCAATTTCGTTGAAAAGTCCATCAACGTCAGCAAAAAAGCCAATATCATCTTTCCATTTGTAAGAGAACCGCCTTTAAGCTGGAGACAGAGCTGTCAATAAACAAACGCCATTGCTTAGTATCATGAACTATTCCAATATCGTAGAAAAGTCCATATACGTCAACACAAAAGCAAATATCATCTTGGACAGAATAAAAACCAGAATGATTTTGATGCCGTTTACGATAGGTATATATACAGTCCTTGTTGAGAAGGTTCCATTGTTTAAGCCGCGATCCAAAAATTTTAGCTTTCTCTTTTGTAACCTAGATCTCTTACCAAGTCTTGCCTTAGAACATGTGGCTCACCTTCGAGTATATATTCTTGGTCCTGGCTACACGATTCGTCAATTTCCGATTTAAGTTCTTTTAATTCTTGTTATTTGGAATTTGAAGTGCCTGTTGGCATTTTTGCTCTGGTATGAATATGATTTGATATTATAGGTTCTAATAATCCGGCTGATTTTGTCGGTGACACCTTTACTGTATTATAAGAAGGCTTTGTGCTGTTGTAAGGATTCTATATGTTCTTGTTGGGGTATACAGACTGGTTGTTGTGCTTTTTGTTGATCGTGGTATGTGATTTTTATTGCATCCATTTTTAAACAATGCCTGACTTGAAAAGTTTGTGGTGTGTGTATGGTTGTCGTCCGTAGAGAGATCGATTTACTAGTGTTCGAATCCTCGGACTTAAGCTACAATGAGTGATAGTGAGACAGGGCGTTAAGGTAACGATTAGTGTGGGTTAGTTTACGGAACACAGTCTGACTGGGTTTTTAGTGCACATCTAGATAAGACAAAGAAAAATTATATTCTATTTGCATTTTGAACTGGATTTGGATGTTGATGTTATTTAGGTAATAAAGAAATTCGTCCAGAAATTCTTTACCGTGTGGCCAGACAGCGAAAATGTTGTTAACATATCTTAACCATCAGGTTGGTTTTAGTTGGGATGAATTGATGGCTTGTGTCTCCAAAATTTTCATGAATTTTTGAAATGTTTTCTGAAGTGGTTCCAAAATACGTTATCAAAACGTATCTGTTGTCAAAGAAAATAAATTTACCTATTCTTTCAAAAAAGTTGTAATAAGATAATGAGTTGATGTATGTCGATATTTTCGTTGTATAGAGACTGCTTTTATACTGTTATTGTTTAGTTATTTTATTGTTGTAACTGTTATCATAGTTATTATAGGCTAGTACTATTTTTATGTTAAATATTGACATACATCAGGTAGACATTTTGAAAGCCTCATCTGTCATCTGTGTTTGATTTTTATTAGTGAATTTTCTTAAAAAAATTCACTAATGAGGAGATCCAGCCTCAATTTCTTCAAATGAGCGCTAGTTAGGCCCGCCAGAACACATATCCGGGGTCAGTTTAAATTTTTATATGTTTATATATATATATATATATATATATATATATATATATATATATATATATATATATATATATATATATATATATATATATATATATATATATATATATATATATATATATATATATCTCACACTGATAACTCAAAAAATAATGAGCCGATTTTTATTAAATTTGGTGAATAAATTTCTTTTGCAAATGGCTTGGATAAGTTCGTTAGACAGGAAAATCTTCCCAGGTTTTCCCGGAAAATTTTGTGTTTTCTTTCGAAAAAAATTTATATCTCCAGAATTAACAAAGTAAGGGCAACCAATTTTGTACGCGGGTTTATATCCTTATAGGTAAGCTACCTACCAAAATTTTGCTATGTAGGTCAAAAATGTCAAAGTTGCGATTTAAAACGTCAAAATCGGCAACATTCAGGCAAATAACTTGAATCTAATACGGGCTATGGAAATCAAATGTCTCAAGAAGGATGTTTTACAAACCCTGAAGTCTTAGTTTCAACGGTCATTGTCCTTCATTTTACTAAAATGTTTCCAGAAAATTCATTTCAAATAGACCTTTTCTCTGATGCTTGACAGTAGCCTTAGGTATATAATTTTTGTCGAATTTTTGTAAATAATCAATAAACCTCAATGTATCCGTTATTATACAATATATGAAAAAAATGTGTATATATATATATATATATATATATATATATATATATATATATATATATATATATATATATATATATAATTATAGGGTGTCTTGAGCTACATCTTAAAAAAATATTTCCACAATCACAGGGTGGCCCATAAGTCGTTGGTGATACAAATTTTCTTTTTTTTTAAATCAAACACGCATTATGTTATTGCATTTTTGCATTTTCCATCGAAATATAATGCATGTTTGTAAGAAAAGAAATTCTGGATGCAGCAAGTACGTTATGGTAGCGAATTTTGATTAAATGCTTCATATTTGAATAGCCCAATTTGCTATTAACCCATAAGGTTGACCAAGAAACGAGTTTTTTCGGAAACACTTTAAGTTTACTTTTGGAAATTTTTGTACATTTTCTCACAATAAAGTTATTTTTATGAAACATGGCACATTGTTTTTACTATATAGGTTATACTGGTAACCAAAATTGATGCCTGATTTCTTAAAAAGAAAAAACACATATTTGCAATAAAAACATTTTTATGAAACTTGCACTTGCTGCGTCCAGAGTTTTTTCAATTTAATACATTTTTTGATCAAAACAGCATATCATAACATAGCAACAGATCTTTATTTGTAGTTGTCATGATTTCGTACAATTCAATTTTAATCTGTCTGAGAATGCTGTCAAGCAGCGAAACTATAGTCACAGAAACGTTGAAGAATATCCTAGAACATCCAGAATTCGTAAGGGCCACTTGCTCCAGTTAGCTTACGTGCTGGCTTCGTCCTTTACCTACAAAAACGAAAACCAACAGTGAAGCTAGAGAAGTAGGCTCCAAGTCTGTATGTAGTTACCAAATCTATCCGATTAGGTTGACTAAAACGAAATTATCCAGGCTATTAATAAGGAAAAATACCTGCCACGTTTATAATATGGCAGATACATTCCTTTTCTAAATACGAATTAAGTTTTCTTCTGGAAAGATTTTGATCTTTAATAAAATTGGTAATATAAGTTTCTTTTAAAGAGACTTAAGTACCTAGCTCTACCGAATTTTAATTTTTTAGTTGATAATTTAGTTTTGGGCATTTAGAGATATTTTCCTCAAATGTGGCTAGAACACAGGATTTGAATATTTTCTATGATAATAAAAACATATCGATAGTAACGCTTTCGAGAAACATTTTGAAATAAGCGCTTATTAGGACCTCTAAAAGCAATCGTCAAGGTCTGTTTACATTTTGAAAATATTAATTTTAGTAACATTCCGTACTAATCGTGTACAATTCTTATGAAAATTCACCCTATAACGCACTTTCTGCGTCCCGAATTTTATTTAGGGTGAGTTAGGTAATAAATTGACATAAAAAATCTCTACAATCTAGAGTTCTAGTTTAGTAGTGGAGTTTCTGGACATTTTAATAAAACAAAAATAAAAGGTAGAGAGCTGGCTGTGCTAAACAGGAAGTTATAGGACATTGCAGAAGGCGCTGCAACAAGTTATTCAAATTAAAAATAACATTTTAATTATGCATTGCGTATTATACGATTAGCATTTAACAACTCTACCAAACTGTCGTAAAACATCTTTATTACACATAAATGAATGTAAAAATGGAAATATGACAATAAAGACATAATTATGACCTCGTAGAAAAAGAAAATTACACCGGCAGAACTCCTTAACAAAATTTATTAGATATTGGTTTTGGGACTGTCGCCGACGTGTGTAATCCCAGTGTTTATAACAGAGTGGAATGCAAATATGGTAATTTATTTATTCGGTAATTACATTAATTGATGTTTATATAATTGCTTGACAGAATATTTAATATTATGGGGAGTTGATTTATGGCAGTGTTTTATTATGTTGTGACGTTTCTCTCTATTATTAAATCAAGTCACACATGTGATACTTAATTAGCCTTTATCACTATTAGACATCAAAATGAGTATCAATTTTTATTGGGCATGTCAAAAGTTTTCACGAATAGAAACATAAAATTAATTATATTAGCGATAGAGGACCATTGTTGTTAACCTGTAGTCACTTAAATCTTTACAGCTTTGGTCAAGTAACTTTTAAAAAACTGACACTCGTCACATATAAGATCATAAGATCAAGAGAACTAACCTTGAGTAATGCTCGTTATTAATAATGTGAAAGCTTCGTTAAAGAAAATAAGCTTTGTAGTACTTCTGATTCCGGTTACAATTCACACATTTTTAAAGATGAACAAGAGGTGAGCCCCTAGAAAGCAACCGTCATACCGTTTACGAGGAGGAGGAGGTGGGAGAGGCACATAAGTCTCACTCTATACGGTAGAAACATCCCAATGGCCAGGGAGGTAAAATATATTGAGGTCGTATTGGACACTGAGTTAACCTGGATGGATCACGTTAAAAAAATACTGCGTACGGCAGTTATGACCCTAATCGTCACTAGGCGGCTATATAGAAAAACGTGGGGACTAGGACCTAGTATGGTCCACTGGCTGTACACAAGGGTTGTCGGACCATCGCTAACATACGCGGCATTGGTCTGGTGGCCTAAGGTGACACAATCCAGTGCACAAACAAAAACTAGGCAAGATCCAAAGGATAGCTTGCCTAGGCTTCAACCCCAACAGCCGCAATGGAGGTGTTGCTGGATCTGCCCCCCCTACACTTAGTTATCATAGGAAGGCAAGGCTAGGACTATACAGACTAGCCTGCAATGATAGGCTGAAGACCAACCCAGGTTTCACGGAACACTGCAAAATTCAGGAGATCGTGAAGGAGCCCATGCTTGAAATGAGGCCAGACTTCGCGAGCCCGCGAATCTACAGGGAAAGCAATTTTACAGTGGAAATCCCTGACCGCGAGGCATGGCGGGGGTGAGACGCCGAGCCTACCACTGGACACGCTCATCTGGTTTACGGACAGATCCGGCGGGGAGTGTGGGACGGGGCAGGAGTTTATTCGGAAGGACTGAGGGTGAGTCACGGTATTTCCCTCGGAGCTCATGCAACAGTCTTTCAGGCCGAAATATACGCCATCCTGCACTGCGTGCGAGAGAACAAGAGGAGGGGCTACACCAACAAGTGGATCCTCGTAGCCACAAACAGCCAGGAAGCCATTAAGGCCCTAAGTAGCCCACGGGTAAATTCCAGGCTGGTAAATGAATGCCGAGACGACACAAGCGACCTGGCAGTGCAGAATAAGGTCACCCTTATCCGGTTTCCTGATCACTCGGGGGTCAAAAGCAATAAAGAAGCTGGTAGTCTCGCGAAGAGTGAGTCCGCAGAATCATTTATGGCACCATAATCGATCCGGGCGTAACGAAGAGCACTGCCAGGCGATCCATTAAGTCCTGGGTCAGAAAGGAACATAAGGTGTACTGGGAAATCTGTCCAGGGCTCAGACATGGGAAGTCAGTAATTAAGGAAACCAGTTGAAAGAGAGCTGTGAGCTCTTGACGGGACACATGGCCGTCAAGAAACACCTGCATAAAATGGGGCGGCTCTAGGGAGACCTGGCATGCAGACTCTGCGGCGAGGGGGAGGAATCAGCCCAGCACATCTTGTGCTCTGGACCGTAAAAGACAACTGATCTACGGACAGCCTAGACCAAATTGCTGTGCAGGCTGGTTCAAGGCACAGGGATTTTGGAATACATAGGGTATAAAAGACAAAGGGCCTGCACAATAAGCCAAAGGACGCAGTGCTATCGGGTCGGCAACGACGCGGACGAGCCCTAAGGGGAAAAAGATAAACAAACTTATCCTTCTATTTAGATCATCCAATATAATATTCCGTTTGGTTTAAAGTTATTGCTGCAGAGTACGGGATGACACGTAGAGAAATGCTGTAGGATATCGGGGCTTTATTTACTTCAGCTAGGGTTTTACATAATCAATACCGAAGATGGATGCGAAAGAATCACACACAATATCCACAAAAGGTAAATGTTTATTGGTCCCTATTTTTATGATGGAACTAAAATGGACAACTATGTCTACATTTTTTACAGCAATATCTCATTCCGACGTTATTGAACTTATTTCCTGATGTACACAATGGTATGTTAAATCACAACTTGTGGTATCAACAAGATAGCTCCCCTGCGCATTATGACGTTAATGTCCGACCCTATCTGGATCAACAATTCCCAACAGATGGATTGGTAGGCCTGGTGCAATCTAGTGGCCAGCAAGATCACCTGACCTAACACCCTTAGCTTTTTCAGTGGGGCCATTTGAAGAATGCGGTATTCCAAAGTAAACCAGATTCTATCGATGAATTAAAAACAAGAATTAGAACTAAATGTTTGGGATATTGTCAGGCACAAGAAGGTGGGCATTTCGAACATTTGATTAGATAAGACTGAACCATGTAATTTTTTATAGGCTTTACTTTTGTTAGGTGCTACTTATAATAAAAATGTTATTGGTGACTTTTTTTTAATCCTATAAGAAAAATTGATGTTGGTTAATAGAGAATTGGATAAACTTTCAAAAGGTGTATTTTTTATCTTGTGATGACGCTAACTTACTAGTGAAACGATCGTCAGGTCTTAAAATGCGTCGACGTGAACTGGGTGCCCTACACTGTACTTTTCGGTGCGCATCTTCACTAAGTATGTTAAAACCTAGGTTGTGGAATTTAAAAATGGACTATCAAATGTCAAAAATGCGGACCACACTGTAATATCAATTCTTGTATCCACTCAAGAAGACAGTGACTCTGTCCATGGAAAAACCGATGAATCCGTTAGAAGTTTATAGCAAAAGAATTGCACATTTCTCATGACATGGTGTTTCACCTTGTTCATTACGACTTGGGAATGAGAAAGCTTTCCCGAAACATATGTGCATCACTCGGAGAGTGGAAGCATTCCAGTTTACCACGACCCAAAAATTCACTCTTAGGTCGACTGGCAACGTTCGCTTACGTTTTCTGGGACAAAGGTGGGATATTTCCTTGCACAGGGCACTGTCACAAAAGAAAACTATATTAGGTTCCAAACTATTGACAAAATTGGTTTTGAATTGTCTGACCAGCCGGTCTATTCTTTGGATTTGCCATCATTAGACTATTAATTGAGGCGTTTACTGCAAGGGTGGCCTAAGTAAGGAATTTGCATAGATTTTTACGGTTCTGGTCCTACATTGTTTTAATCTTTGACTCCAAGAGAGGCTTAAGTTAGTACATATTGTTTTCCACAACTGGCAGCAGTAAGTTCACTTTTGTATGTTCCTAGATATGAAAATGGAGTACTGCAGCAGTATCCTATCGTTAGTTACAGCTACATGTTATATCATTTACCCCTTGTAAACGTGGCCTAACTCTTCACCTTTTTGTTTGTTGGTTGTGTTGTGAAGTGTGTGTTTGCACAAGTGAGTGAATCCTTAAAAAAACCAGGCAACTGTTGCTTATTTATTTATATTCCTATTGATAAATAGCTAATATGTTGTATAGATTAGAAATTGTAAATTGCACAAGCCAAGAAGACTTGTTAAAATTTAATTCTATGTCCACGTCTGATAGTAATTCTAATCCATATGCGAATTCTGGTTCAAGTTATAAGCCAGATGATAGTGAATGTAATAATACATGTTCTGGTTTATTTTATTTTGTAATAAGATTTGGTTTAGATGAGATTTTAACTTCGAGTGAGGAAGAACCGAGTTGTTCTAAAGATTCTGAAGAACCTGTTGCTGTGACAGAAAATATGGTTATAGAACGTCAATTGGGCACCACTGAAGCACAAACTCCATTACCACGAAAGATGAAAAGCGACGCGACAATAAAATACCAAGGTGAGTCTCGATGGAATAGAAATATTAAAAGCCTGGACGCAGCGAGTGCGTTATGGTAGTGAATTTTCATAGAAATGATCTGTCACAATATATTTTATTAGAACTTTTTTTTCTTGTAACATAGAAATCTAAATTTTGGTGTATAGTTTACTTTTTATATCGTAAACCCACATACCAAATTTGGTTATCATAGATTCTTAATTTTTTAAGATAAATTTTTTTTTTTCAAATGAAAACTCAAAATTTTTCCGGAAAACCTCGTCAAATTTTTTCGATTAACGAACTTATCAAAGCCATTTACAAAGGGAAGGTACATGCCAAATTTTATCAAAATTGGCCTATTATTCTTTGAGAAAAAAAATTTTTTCGAATAAAAACTCAAAATTTTCCCGGAAAACCTCGTCCGATTTTCCTGACTAACAAACTTGTCAAAGCCATTTACAAAGGGAAGGTACACGCCAAATTTTATTAAAATCGGCCCATTATTTTTTGAGATAAGAATTTTTTTCGATTGGAAACTCAAAATTTTCCCGGAAAACCTCGTCCGATTTTCCTGACTAACGAACTTATCCAAGCCATTGACAAAAGAAAGGTACATGCCAAATTTTATCAAAATCGGCCAATTATTTTTTTAATTATCGGTGTGATATATATATATATATATATATATATATATATATATATATATATATATATATATATATATATATATATATATATATATATATATATATATATATATATATATATATAAATGTATCCATCTGATAACTCAAAAAATAATTAACCAATTTCTATGAAACTCTCCAAGTGCCTTTTTTTTATTAATGGTTTGGATGAGTTCGTTAGCCAGGAAAATCGGACAGGGTTCTCCGGAAAAGTTTTGAGTTTTCGTTTGAAAAAAAAATTTTTCTCCGAAAATTACAAAGCTGTGTTAATTAAATTTAATGGATATATTGCCTTAGGAGAAACCTTACTGCGTACCAAAATTCAACTTTCTAAGTTTATAGAAATTTTGAGTAATTCAAATTTTGAATTTTCTTTCGAAAAAAATGTTTTTCACCGAAAATTACCAGGTTATTTTAATGAAATTTGGTGTGTAGTAAGGTCTTTCCTAAGGCAAGATATCCACCAAATTTCATTAAAATAACTTGGTAATTTTCGGAGAAAAAATTTTTATTAAATTAAATAAAAATTAAATTTCTAAATTTATAGAAAATTTAGTTATTCAAATTTGAAACATTTAATAAAAATTCACCACCATAACGCACTTGCTGCGTCCCGAACTCTTTAAAAAAATAACAAAATTAGTTTGATGAAATTACAATTAAAATAAAAATTTTCTTCAAATGAAAACTCAAAATTTTTTCAGAAAACCTCGTCCGATTTTTCTGATTAACGAACTTATCAAAGCTATTTACAAAAGGAAGGTACATGCCAAATTTTATCAAAATCGGCCCAATATTCTTTGAGATAAAATTTTTTTCGAACAAAAACTCGACATTTTCCCGGAAAACCTCGTTTGATTTTCCTGACTAACAAACTTGTCAAAGCCATTTACAAAAGAAAGGTACATGCCAAATTTTGTTAAAATCGGCTCATCACTTTTTGAGATAAGAATTTTTTTCGAATGAAAACTTAAAATTTTCCCGGAAAACCTCGTCCGATTTTCCTGACTAACGAACTTGTCCAAGCCATTTACAAAAGAAAGGTACATGCCAAATTTTATCAAAATCGGCCCATTATTTTTTGAGTTATCGGTGTGATACATACATACATACATATATATATATATATATATATATATATATATATATATATATATATATACATATATATATATATATATATATATATATATATATATATAAACATATAAAAATTGAAACTGACCCCGGATATGGGTTCTAGGGGTCCTAGTACTCGCTCATTTGCAAAATTTTTTTCAAAATTCAAAAGTCGGGATCTCCCAATTAGTGAATTTTTTCTACGAAAATTCACTAAAAACACGTTCAGAGATAGAGTGGAAATGAGTATGTAAACGTCAAAGGCAAAAAATTAGGAGAAAAAGCTTTTGACACGTCACACGGTAAATATACTCGAGAAGGGCACAAATTAGTTTCACTTCAGGAAAGAGAAAACATATTCAACTCATTTTATCCCTTAGCGAGCTAAAAACATCGTATCTGTATGGTCAGACAAAACTTTATGAGAATGCAACACGTATTGAAAGTAGAAGAAGTTGCACAAGACTTTATTATGTACCTGATGCAAATAGTTTGGAGATTCCAATATGTAAAGAGTTTTTTGATAAAATCTTCCAAGTTTTCGATGGCCGTTTATCACGTGCTCTGACGGTTAATAAAGAGGTGATGTACCTGCAATTGATCATCGAGGCAAGAAAATCCCATATAATAAAACAAAACCTGAAAGAGTCGCCGATGTAAACGCATTTATTGAAAAAATTCCGAAATATCAGTCGCACTACTCAAGAAAAAAAACTAGAAAATAATATTCAGCACCCACATTAAACATGAGCATATTATATAATTTGTACAAGGATGAAACATAACATTTTGTATCAAACCAAAATATGTTTAAGAGGTATTTCAACTTGTCCTTTCCTGCTCCAATTTCAGATAGTTGCAAAACCTATGATTCTCTGGAACAAGAAATTAAATACACGAATTTTATATTAATTTGCAGGTGAAAAATAATACAGCTAACGGAAACACAGATGTGGATGATCCTATGGCACTCGTTGGCCCTGTTGAATTGTCGCAAATTGAAAACTTAGACATGATGAATAATGAGAAAAACATGGAACAAATTTAGGAACATACGATAGTGCAAGAAAGGAGAGCTCCGTTAAAGCAAAGGTCTTTTACAAAACAAAAAAAATAGTGCTGCAAATTGAGTCTTAACTTCCACATAGCTATAATAATCTACTTTTCTCAGAAATATATTCTCATGAAATGAAGTTAGGGTCCATGACTTCACCACAAAAAAATATTCGTGTTTATGTACCCATAAACTTCTGAAACGTTACTAGAGTTTTAACGATTAAAATTTTCACCAAATCACCCTTTATTTATCATGTACCCCCTGAAGCGATCTTACCCAAAGACAATTCGAACCGTTCCTTTGTCGGGTACCAACTGAACACCACAATTCGTTCAAAATTTTTTGCGCCTACTAACAGACAGGCATACAGGCCGACATACCGACTGACCGACAGACCGGCAAAGAAACAACAAATTCGTTCCAGAATCAAGTTTTCTACGTTTTGAGACTTTTTACTCCGTCTTAGCAAAAAAATTATTTCGAAATTTCTATCCCCGATATTCCACCCCCACACGTTCAACCCCTAATTTATTTTCAGCACAGAATAGGAGATCTTTGATGAAAGTTTTCTAATAAAAAAAACCCTAAAACGTTATGTTACTCGAGTTTTAACGAAAAATGTCAATTTTCACCAAATTACCTCCTATTAGTTCCCTACCCCCTGGAGTGATTTTACCCAAAAGAAACCCGAACCGTTTGTTTGTCGGGTGCTAACTGTATACCAATTTTGAAGATGATATCTTAATTCGTTCTAAAGTTATCGTGGCTACAAACAGACAGACATACAGACAAAAAAAATTTCGTTTCCAAATCATTTTTTCTATAAGTTTTCAGTTTTTACGGCATCTAAACGAAAAAAATGTTTTGAAATTTTTGTCGCGGGTGCCACACTTCCACACGAATTGACGATGTGGAAGTAATAGGAATGTATGAGATAAGAAATAAAGAGACCGTTTCAGATTTTATTTTCGAATATTTATCAAAAAAGTTTAATTTTTTAGTGAATTTTCTTTAAAAAAATTAACTTATGAGGAGATCGCGACTTTTAAATTTTGAAAAACTTTCTTCAAATGAGCGCTATTTAGGACCTCTGGAACCCAAATTCGAGGTCGGTTTCAGACTTTATATGTTTATATATATATATATATATATATATATATATATATATATATATATATATATATATATATATATATATATATATATATATATATATATATATATATACAGGCTGTCCCTCTAACAATGGGCCAAACCCATATATTCGCATAGAGCATCAAAAATTAAATAGACTTTCATCAATACGTTTTGTCCGATTGTTGCTTGTTTTCGATATACAGTGTGTTAAAATTGACCTTGAAAAAAATTAAATCGCTCGTTTTTCTGCTAATTACTGGAATATTGATTTGGAACTTTGTAATAGGGGGTTATAGAGGATGCCGCTTCCAACCGTGATACCTGTTTTGAGCTACATCATAGTTGGCGCCACCTACACTAAACCCGAATGTTTTACAGGGGCATAACTTTTTCGATGATCAACTTTCTGCAAATCTGTTCAGAAAAACTAAAAACTACTAATTTTTTGTACGAAAAAGGTATACTTAGTTGAAACTCATAAAGTGAGTGGTTACCGAAATATTGCGGTTTTAATAATGGTGTGCATTGAAAATCTCTCAAATCTGAAATTTTATTCTGGCCCAAAGTTCATCTCTGGAGTTACAAACATTATTGTGTATGTACCAGTTGTTTCAAGTAACCCCAATGGAAAATTCTAGAGGATTGAGGTCGGTGTATTTTAATCATAATTTTCTAATTCTAAATCAATTCCTAAAAATTGGGAAGTTTCTCTGGATTTAATTCGATTTCATAGAATAAGTATAATAAGCAAATAAAAGATGTATTCCTGTGGACATATCAAGGCGCTAATAACTATAGCAGTTGATTGGCCGGGTCAACAACTGTCAATGAAGTAGATGAAATATTTTTTGTTTTTCGTTTTCATAGGGATGTCATTTGCGTAACACAATAAACATAATCTGTCAATTTTGACAAGCACAGGGTTTTTCAATTAAGAGCAGTAGCTGGTTATTATTTCTGAAATGCCTCGCCATAATGAGTTTAGCAATATTGAGAAGAGAGATATGATCTGCGTTTATGCGCAATCAAACTTTCGTAGCCACCAAGCCGCCGCCAGATACTTGGAATTATATCCTAGTCGTAGACAACCAGATCACAAGACCTTTAGAAGATTATACGATAAATTAGGTATGTAAAAGAGTAATATGCACTCATTGCCATTGATTGTTTCTGAAACGAAAGTTTTGACAAAATTCACACCTGAGGGCTGGAAAAATCGTGAAATACACATTTTGTTACACGGATGCGTATCATCTCGTCCTAATGTATTCGTAGGTGAAACTGGTTCTTTCAATTCGAAGTCGGAAGTTGGTGGACCAAGACGTCCTGTACATCAAGAGGAAGAGATATTAGTACGCCTTGCAGAAGATCCGGAAACAAGCGTAAGACGCCTCTCTGCAGCAACTGGAATAAATAAATCAAGTATTGGTAGACTTCTCAGAAAAGAAAAGTTACATCCTTACCACTTCACACCAGTGCAGAATATTTTACCTCTAGATTTTCTATCTAGATTGGATTTTTGTGAACGCATTCGTCGGTATCAGAATGACGATCCGTTTTTCTTCAACAACATTCTATTCACTGACGAAGCGACATTCACAAGAAGAGGAGTTTTCAATTTCAAAAATGCTCACACATATGACAGCAGCAATCCTCATTTGACGCGAGAACACCATTTTCAACATGAGTTCTCCATTAATGTCTGGTGTGGCATACTAGGCGACGTGTTGTTGGGACCAATAGAACTTCCTGCAAGGCTCAATGTGGAGAATTATTCAATTTTCTTGAGAGATCAACTTCCTATTCTCTTGGAAGATGTCCCTCTAGACGTGCGCAGGAGATTATGGTTCATTCACGACGGGGCACCTGCCCATTATGGACTTCCTGTCAGAGAATTTCTGAACCAAAATTATCCGCGCCGATGGATAGGTCGAGGTGGAGATTTTCCTTGGCCTGCACGTAGCCCCGACCTCAATCCTCTAGATTTCTTCCTCTGGGGTCACTTGAAAGAATTAGTATACAAGAATATTTGTAACTCCAGAGATGAACTTTGGGCTGGAATAATCGAATCCAGTGATATAATGATAAACGATTATCAAACTTTTTTTAAGGTGAGGCAAAATTTTGGGTTGAGACTAGAAAAATGTATTGAAGTAGGCGGAGGCCATTTTGAGAATCTTATTAAGTGAATTGTTCGATAATTGTCAATTTTTTCTTATAATTTAGTGATAATAATAATGTTAATAAAATTTCAGATTTGAGAGATTTTCAATGCACAAAATTATTAAAACCGCAATATCTCGGTAACCACTCACTTTATGAGTTTCAACTAAGTATACCTTTTTCGAACAAAAAATTAGTAGTTTTCAGTTTTTCTGAACAGATTTGCAGAAAGTTGATCATCGAAAAAGTTATGCCCTGTAAAACATTCGGGTTTAGTGTAGGTGGCGCCAACTATGATGTAGCTCAAAATAGGTATCACGGTTGGAAGCGGCATCCTCGATAACCCCCTATTACAAAGTTCCAAATCAATATTCCAGTAATTAGCAGAAAAACGAGCGATTTAATTTTTTTCAAAGTCAAATTTAACACACTGTATATCGAAAACAAGCAACAATCGGACAAAACGTATTAATAAAAGTCTATTTAATTTTTGATGCTCTATCCGAATATATGGGTTTGGCCCATTGTTAGAGGGACACCCTGTATATATATATATATATATATATATATATATATATATATATATATATATATATATATATATATATATATATATATATGTGTGTGTGTGTGTGTGTGTGTGTTTATATATTTATGTGTCCAACCGCTAACTCAAAAAATAATGGACCGATTTTGATAAAACTTGGTGAGTACCTTCCTTTGGCAAGTGGCTTGGATAAGTTCGTTATCCAGGAAAATCGGACTAGTTTTTCCCGGAAAAATTTGCGTTTTCTTTCGAAAAATTTTTATATCTCCGGAAATAACAAAGTTAGGGCAACCATATTGGTTACAAGGATTTATATCATAAAAAGAAAACCATGCACAAAAATTTGAATATCTACGTTAAAATAAAAAAATAAAATTTAACGATTTTAAGTTTTTCTCCTTAAAACGTCAAAAAGACGCGATTCAAAAAGTCAAAATTGACATATTCTAAATAAAGAACTTGAAACTAACATTACGGCCGATGTAGCAGCTTCAGTCACCATTATCCTTCATTTTACTTAAATATTTGCAGAAATTGAATTTCAAATAGACCCTTTTTCTTATGCTTTAGCTGTGGTTTCAACTATAGGGTTATAATACATGAAGAAAAACTTTGTACCTAACCCTTGTTAAGCACATTGCGCGCAGGAATCATGGTGAGATTTGGCATAGTTAAAGTGCATATAAACAAGGAGAGCAGAAACATAAAATGTATGTATAATAAGTGATTAACAGATTAAACAATGCTTTCTTCTAATTAACCGAGCGTCTCGCGACAGTAAAAACTTTGATGAGTTTTTGTCGTTTTAACGAAATAAAAGACCTCCTTGACTGTGCTGTGCACACACAATCCTCCCAACTGACCATTTTTGACCTGACCTGACATCAGTTTGCCGAATCAAAAGCTAAGTTAAAAGGGAAAGGAGAAGTTCATTATGCTCACACAACCTTGATATATGGCAGGGTTGATTTTCCTTCTCCTTTTAGCTTTTAATTAGGCAAACTGATGTTCGGGCAGGTCAGAAAAGTCGGTTGGTAGGATTTTTTGTAACATCAGGTTAGGGAGGTCTTTTATTTCGTTAAAACAACAAAAAACTCTTCCAAGTTTTTACTGTCGCGAGACGCTCGTCTAATTAGAGAGTAGGATTGATTCCCAGTGTGACGGGTAATATATTCATGTTAATGTAAAACACATACTCTTATGGTCGAACATAACAGTGATGGGCAGCTAAAGAAAAAAATTTGGAGTTTTCCTCAAAACGCCAAAGTCGTAATTCGAAACGTCAAAATTGTCAATGTTTAAGCAAAGAACGTGAAGCAAATACGGATTGTGAAAAGAAAATGTTGCAAGATGAGTGTTCTGCGAACCCTTAAGTCTCAGCTTCAACCGTCATTGCCCTTCATTTTACTAAAATATTTACAGAAAATTCATTTCAAGAAGATCCTTTCTCTGATGATTTGGCTGTCGGTTTAGTTAAGTTGATGCTTTCGCTGTAGGTTTAGTGAAGTTTATGGTTTAACGGTCTATAATTTTTAGCTAATTTTCGTAGAACAAATTCGTTAATGCATTTTTGCATTTTTTATGGAAATATGATGCATGTTTGTAAGAAAAAAATCTGGACGCAGTAAGTGCGTTTTGGTAGCGAATTTTCGTCAAATCCTTCAAATTTCATAACTCAATTTGCTTTGTTGGCTAGGAAACCAACATTTAAGTTTAGTTTCGGAAAATCTTTGTACATTTTCAAACAAAAAGTAATTTTGATAAAATATAGTACACTGTTTCTACTACATAGGCTATACCGGTAATCAGGCTGATCCCTGCTCGCATTTGTTATTAATAACACTTTGATGAAAATTCACTTGCTGCGTCGAAACTTTTTCTAAATGTATTCTGTTTCTTTTTGTATATAAAAAACGTTTCACGGTTTATTTTGTTTTATTTTCAGAGGGCCCAATACATTTTTAATAATACAATAATATTAATATATATATATATATATATATATATATATATATATATATATATATATATATATATATAAATATCCTGTATTGTGTTAATTAGGCAGAAAAGTAGTAATTTACTAAGTGAAGATTGGAGCCTGTGATGAGCACTGATAAGTACACTTAGAGAAACCCAAATCACCACAACACATATTTTTAAATATTTGACGATCGTTTAACTAACATATTTAGCGCCATCAGAGGTTGAAAAAATTCTGCAGTAATTAATTATTGCCCAAATTTTTATCGATGAGTCCAGTAACCTCTTGTTGTAATAAACTTCCCAAATTTGCTTATTTTTTAAATCTTCAATTAGACACATATGTATATTCCTTACTTAGTTCATTCATGCAGCAAACTTATCCCAAAGTTCAAAAAGTTTTTGAAAAGTAAACGGGTTTCGACATACAACAATGTTTCGGAGTTGTTTGAAGACCAAGATATAGTTTTTTTTTTATGTTTAGCATTATTATTATAATTTTATGAACGTCAAGCTAAGTGCCAAAGCCTTTAGAAAGATTATGTTAAACATATATTTTTTAAACATAGCGTTTTCTATTGTCAGCTTAGTTCTTTTCAACATCACCTCGTATAAGGAATATAACAATAATTAACAATTTGACTACCAGCAAAGCTACAAAGTTTTATAACAATAAACGTCATTTATATTGGCGTTTTTGTCGCCAATCAAAACGTGTCACAGGTAATTGAAAATAAACCAAATGGGAAATTTTCCGCTCTCATTTACCACATCCCTCGATCGCATACATATCAAATCAAGCGAGGTTTCATTTTCAAACCATCCAATATAGACGATGATTGAAATTGACACTTTGGAAAGACGAGAATGACGTATCCCGAACAAACCGACCTGCAAATAATTATTAAAACGTAAAAACAATTGAAACAGCGCCCTCTGGAATTATATTCAAGTGCTGCGCTTGAGGATAGAGGATTGAAATTAGTTCTGTATTAAAACAGGAAATCGAACGCAAATTCGAACGAGTAGCGGAAACGAGATTCGTTCGGGAAATCAAACGCAGAGCTTGAAATTGTAAACTTTTAACAGAAAAGTGTGCGGAAGTGTTATTTCTATTGATAATAAAAAATCACCTCGCCTGCAAAATCGTAAAAGTTTGCTAGTTCACGGGTTTTCGATATACATTAGAACGATACTTTGGCAGGCAACTGCCGTAGGTTATGCATTTTTATATCCTGAGTTATACCATGCGATCAACGAAATATAACCAGTCAACTCGCCAAATTTTTAAGAAAGCACATAAGGTAACAGTAAAATAGGTCATTCTTGTTGCTTGCTTTTACCAAACAGTCAAAATCAAATACAGTGCAAGTATTTATTCAAGTCCTATTAATTGCCGTTCGAAAAATACATTTTATTATTTTAATTTAAAAAAAATATAAAATAAAAAGTCTTAATAATTTTTGCTCAATATATCAGTGTTGTACATTATCCATTGGCTGTCTGGCGGCACTCTAAACGAAGTTAAAACTAGTTTGGAAGATTTGTAATTGTTTAGGGTACCACCAAGTATGGAATTGACAATGAACGACTATTTGAGCATCTATTGAATAGGAAATTATTTGGATTATTTAATTTATATCTTTAGCGAATATTCATAAAGAAAATTTTGCTAATAGAGGGATAAGAACTATTATAATTCATATATATATATATATATATATATATATATATATATATATATATATATATATATATATATATATATATATAAGTATTATTCCATGACTTGACCACTTGCCTATAATTCTGCTGAGTTTTGTTCTATTCATTGGAGCCAAATGAGGGAATCTGTTGTTAAATGTTCGAACTGTTCTTTCAACTATTCTGTTTCATTCACTATATATTGAAAACAAATTGAAAACATCATCTAAAGAATAACGAAAATAAAAAGTATTGTTATCCAGATTATTTTAGCACTTCTGATAACAAAAAATTAACAACAAGCATGCGACAATATATATATATATATATATATATATATATATATATATATATATATATGCATGTATGTCAGTTTGTAAATTTATATTTATTTCGTGTATGCGTAATTTGCGCGCCTTATTTTTGTATAGATAGTGTTTAGATTTTGTAAGTTTACTGTGTTTTGAGAAACATTGTGTATTTTATTTATGGATCACATGTTATATTAGTTTTAGGTTACTCTAAATTCAAATATTTTCTACCACAATGTTCACTAGTAAGCCAATGGAAATTTTATTCAATAGGTTTATGTATGCAAAGTTTTATGTTATTACTTACTATAAAAAAATTCACCTGTGTTTTATTCCGTACCTTTCCTCGGCTATTATCTATTGTGTCATGGGTTTGGCTTATTAGGGCTCAAAATTCTAAACACAAATTTCACTGATACGAAACAAATATATATAAATGCAAAAATTTAAATTAATCTTTTAACTCTAAGCTCCCTCTAGTGGTCAAATAATAATTTGGGTTATATTTATTTTCCCTTTACAGTTCCCTTTATTTAAAACTTGTCTCCCATCAACTATTTATTTAGTCGAGGAAAAACTTCTTTATGCTGAACAAATTTATTGATATTGAATTTAAGAATACTTATAATATTTTTACAATATATTATCTATTACGGATCTGTAACTACGTTAAAATTTATCTCTTATATTTATTAATTTAGAAATCACAAAGTTTAAAATTTATGTTATTAATTCAAATGTTTAAAAACGGATTTCAGTTCGTATATCAGATACAACTGACATTTTTTCCACGAAAAATATACAAAAATATTTTTGAAACGCTATATTTTTTAACGTATTAGACAAACTGGCATGAGACTTTAACTCTGGCTAAAAGTGGTGTGAGTAAATCTATGTTGTGAATTTTAAGTAATTTGGTTCACAATATTTAGAGTTTTTTCCATATTAAAAATAAAATATGAAAGATATGCGTTGAAACGACTTAGTGGCTAAAGTCCAATGCCTGTCAGACAGAGTAGTTAAGCCACGCGTATATAGATTCATACAACAGGTATAAACCATACACGAACAGTAACCAAACAAAGTAAATAACAGACATAAAACATACTACCCGATCCAGCAATCGTGAAATCTCAAATCTCGCAATTGACAGACGACATGAAATTATAAATTTGCCAAGCGATTGTTTTTTAATTGGGGGATTCAATCAATTTTTAAAATACACTATATGTGTAGCTTGATGAACAGCCCCAAATACCGTTTTAGACTAAAAGTGTAGCATAATTTAGTGGAAATGTAAACAAAATCAAGTCAAGTCTATAAAAATGATTTTAAAATAGTTTCTTCTTTTATATTTAAACTTAAACATAAGACGTCAGATCTAAACAGTCGTTGAATGTATTTCGCATGACTAATTCTGTAATTAATTGTTACGTATACTTTTAATATATAATATATCCCAGGCTTGAAGCCGGTGTCAACTGTCATGTAAACAAAACGCTAGTTAACGTATCCCTAGATAGCTCAGTTGTAGCGTGCTTCCCTTATACGCATGAAGGTTGCTTGATCCATTCGCGCTCGATGAATGTATGGTTTTTTGTTTTATTTTGACATTTGGAGAAACAGTAGTGTACATATTTCATACGTTTTGAACAAGATCGCATTTTTGTTTAAAACTCCTGAATAACTTTTTCACCTTTGAGCCTTAAAATCTTATTTTTTTGCAGACATTTTGTTATTGCCTATATTAAAAAAACAGTTTGATTAGGTTAACTGAAACTAAATCGTTCAGGTGATTAATAAGGAAAAGTAACTGCTGCGTTTATAACTTGGAAGATACTTTACTTTTCTAAACATGAATGAAATTTCCTTCTGGAAACCTTTTGTAACTTAAATGAAATTTGGAATACCAGTTTTTTTAAATAGACTTACACTATCGATAGATATAGCAGAATTTAATCTTTGACGTTCATAGAAAATTGAGTTTTGGGCATTTTTCTCAAAAGGAGTTTTTTTGATAATAGAGAGATATCAATGGTAATACTTTCGAAAGAATTCTTCGAAGGTACGTGTACTAGGACCTCAAAAATCAACCTTCAAGGTCTGTGTTAAAGTATTCATTTTAGTAATATGCCGTAGAATAATAATGTACAATTCTTATGAAAATTCGCTACTATAACGCACTTGCTGCGTCCCGAACTTTTTAAATTTTTGTCATTTTACAATTTCCGTTAGAATTGGTTAAAATACTAGTAAAGCAAGCAAAACTTTTTGATGCAGTTTTTGAGACTTAATAACAAAGCAATTAATTTCAGCCGCAACACAAAATGAATGCCTGTGTTCCATATTTTACTTAAAACACAAGTGCATTGCAATCGAAACTGTTTTAGAAAATAAATTAAAACAGCCGGTCGCCTCGCTAATAAAGCGATAAAATTAAAAACGTCGCTTTGGTTTGTTTTGATTAAAATTTGTGAATTGAAAGCAAATTTTATGTTACTTATGCAAGTGCATACAAACAGGAAGCGACCCTTGTTATCAGTATCGGTATGTGGTTTGAAATAAAATTCAAAGTATTTGGTTTACACTGCACCCACAAATATTGGCATTTGGTAAATATGCATTTGTAGTGAAATCGTCTATTTCGGTTTGTGGTTCTGTTTTAATCGACCTCTGTGTAAAATTAAACTGAAACAAAACAATCTTCAATGCTTGTAAATTTGTCACATACTTATACAGAGTTTTTCGGGATAGCCGTGAATTATTACATCTACGTCGTCAATACGTGTGGAACTATGGCATCGGAGAAAAAATTTCCAATTTTTTTCCCGCTTAAACGTCGTAAAAAGTGTCAAAACATATAGAAAACATGATTTGGGAACGAAAATATTTTTCTGTCGGTCTGTCGATCTGTATGCCTGTCTGTTTGTAGCCACGATCACTTTAGGACGAATTGACATATCGTCTTCAAATTTAGTATCTTGTTAACACCCGACAAACGAACGGTTCGGATTGCTTTTGGGTAAAATCGCTCCAGAGGATAGGGAATGTGTTCCGTCGTCATTTTCGACACCTTTTTTGCCACACGCACGTGCCGACTATGGATCCAAAAACACAGTTGGTAACACTGGGCACATCCCTCAATGATGGTCAACATGAAGATGGCAGCCTGAAGAGAGACGTTTTCGGACGGCGTCGCATTGGTTGGATAGGCGGTCTACCCCCTCTCGACCCCGAAGCATCCCGAGACTTGGGAGTGAAAAACGCTGCAACTGCCCTATTTAATCAACGATCGTTCGAGAGTGCAGTTCACTCGCAGTTGAACTTTTTCGTTGTCCCGTGGGCAGACAGGCCCGTCGCAGCCACGTGACCTTCCAATAGGTGTTTGGAATCAACGTGGACCATATGGCGAACGCGAGTTACGTTCTCATTTAAGTGCGACTAACTGCAGATTCCAGAGCATGAGGCTGCTCCTTAGTTTCCATCGGTGCAACAAGTTCTTCACGTGTGTGAAGAAGTGAGGTTCCCGAAACACCCAGCTGATCTACGACGACGTCCCCGGCAAGACAAGGTATTTTGGTTATACTACAACCCTTCTGTAAATTATTGTCGGTGTAACTCTCCCCTTTGTTCAATAAATTTATTTAATTAATCCGCGGTAATGTTTTCTTTACCATGTAACCCCCTGATGTACATGCAACCGTTTAATTACACATAAACATTTAGAGCTATCGGAGAACGTAGCGAATCAGCCGCTACATTGTTTGGTCCTTCGAACCGGATAATTTTTTTCTTTTTTAATTCTCACGTTGGTTGCGTGTACCATTAGATTGGTAAAGAAACCATACAGTGCTCTGTGTGACATTGTTGTAAATTTCTAGATGTAGTAGCATATTTGTAGTTATTTTATATTAGCACGTGGATTTAATTGAAGTTATACCCTATTGTATACAGGTGTAAACATTCGTACTGTTGTTTCTGAATCTAAAACATCCATTTCTCTCAATTATCGTGGTAGCCGGGGGCGTGTAATTTCGTATTGTAACATTTTGTTCTTCATTTAACTTTTATTTTAAAGCCAGTGCTCTATTTCTCATACGCCATGCCGTACACCGTGGATAGAGCCGTTTTCAATGCAAGGCAAACGTTATATCGCTTGAAAGCCACATTGGAAGTGGCTAAACAAGCCATTGAAAACCGAGAGCATGTGCTAAAATTCTCTGCTGCTTATCAGTTGTCTTTAAAACTTTTCGACGAATTCACGTGTGTTCATAAAGACACTTTGTTAGATGAATCAGAGATGGACAAAGTTGATTTGTTGTTCGAACTAACAGTGCAGATCGATGACGCAATGCACGAAATTAACGCGTGCCACATGCGGTTATCTCCACCTCCAAATATTGGCGCTCAATCCTCAAGGCAACATGATGTTCCTAGAGCGGTCCAAGTTATAAATCCAAACACGTTCGCGCCAGAGGAGCTGCGAGCTCGGTCGCCAACGAGAGGTACACCCATGTCTAATTTAGGATCCTTCGCAGGATCACGAGAGTCATTATACACTACGCGGTCTTGCAACGTTAGGCTACCAAAAATTAATTTACCAGTTTACAACGGTGATTTGGGCACCTGGGCCAACTGGTTCGATTTGTTTAGAACACTCATTCATCAGAATGATTCGCTTTCAGCGATCGAAAAGCTGCAGTACCTGGTTTCGTCGCTTTCCGAGGAACCTCTCTCGATGGTAAAACATCTTCCTCTAACATCTGCCAACTATGCTGTGGCCTACGAGTCTCTAATCCATAGGTATCAGAACGATCGAGTGCTTCTCTCCTACTACTGGAACCAGTTGGTAAATGCCCCTCAGGCCGATTCCGATTCACCCCATTCGCTCCGAACCCTGCTAAATTGCTTTAATGAAAATATTTCGGCCATCGCACAACATTCAAACGTTGATTTATGGGATTTTACACTGGTTAACTGGTTCCTTCAAAAGATGGATTCTGCTTCCAGGAAACGCTGTGAGATTCACTTTGCTAGTGTTAGCATTCCAACATACGCACAGCTGAAACAGTTCATGGCTGACCAATGTCGAGCTTTAGAAGCTCACACACTGACGCTTCCGTCAACTAAAACACCCGTTTCTCGTTCTGGGGTCAGGGCCAGGTCGATGTTCGCTAAAGCCGAGCAGGGCTTTCCTGTTCGTGGTCCTTCACAGCCTTGCCCTTGTTGCAGAGGCCCGCACTTTATCAATCGCTGTCCCCAGTTCTTGGGCATGCCTTCTAAAGATCGAAAGCATGCGGCAAGGCAAGCTAAATTGTGCTATAATTGCCTTCGTGGCACCCATGTGCTGCTACAGTGCCCGTCCAAATCATCCTGCCGATTATGTGGGGCAAGACATCATAGTCTGCTTCATGCTGATCAAATTCAGTCTTCGCCCGCTTGTAAGTCGACCACAACTGCGTCGCTTGTACCCTCAGCTCCACGAGCTGAACGTGTTCCTTCTGATTACTCTTCAGTTGGGAACATTACCACCGCACTACTTTCCCCCCAGCCTCGTAGGAAAACTGTTCTTCTGGCCACGGCAGTAGTGGAAATCCAAGGCAAGACAGGCAAGTATCAACGCTGCAGGGCTCTCATTGATACAGGGTCTCAGGCTTCTTTCATTGTAGAGCATCGCGCTCGCCAATTGGGTCTCTCGCGCACGCATACCCGTATAGAAGTCTTGGGGATCGGGAAATCCGATTCAGGTTCATCTTGTGGCACCGTGCAGTGCCATATTCGTTCGCCTATTGATTCTCGTAAGGCCTTTTCTCTGGAGACAGTAGTACTCCCGAAAATTTGCGGAAATCTTCCTACTTCATCCTTCACAGTCAATAGGTTTCCTCATTTGCAAGGCATAACGTTAGCCGATCCTGAATGGCACACACCAGGTCCTATAGACATTCTGTTGGGAGCAGACATTTATCCGCAGTTGGTGAACGGTGGACAGCTTGTACCTCCTGCCGGCGTTGAAGCGCCACTTGCTATCAACACTTGCTTTGGCTGGGTTCTCATTGGAGCCACTTCGACAGTTTTACCCAGTCAGGTGCTTTCTTTCTTTGCGTCACTAGAGTATCCCGTTGAAGAAACACTGAAACGCTTCTGGGAAATTGAACAAGTCCCTTCCCTCAAGCACTTGTCTCCAGAGGAAAAAATGGCCGAACGTTTGTTTACGGAGACGCACGTTCGCGATAAAACTGGTCGTTTTCATGTCACACTTCCTTTCAGGTCAGATCTTCCTGCATTTTCAGAGACTATTATCCAAGCGGATCGCCGACTCACCGGGCTGGAGCGTCGCTTCGCCAAACAGCCTGCTCTTCAAATGTCCTATAAACTTTTCATGAAAGATTACTTGGAGTCCGGTCATATGTCTTTGTTGACTTCTGAGCTTCCGATGAACCATTATTTCATTCCTCACCATGGAATTTTTAAATCCAGTAACCCTTCATCTGGTATCCGAGTGGTTTTTGATGCTTCCGCCCAAGATTCTTTTGGGCAGTCTCTTAACGAAACCCAGCTTGTGGGCCCCAAGCTTCAATCTGATATCTGTTCAGTGCTTTTACATTTTCGCTCTCACGAAGTTGTATTCACGTGCGACGTTAGACAAATGTATCGTCAAATTCGGGTTGTTGACGCCCACAAACCCTTTCAGCTAATTCGATGGCGATTTTCCCTAGATCAACCGGTTCAAACTTACCAGCTTAACACAGTCACGTATGGTATCTCGTCCTCTCCTTTTCTGGCCATTCGTGTTTTGCAGCAGCTCGCAACAGATGAAGCTGATTTATATCCACTTGCTTCCCACGCACTTCGCACATGTCTGTATGTCGATGACTTAGCGTGCGGCGCAAGTTCTGTCCAAGCATGTAAACAACTTCAACGTGAACTAGTTGACTTGCTTAAAACCGGCGGTTTCGAACTGCGCAAATGGGCATCCAATCGTTGTCAACTCCTGGAGAACATCCCACCTGAACATCGTCAGGTGAAACCGTTGACGTTCGAGGAAGAGGCTGACGCAAGAGTAAAGGTTACAGTGGCATTCTTATCACGATAAGTTTTCATTCCAAGTGAAGCCTGGTGGTGCTCCGTGCACCAAGCGCGGCATTTTGTCGGAGGTGACTCGCATGTACGACCCTCTAGATTTCCCATGTCACGTCATATGGTTTGTTTATAGCTTTATTCAACGACTATGGCTATGGGGAATTTATTGGGAGCATCCACCCCCCGTCGAACTTAATCTGCAACGGTTTAAGTCCCAGGCACCGATGATATGCCTACCTTTTCCTGATCTATCTCATTTGTCATTATCAAGGCTTTCGAGGTGGCAAGTCATCCAAAGCATGCAGCAAAGTTTCTGGGCACGCTGGAGGAATGACTACCTCCATACGCTTCAACAAAGACAGAAATGGTTTTCAGACTCTTCACCCGTAACTACAACGGGATCGTTAGTTTTGCTGAAGGACGACAATCTTCCACCCCTGAAATGGAAATTGGCTCGAGTTATTTCCCTCCATCCCGGTCGCGATGGAATTGCCCATGTAGCTACAATCAGGACCGATTCTGGAACCCTCCAAAGACCGTTAGTTAAGTTATGCCCCTTGCCTAACCAATAGGTAGTTAGTTAGTTCTATATATCTGGGTGCGTGTGTGTATAGGTGTGTGTATATATATATATATATGGATGATGTAGATAGTTGTACCCCTTTTTTGTCACATTGAGCACTGTCGTTTTGTTTGTATGGTTTTCCTTTTTGAGAAATTACACCAGGCTGTAATTTCTGGGGGGCGGTGTATGTTCCGTCGTCATTTTCGACACCTTTTTTGCCACACGCACGTGCCGACTATGGATCCAAAAACACAGTTGGTAACACTGGGCACATCCCTCAATGATGGTCAACATGAAGATGGCAGCCTGAAGAGAGACGTTTTCGGACGGCGTCGCATTGGTTGGATAGGCGGTCTACCCCCTCTCGACCCCGAAGCATCCCGAGACTTGGGAGTGAAAAACGCTGCAACTGCCCTATTTGATCAACGATCGTTCGAGAGTGCAGTTCACTCGCAGTTGAACTTCTTCGTTGTCCCGTGGGCAGACAGGCCCGTCGCAGCCACGTGACCTTCCAATAGGTGTTTGGAATCAACGTGGACCATATGGCGAACGCGAGTTACGTTCTCATTTAAGTGCGACAAACTGCAGATTCCAGAGCATGAGGCTGCTCCTTAGTTTCCATCGGTGCAACAAGTTCTTCACGTGTGTGAAGAAGTGAGGTTCCCGAAACACCCAGCTGATCTACGACGACGTCCCCGGCAAGACAAGGTATTTTGGTTATACTACAACCCTTCTGTAAATTATTGTCGGTGTAACTTTCCCCTTTGTTCAATAAATTTATTTAATTAATCCGCGGTAATGTTTTCTTTACCATGTAACCCCCTGATGTACATGCAACCGTTTAATTACACATAAACATTTAGAGCTATCGGAGAACGTAGCGAATCAGCCGCTACAGAATGAATGGGGGATTATTTGGTAAAAATTGAAATTTTTCGTTAAAACTCCAGTAATATAACGTTTTAGGGTTTGTTTATTAGAAAACATTCAATTTCATCAAACATCTGGTGTTCTGTGCTGAAATTAAGTCAGGCGTTGAATGTGTGGGGTGGAATATCGGTGACAGAAATTTCGAATATTGTTGTTTGCTAAAACGGAGTAAAAAGTTTCAAAACATATAGAAAACTTGATTCTGGAACGATTTTTTATCTACATACAGACTTGGAGACTACTTCTCTGGCTTCACAACAGTGAAGCCAGAGAAGTAGTCTCCAAGTCTGTATGTAGTATGGACAAGTTTCACCAAGTAAGGACAACAACAATCAATGGATTTTTAATCTGTCGGTCTGTCGGTCGGTCGATCTCCTGGTCTGTCGGTCGGTCGGTCGGTCTGTCGGTATGTCCGCCTGTCTGCCCTAGTTTGCGTTCAGCTGAAGAAATGTGTTCAAAATTCAAGAGTCTGAGTCTCCCCGTTAGTGAATTCTTTCTCCGAGAATTAAAAAGGGGTCTAGTTACTTTTACTAAAAACACTAAGAGCTTGTGTGTGTGTGTGTATGTGTGCGCGCGTGTGTGTGTGTGTGTGTGTGTGTGTGTTCTAGGGGCTAGTTTGCGTTTTTTAAATAGGGCCTTCAATCAATTTTTAAAATACACTATATTTGTAGCTTGATGAGAGGCCTTAACTGCAGTTTTAGACTGAAAGAGTAGTATAATATAGTGGAAATATAAACAAAATCCAGTCACGTCCCTACAAAAATGATTTTAAGTTGTTCTTTTATCTTTAAACTTAAACATAAGATGAGGATCGAAACAGTCGTTGAATGTATTTCAAGTGACACCTCTATTAATTCTGTAATTAATTGTTACGTTTACTTTTAATATAATATAAAATATCCCGGGGCATGGCGTCACGTCAAGTATCAGGTACACAAAGCTTTAGTTAACGTATCTCAGCAGGTACAGTCGTAACGTGCTTGTCTCCCACGCAGAAGGTACCGAGATCGATTGTCGGTCGATGAATGTACACTGTTTTTGTTTCAATTTAATATTTGGAGAAACAATAGTGTACAGATTTGATGCGTTTTGAACAAGATGTCATTTTTATTTAAAACACCCGACTAACTTTGTCATCTTTGAGTCTAAAATTATAATTTTCAGCAGACATTTTGTTATTGTTAATATTGAATTTTTATTTCGAAAATAAACTGATAGAGCATTGTTTTTAAAAAGCTTTTTTAGCTGTTGGAAAAACCGGTTTGATAGGTTGACCAGAACAAAATCATTCAGACGATTAATCAGGGAAAATAACTGCTACCGTCATAATTTGGCAGACACTTTATTTTTCTAAATATCAATTATGTTTTCTTCTGCAAATCTTTTGTAACAGTAATGAAATATGTAATGCAAGTTTCTTTTAAAGAGATCTACACTATGTATAAACATGGCGAAATTTAATTTTCTAGCTTCATGGAAAATTGAGTTTTGGGCATTTTTCTCAAAATGAGTAAGAACACAATTGTTTACTTGTTATTATTATTATTATTATTATTATTTGGTAATAGACACCCCTCCCAAAAGAATTCTTCAAATGTGCGCGTATAAGGACATCTAAAATCGGCATTCAACGTCTATGTAACTTTAAAGTGTTAACTTTAGTAATATGCCATATAATAATAGTGTACAGAGCATCGCTGATTCAGTGGAAAGAACGTGTGCCTCTGAACCAACGGGTACTAGCTTCGATCCCAGGGTCCTTCTTTCACTTTTTCAATACATATTACAACATTAGCATCAACCGAGGTTGTGTTATTGTATTTCAGCAAGTTGAATGTCTGCACGTTCCGCGCTTCGAAGGGGGCATAAAGCCGTCGTTCCCATGTCCATACAACGTTGGACGCATTAAAGATTCCTACCCTCCTAACACAAAGGCAGGGGTTCCGCTTAATTTCCAGGATTGTGAGGTGAAACTGATACGTGGGGTCGGTGATTGGGTATAGTCGTGGAAATAGACCAACGTTAAAGAAAAATACAGTGTACAATTCTTATGAAAATCGGCTACTGTAACGCACTTGCTGCGTGCCCAATTTTCTCCGTCCTGCTTATTTAATAATTGAAGACAAAAACCTTCTACTCATATTAAAATATGTTATTATTAAAATATTATAGATCTAACTCCCGAGTTTCATATTGGAAATAAGTGACCTATTTTGTCGATGATACGATGTGAATAATTTAAAAGCTCTCTATATTTAATGTAATTCTATCCTCAATGTGACGGTCTTAAGTTACATCGTTAGGTTTTGTCCTTCTTTTAGCAGCTGCTCTCATTAGATTTTCTTTATGATAAGAAGACCTTCTTGTTAAAAATCTTAAGTGAAACACAAACTTCCAACGTCATTAGCAGAGATTTTCCAGCGCTAATGGAACTGTGGTATCTCAAGTTCTCTTATTCAACTCGAGGAGAAAAATTCTCTACAAAAGGCACGAATCTTTCAAGCTTTTCCTACAAAATGCTTTTGAATTGCTTCAGGTATAATATCACATATTTAAACGACTCTAACACTAACGTTTTATAAAAGTAGTGCGTTTGTTCTCTTTATCTCACGTTTAAAATAATCGCAAAGGGATGTTCACAACGCATTATAACGTCACTGATTTTATTTTAGAAATTGTGGAATACCTCATCGTAATAATAATAATAATAATATTAATGTTCTTTTTTGCACAACAGTTACTTGTAAATGCTTAGCCGTAATAAAAGTAGTGCTGCAAATTGAATCTTAATTTGCACATAGATGTGATAATCTATTCTCATCAGTAAGACATTCTCATGAAATAAATTCAGGATCCATGACTTGATCACAAAGAAAATATTCATATTCCTGTAGTCATAAACTTCTGAAATGTTATATTACTGGAGAGTTTTTAGAAAACAATTATTACCAAATAACCCCCTATTTGTCCCCTACCGCCTAAAGCGATCTTACCCAAAAACAATTCGCAGCGTTCCTTTATCGAATTCTAACTGGATACCAAATTTGAAGATTGTATCTTAATTTGTTCGAACTTTATTGCGCCTACTAACAGACAGGCGTACAGGCCGACAGACCGACGGACAGACAGACCGAGAGACAAAAAAATTGTTCGAGAATCAAGTTTTCTATATGTTTTAAGATTTTTTACGCCGCTTTATCAAAAAAATTTCTAACTTTCTGTAACCTATATTCCACCCCACACATTCAACTGCTAATTTAATTTTAGCACAGAATAGCAGATCTTTGATGAAATTGACTGTTTTCTAATAAACAAACCCTAAAAAGTTATATTACTCAAGTTTTAAAGAAAAAATGTCAATTTTCACCAAATCACCCCCCATTAATCCCCTACCCCCTCGAGCGATTTTACCCGAAAACAATGCGAACCGTTCATTTTCCGGGTGCTCACTGTATACCAAATTTGAAGACGATATCTCAATTCGTTCTAAAATCATTGTGGCTACAGGCAGACATACAGACCGACAGACAGACAAAAAAAAATTGTTCCAAAATCATGTTTTCTATATGTTGACACTTTTTACGACATTTAAGCGAAAAAAAATACTTTCACACGTTTTGACGATGAGGAAGTAATAAATGAAATAACTACTAAGGTACAAATAAACAATACACTCATTGAAATACGCATATTCCAAATCACCCCCCACTAATCCCCTACCCCCTGAAGCGATTTTACCCAAAAACAATACAAACCGTTCGTTTTCCGGGTGCTCACTGTATACCAAATTTTAAGACGAGATTTCAATTCGTTCTAAAGTCATCGTGGCTACAGGCAGACATACAGACCGACAGACAGACAGACAAAAAAATTTCTTTCCAAATCATGTTTGCTATATGTTTTGATATTTTTTACAACATTTAAGCGAAAAAATTTTTTTTGAGACTTTTGTATGAAATAACTACTAAGGTACAAATAAACAATACACTCATTGAGTTACGCATATTCCCAATCACCCCCCATTAATCCCCTACCCCCTGAAGCGATTTTACCCGAAAACAATACGAACCGTTCATTTTCCGGGTGCTCACTGTACACCAAATTTTAAGACGATATCTCAATTCGTTCTAAAGTCATCGTGGCTACAGGCAGACATACAGACCGACAGACAGACAGCCAAAAAAAAATTCGTTCCCAAATCACGTTTTCTATATGTTTCGACATTTTTTACGACATTTAAGGAAGAAAAAAAAATTGATACTTTTGTCGCCGATACAATACTTTCACACGTTTTAATGATGAGGAAGTAATAAATGAAATAACTACTCAGGTACAAATAAACAATGCACTCATTGATATACTCATATTTAATATTTCTGCATGGGGCATTAGAATACACAAACACTGATCAGAACACGCACCCACAAACAATACAAAAATAATAGACAAAACAGATAGTCAAGATAATATAAAATAACACAGAATAATATAAATTAAGACAAATGAATCAAAATAAGTTAAAACAAAATAAAATAGGATGGAATGAGGCAAGGAAAAGAAATGAACAACCTGAAAAGAGCAGGGATTCCTAAAATATTACTACCACTCAAACACAAGACCTAAGTTTTAGATCTACCTATTCATGTATCTTTCTTCTCGGAATTGCAGCTATAAAAGCCTTTAATATTCTCATAAAAGCAGTAAAAACCTATTCATTTTTTAGATCATCCGGAAGACTACCAAATAATTTAGGACCAAGATATAAATATGCCCTCTGACCAACCGTTTTATTTGCTTTTGCAACCATGTATGCTATTTTACCAAATCTTATATCATGAGAGTGACAACTTACCACCAAAGAACGTCTATTTGTAAACTGCAGAAGATTAACCTTTAGAAAAATAGCTGCCTCTAATCCACAACTCTCGCTTATATGTATAAACTATCTGATCGATAGGTCATTTTTCTGCCCAACATACTCCTAAATAATCGTTTCTGTATGACCTCCACCCTCTTTAAATGAGAGTTGAAGACAACACTGCAACTCACTATATCATATCTGATGTGAGACTCTACAAATGCATGGTAGACAGTTCTGATTTGCCTTATGGTAAGTACATGACGAAGCCATTCTGAATCTATAAACAATGGTCCGTAGCTTCTTTACAACATACTGGATGTGCACATCCCATCTAACGTGTTTGTCGATTATGACACCCAGATACTTTACCTCCGTGGAGGACATGATGCTTTACCTGCACAAAAAGGCTAATTTGCGAAAAAGATGGATGTGTAGTAGCGGAGCTTGTAAAGAGAATGTAGTACGTCTTCTTGAAATTCATAGCCAGCAGTCTATGACCAAACTATTTAGTCTAATTACCCATGCCTTCCTCGACCGTAGACTTTAATTCTTGCCAACTATCAGCCTGATAAAAACTGCAGTATCGTCTGGAAAACCCAGTACACTTCCCTTACTTTGAAGGTCGAAGAGCCCATTGTTTTTCAATTTTTAAAAGCTATTGACTAATTGAATCTAAACTCATTATTGATGGTAAGAGAATAAAAATATATTCTTACAATTTAAAAAATATTATAATAATGTACCCTCGTAAATAAATAAAAAAATCATACTCTAACAAAGTTTTTGTCAACGTCATGGCGCAGATAACTAGATAACAGCCTACAGAATGAAGAGTACCCGGTTCAAATCCCGCCCTGGACAACGAGTAAGTGACTGAGCGCAGATTGGAACCTATAATGAGCCCTGATAAGTACACTTGGAGAACCCAACAGAACACATATTTTAAAAACCTGACGATCGATTCTCTAACAAAGTTGGCGTCATCAGAGGATGAACAATTCTAAACTACTTACAACTACACATTATATTTATACTAGGTGTTAGGTAAAAGACCCATAACCGAGAGAGGGAAGAATCAGAGACAAACTTTCTGCGTCCATATTTTAATTGTCCGACGACCTTTTTAAAATCCCGACGACGCATTGTTGAAGAATGCTGTCTAATAACTCCACAAATGCTCCAGAATGTCAGAGCTCGTTTTGAACAAAATTTCTACTTTTGTATGGAAGCTGGTGGTCAACAATTTGAACACTTACTTAACTGAATAAACATTTTTGAAAGTTTGGTTTTGTTTTTTTTTTGCTTTCTTTAACAAAAAATTGACTAATTAGTGCATTTCTTATCACAATGAATGAAATACGTTCTTGCAACTCCAACTGTGAATAATTTTTAAACGAGTTGATAAAACTTAAAAAAAAAGATAGTGTGCTGAATTCAGAAAAGAAAGAGCTTTCAAATGATGTAACACTCGACCCATGTTCCCTATTTAAAATATAAGGGTTGCTAGTACCACCCTTAAGGGGTTGATGTGACAAAGTTGAGTTTTATGTCAAAACATGCCCCCCTCAATATTAAAATTGACGTGTTTCAGCGCTTCCTATAAAAATAATTTCTCTGGACGCAAATCGATCTGTTTCGTTTTTAATGCGCCACCCTGTATATTTTAATCTATAAACCTGATACTGCTGCTAAGAGGAGATAAAATATAGGTTTTTGTTCATAACTTTGAGTTATGCGATTAACAAGTTTTTCCAACAACTAATTTCTAAGACAGAAAAACAAATCCTTAATTAACTATCATAAAGTGTTCGTCTAAACTTTAGTAGTCGTTATTTCGTAAAGTGTTCTATATAAAGCAACAGTAGCGCTCAGTATTTGTACTCAAGGTATGTAGCCTCATTATTAATTGCATGATTTCACATAATCACCGTAGCTGCTTGAAGCAGTCAAGCAGAAAAATATCCTTCACTTCTGCTACTTTCAGCTCTGATCCTTCGGTGAAGAATCTACTCAGGTGCAAGTTGTTAGAGCTATGAGAGTTTGCAACAAAAGACTTTAAGATCCACGACACAACTTAACTCCTTTTATGAAAAATTACACAATGATGCTTCGAGAAATCGCTAACTAAGTTTTACACTAGATAGAGATTTTGTAAGAGTTGCAGCTAAAGAACTTAAGTCCTTCTTTATTGAAAACTGCAAACATATCATTGTGAAATAATTATCTTCATTATCTGATTGGTTTAGTATTTCATATACGAATTTGCAACAAAGAAGCTAAAACTTGTGGCACTGGAAATACAATTTTTAACCAACTTAAAAAAAAGATTCTCAACTTGGCCCTTACGTTCGTTTAGTGGGGTATCGCTACAGGTTACCTGACAACGGCTAGACTAATCTTGACTAACGCATTAGGCTCAATACAGTCCAGGGGTGGATTGTTAAGTTTTTGTGGTGCAATTGGGCCGCACTCGGACTTTACCAAATATAACGAATTCAAAACCAATCAGATCCATTTAGGAATTGCATGATCTCAAAACCAATCAGATGGATTTAGGGATTGCAGAATACCCTCAGAAACAAACACAGAAATATACGTTTCCAATTAAGGACCTCCTCTTTTAGGGGCCTGTTAAAAATTGCTAGTCTAATTTTTTTTACTATATCGCTGCCAGAAAATATTTCTAGGTAAACTTTGTTTTTTCATGCTTTTACAGATACCTTGGAATTGATTGGAGACGCGACTTTCGACTTTCAAAAGGTGTCTTTAAGCGAGCGCGAATAGAGCTCATAGAATCAATATTTTCTCTGTAGTTCCTAACAAAGTCGATAACTTTGGAGATAATCGAGAAAAGAAGAACCTCCAAAATTTCTTATTTTAGATGTAAGTGCACGTATTTTTTGCGAATTTTTGTGCAAAAAAATGCACTAATGAGGCCTTTTGAATTTAGAAAAAAATCCTTAAAAGATCACCCTGAGTATTCTCTTGTAACTTAGAGACCTTTTTAAAATAATAATATACAGGCTGGAAATAAAGTAAGGGATAAAATCCACAACTTCTTTAAACATAATTTTCTGGACAAATCTTAAAGAGATATAACGATATTTCTAATTTAACGATACTACATTATTTTCATCTTGTGACGTTATTTGTTCTTCAGATCATCACGTCATGATTTTTTAATGACGACCTATTTTTTAATAGTGATTTGGGTAGTAATTTTTATCCTCTTTTCAACGGTATAAAATTTTTAACAGGTTTTTTTTCAAATATTGAAAAAACTGTTTATTTTATTAACACCAAAATTAATTACAAAAATAGGCAGAGAAATTCAATTTTTACTACACTAGATGTTCAAAGTTCAAAGTAATGCCCTTGTACCAACTGACAATACCCAAGACGATTGTAAAATTTATTTCTCATTGAGATCTTCTAAATTATCTGGTCGATTTTTATAAACTTTACCTTTTAAGTACCCCAAAGAAAAACCTATAAAGGTGTTAAATCGGAGGAGCTAGGCCATCATTCTATTGGATCTCTTCTTCGTGGTAGAAATTGGTCCAGATAGCGTTGAACATGAATTGCATAATGTGAAAATAGGAGACGCTGGAAAATCATTGGATCTGGAAGAGGTAATTCCATCAGCTTTTTACAGAATTCTTGTCTACGATCAAAGTCATCTTCTACCAACTCATGATCCAATTTTACCTCGGTGAAATTTTTGAAATTTAAAAATTTTTTAAACCGAAGTGTGGCTTACGTTGTGATAAAAGCAGTGCTTCTACTAGTTGTATGTGGATTGTTTTCAACTTCTAATAGAACATCGACTTGTAGATCTTCACTTAATATCATCCAACGTCCACTTTTTGGAAGATTCTTCAAAACGCCGTGTTCATGAAATTTGTTTTCAATGCTACTAACAGTTGACTGACTTATCGGCTTATCTGGGTAAATTTATCCAAAAAGTTGACATACTTCTTGATGTGTTTTGACTTTATCGCCCCATCCAATCATCCTGAATACTTCCGTTCTCTGTTTCTGGCTCAATTAAACAGTTATTCTTAACAAAAGGTAAATTCTACTGCAGAATAAGGAAATAACATGTATTTATGGTTGACTTTTGAAAGCTATCACCATTGTTTTATATTTTATATGGTAAATACCCACACAGCATACGGACGTCCATTAGATATCCACGATGGATATCCAGGACGTTCAATATACATGTATGTCCATTGGACATCTAATGAACAAACAGATGTCCTACTAATATCCAGCAATCTGGATATGCATGTGGATGTATATTGGATGATGTGTGGATATACATGTGGACACCAAATGCATATCCATTACACATCTAATGGATATGGTATGGATATACGTGTGGTCATGCAATGTATATAACTTTGCATGAGATGGATATTCGTGGCTAGCCTTCCACCACCCTCTTTCTAACCCCATCCCCTTAATGAAACACTAATATATATGTAAATAGATATTTGATTTTGTACCAGAATCATCTACATAACTTTATTTTCCTGATCTATGATCTGGCTCAGGTCTGCATTCTTGCTGTAAAGAAAACGAGGCTGCTAATAATCAAACTCATAAGACAATCCAATAAATAATGAACAAATGTTTATAAATATTACTTTGATTATTATAGGTATAACTATAACAGTTTAGTGGTTATTCCAAAATAATAGGTAACAGCTATTAAGGTGGAGTATCACGACAGAACTGACTATACCCAATAGTTTTAATTACTCTTAAGTGATCTATACTTCCATAATCCACTGGAAGTGATCTGCTCCTAAGTAAGGACGATAAGCTATATGGAAAAACGTGTGGACTAAGACATAGTATGGTCCACTGGACGTGTGGACTAAGACATAGTATGGCCCACTGGCCGTGTGGACTAAGACATAGTATGTCCCACTGGCTGGACACAAGAGTGGTCAGACCATCGCTAACATACGCGGCACTGGTCTGGTGGCCTAATGTGACACAATCCAGTACCAAACAAAAAGTAGGCAAGATCCAAAGGATGGTTTGCCTCGGCATCACAGGGGCCATGATTTGAATCCCAACACCCGCCATGGAGGTGTTGCACGGTCTTTCAGGCCGAAGCGTACGCCATCTTGCACTGCGTGCGAAAGAACAAAAGGAGGGGCTACGCCAACAAGCGGATCCTCATAGCCACAGACAGCCCTTAAGGCCCTAAATAGCCCACATGTAAATAGCAGGCTGGTAAGTGAATGCCGAGACGAGACGAGCGATCTGGCTGGGCAGAATGAGGTCACCCTCATCTGGATGCCGGGTCACTCGGGGGTCAAAGGCAATGCAGAAACTGGCAGTCTGGCCATGGGACCAGAACTGGTCCTGGGCGGACGAAGAGCACTGCCATGGGATCCATTAAGTCCTGGGTCAGAAACGAACATAAGATATACTGGGCAGACTGTCCAGGGCTCAGACATGGGAAGTCAGTATTTGACGAACCCAGTTCAAAGAGAGCTGTGGAACTGCTAAATTTTAGCAGAGGACAGCTCAGAAACATAACAGGACTCTTGACAGGACACATGGCCGTCAAGAAACACCTGCATAAAATGGGACGGTTGAAGGGGCATCTGACGTGCAGACTCTGCGGCGAGGAAGAGGAATCAGCCGAGAACATCTTGTGCGAGTGTAAAGCTCATGACCGCAAGGGACAACTGATCTAGGGACAGCCTAGACCGGAGACAGAGCAATATAAAACTTCACCCTACCAATTGCTGTGCAGACTAGTTCAAGACACAGTGATTTTGGAATGGGTGGAATAGAAAAGACAAAGGGCATGCACAATAAGCAAAAAGCAGTGGTGCTATCGGGGCAGCAATGACGCGGACGAGCCATCATCGGGAAAAAGGACGATAGATATCCACTAGTAAAATTAACAACTTTACATACATACATGAACTTACATTATATAATTAGAAAATTTTCGCTGATTTCAATAAGAGGTAAACAAATATTTACTTAAATCAAGAAGATATTTATTTTCTAGTTCTCGTCCACTATTTATATTATTATCAACCAACGAGCTCCTTCAGCTATAAATAATATTGTTTTGACGTAAATAAGTATAGAATATATTTTCGTAACAAAAAAAGTTTAAGGTTATGTACTCACATGTAAATTATTTACTGACGGAAAACCACAATAAACTTATTAATAAAAACAACGCACACTTTATTTGCAGAAATATCTCAATACTCCAACTCTGGTTGTAGGTTGTAGTTTATTTAGCAGAGCTGATACAAAATGGCAAAATGCAATTTTAAATTTCAAAACTTCAACTTTAATTCAAGCATTCAATGCACCAAGGTGAGTTTATTAAATGATTTCGGGTCTATTGTTCAGGAGAGCATAATAATAAACAAGGATAGGATTATAGTTCTTTTTCACGAAACGACAGAGATAAACAATGCTCTCTGTATTGAAATGAAAATAACTTTTGTTAATAGTGTTATAATTGCAATGAGAATATGGGTGGAAATTTATTGATGGTGCTAGTTTTGATGTTTTTAATGGACAAGTTAGTAATTCTCGTACTAGAACTGGTTATTTTTCTTATCTTTTACGGATGGTAAATAAAGGTTTAGGTTTATATCATTTATCAATATTGTTTTCTGCTGGGGGGAACATATTAACATAACATCAATTGGGTGTCCAGTGGACATCCAATAGATCTCATTTGTATATCCATGGGATATCCTGGATATCAACTGGATGGCTGATGGATATATACATACATGAATAAACTACATACACCCAGAAATTCGAATGCATTCTTGATTAGATTTTAATGAATAAGAAATTCTCATATGTTCACATTATTTAAGTTTTATTAACCCTTTCCTGCTCTAACAATATCCATTAGATGTCCATATAATATCCATCATGGTCATGGACACAAAATGCATATTATTTATATCCAATGGATGTCCTGTACTGTGCGGATAGTAGATTTGTTCTTCAAAATAAAGAGTTTTTTTTGAATATATATATATATATATATATATATATATATATATATATATATATATATATATATATATATACAGAGTTAGTAAAAAGTGTGGAAAGGCGCTTGTATTTTCTGAGATATTCGTTATTCATTAACAAAAGTCTTTCGACATATTTTTTGCTAGAACGTAAACATCTTCGTTACGATAGCAATTGCATTTTTATAATAGCAAGACATGATTTGTTTTTGTATTTTTGGAAAGATCGTCTTTTTCTTAAAACGGCACTGTGAAATTTTCATCAGGTTCCATAAATAAAAAAATTAGTTTTAAAAGAAACTGACCAAACAAAAACAAAATAAAACAGCAATAATAATAATCGATTAATTAAATGTTCAAATTGTTCTCCATTATGACCAAAACATACCTAAACTAGAGTTTTAAATAAATTTATTATATTAGTGAATTTTCTTAGAAAAAATTCACTAATGAGGAGATCTCGACTTTTGAATTTTAAAAAAATTCTTCAAATGAGCGCGATCTAGGACCCCTAGAACCCATATCCGGGGTCAGTTTCAATTTTTATATGTTTATATATATATATATATATATATATATATATATATATATATATATATATATATATATATATATATATATATATATATATATATATATATATATATATATATATGTATCACACCGATAACTCAAAAAATAATAGGCCGATTTTGATAAAATTTGGCATGTGCCTTTCTTTTGTAAATGGCTTGGATAAGTTCGTTAGTCAGGAAAATCGGACGAGGTTTTCCGGGAAAATTTTGAGTTTTCATTCGAAAAAAATTCTTATCTCAAAAAGTAATAAGCCCATTTTAACAAAGTTTGGCATGTACCTTTCTTTTGTAAATGGCTTTGACAAGTTTGTTAGTCAGGAAAATCGGACGAGGTTTTCCGGGAAAATTTTGAGTTTTCATTCTAAAAAAATTTTTATCTCAAAGAATAATAGGCCGATTTTGATAAAATTTGGCATGTACCTTCCTTTTGTAAATGACTTTGACAAGTTAGTTAATTAAAAAAATCGGACGAGGTTTTTCGAGAAAATTTTGAGTTTTCATTTGAAAAAAATTATCTTAAAAAATAAAAAATCTATGATAACCCAATTTGGTAGGTAGGTTAACGATATAAAAAGTAAACTATACACCAAAATTTAGATTTCTATGTTACAAGAAAAAAAAGTTATAATAAAATATTTTGTGCCAGATCATTTCTATGAAAATTCACTACCATAACGCACTTGCTGCGTCCAGGCTTTTTTAAATTAAGTTGCAATGGACATATGGACAATCAGTCTTGTTTCGCCACTAATTCTAGCTTTTAGGTCTTTTAGATTTAATGGCCTGTGTTTGTAGACAACATTTTTCTAGTGACCACATGGCGTCAATTCGGCCGAGCGAGCAGGCCACTTAAAAGTACCACCACGCCCAATCCACTTTTCTGCGAAAATTTTATCCAAATATTGCCGCTCGAGTCTCCCAAAATGACTGGGACCATCATTAATCCATAATTTCCTCTATTGCTAAATTAAAATATTTTTCTGGTGTTAGATTCCCTCAATTAAGAACGAGCAAATAATACTGCTACCTAGTATATTGGTCCATACACTAATTTTTTGTGGCCGCTGGGCTTGATCCTCCAGCATCCAATGTGGATTTTGCTGTGACCAATAACGCTAAATTTGTTTAAACAAATCCATGCAGTGTAAAAGTAGCTTCATCTGAGAAAAGAAAGCTTCTACTAAAGTACGGTTTCCCATTAAATTTGCATACCATAATATCACAAAATTTCACACACCTCTCAAAATCGCCATCTACAAGTCTTTATATCAGCTGTACTTGGTACAGTTAAAAGTTTCTGTTTTTTTTTTTGGCAAATTTACTACAGATTCTTGTGAAACATTTTGTAATGTATCAATTTCGTTTGTAGAGAAATAAGAAGACCACAATACATCTAATGCCTTATTACCAGCGACAGCCGTTTTTGGTTTTCATATTGTTAGTTCATCTTCAACACTACCCGTTTCGTAATTATTTTTTTTAATAATTCGGAAAGATACATATCATTAACTTATAACCGACATTCGTTCATGACAAGTGGTCCTTTTGGCAACTTTTATTTTGACAAGCAAGAAATACCACTAAAGACCGGGGGAAACACTTAAGCGTTAGACACATAGGATTTTTTTAAATAATACAATAAGTAAAAATATATATAATATCTAATTTAATGGAGTTTCACAGAGGGAGAAACAACATAACCATTTTACAAATTCGTTTAAAATATAGAAACTATAACATTGCGAGATGTACGACAGGGTCACCATTTCGTTGCGGGGCCAGATAGTATGTTGTTACGACAGCTCCAATTAACACAAAATGTTATAAATAGAGACTGTGTACAACCAACTAATCATTTTGTAAATTGTCAGCCCTGGCCCATTTCTTCCCTAATACAGGGACAACGTATGTAAGGCTATATGTATTCTTACCATAACTAGAAACGCAGACCGATTTCACTCCAATTAGAGCTCACCAGTACGTTATAAAAATTACAGCGAGAACACACCTATAAAGTAATATAGGTATGGTAGTCAGCCTCCTAGAACATTGCGAGTGCGGAACCAGTTCATATCTTGTCACAACAGCTCCAATTACCACATAGGTGTGTTCTCGCTGTAATTGGTATACCGCACTGACGAGCTCTAATTAGAGAGAAACCGGTCTGTGTTTCTAATTATAGTGCGAATACATCTAGTCCTAGACACATTGACCCTATGTTAGGGAATAAATGAGCCAGGTCTGACAATTTACAAAATTGTTAGTTGGTTGTACACAGTCTCTATTTATAACATTTTGTGTTAATTGAAGCTGCCATGACAACATACTACCTGGTTCCGCACCGAGATGGCGACTTTGTCGTACATCTCACAATGTTCTAGGAGGCTGGCTACCAGGGCCATATTACTTTATAGGTGTGTTCTCGCTGTAATTGGTATAGCGCACTGACGAGCTCTAATTAGAGCGAAACCGGTCTGCGTGTCTAATAATGGTGAGAATACATTTAGCCTTACATATAGAAACTATTTTCAAATCATGTCAAATATTTATGCTGCCTTCCTTTAAAAAAGAAACAATGGCATTGTACAGTACCATGTCTCTGTATTGAGCAAGCATAATATTCTAGTGGGAATCGGAGTTTAAATTTGTTTCAATCAAGAGATGGAGTTGTTTCTCTCTGAATTATACAAGCAGCATTCAAGGAAGATGTGGTTTAGAGTTTGTGGCGTAACTCCATCACATAAGCGGACGGGTTCATCAGCTATGCTTATGTTACATAACTGAAAATAATATTGCTCATGATTTAATTTTATTCTTGTTATAGTTGTGATTTCGGAACAAAAACTTTTTGCCCATATGGTCCTATTTTTAGTGAATTTTCTATATAAAAAAACACTAATGAGGAGATCCCGACTTTTCAATTTTAAAAATATTTCTTCAAATGAGCGCTAATTAGGCCCCCCAGAACACATATCCGGGGTCAGTTTCAATTTTTATATGTTTATATATATATATATATATATATATATATATATATATATATATATATATATATATATATATATATATATATACATATATATATATATATATATATATATATATATATATATATATATATATATATATATATTTGTGTGTGTATCACACCGATAACTCAAAAAATAATAGGCCGATTTTGATTAAATTTGCTTGGATAGGTTCGTTAGCCAGGAAAATCTGCCCAGGTTTTCCCGGAAAATTTTGGGTTTTATTTCAAAAAAAAATATTATCTCCGGAATTAACAAAGTAAGGGCAACCAAATTTACGTGGGTATATATCCTTATCGGTAAGCTACCTACCAAAATTTAGCCCCGTAGGTCAAAAGACGAAAAAGTTATAGGCATTTAAAGAAAAATAAATTGGGGTTTTCCTCAAAACGTCAAAGTTGCGATTTAAAACGTCAAAATTAGCAACATTTAGGCAAAGAACCTGAATCTAATACGGGCTATGGAAATAAATTGTCTCAAGAAGAATGTTTTACAAACTCTGAAGTCTTAGTTTCTACCGTCATTGTCCTTCATTTTACTAAAATGTTTCCAGAAAATTCATTTCAAATAGAATTCTCTGATGCTTGGCAGTAGCCTTAGCTATAGAGTCTATCGTTTAATGGTATATAATTTTTGTCAAATTTTCGTAAAAAATCAATAAAGCTCAATATATCCGTTATTACACAAGATATGAAAAAAAATGTATATATTAGTTATAGGGTGTCTTGAGCTACATCTTAAAAATTATTTCTACAATCACAGGTTGGAACATAAGCCCTTTTTTTTTTAATCAAACACGCCTTATGTTATTGCATTTTTGCGTTTTCCATCGAAATATAATGCACGTTTGTAAGAGAAGAAATTCTGGACGCAGCAAGTACGTTATGGTAGCGAATTTTGATCAAATGCTTCATATTTGAATAGCTCAATTTGCTATTAACCTATAAGGTTGACCAAGAAACGAGTTTTTTCGGAAACATTTTAAGTTTACTTTCGGAAATTTTTGTACATTTTCAAACAACAAAGTTATTTTGATGAAACATGGCACATTGTTTTTACTATATAGGTTATTCTGGTAACCAAATTTGATGCCTACTTTCTTAACAAAACACACATATTTGCTATTAAAAACATTTTTATGAAAATGCACTACCATAACGCACTTGCTCTCGTCTTTTTGGTATTTCCTCATGTATGAGCGTGTATTGATTATTTGAAATAGCCACATAATTTATGTATTCTTGCTCCCACTGCACACGAGCATTACGTTTTATGACAGTGACCAAGACTTTTTGGCCGGTAACATTGCAAATATGGGCATAATTCTTAGCTTCTTTCGATAAAGTGTCAGCTGCGTCGTTAGCTGGAGTCCCAGTATGTGCTTTTATCCATATACAATTTCCCACATACAAATTGCCACCTTGTCTGGTCAATTCGTCAAAGCATTTGATTATAGAACATATAATGATCTTGTCATATTGTTCGTTAGAAAAATGTTTAATGGATTGCTAGTCTAATAAAATTAAATTGTTACAGGTTAGATGGTTTTAAGACAATTCGGTAACACAGCGAACTTGCTGCGTTTAGATTTTTTTTATATTATTGCAATGTTATTTTTAAAAACATAGATAGTAATAACAGCCATTATCCATTATTGGAATATCACACTTTCGCATTGGTCCTATATTTGTTTTGGAGTAGTGTATGAAGAGGAAATAGATAGCATTCTGAGATTCAATAAATGGTTCGTTGCTTAGGTGTATTCAGCCTTGTACAGAGAAACTATCTAACATCCCGTAGAAGTGGATGAGATGCAGTGACCTATATTCACGAGCTGACTAAGTAGAGTGCTCTGATACGCTAATATTTAGATAAACATTGGGCCGTGATGATGTGATTTACTGCCTCTAGACTCTAGATAGTATCACGAAATCTCCTTTCACTTACATCATCTAAGCTTATCAGAAAATAATACATGAAAGCGTTCCAAGTTTTCATAATTATATAATGCTTCTGCAACCTTGTGAAACGTTCTTGACATTTACAAGGGTACCGGAGTAAGAGACGTTTTTGGATTAACGCAAAATACCGACACATAATATCTGAAAATTGATCTATTATAAATTTAATTAATTAGGCTGGCCACTTGAAGACAAAGCACGGCCATTGGGGACACTTATAGTTGTTTTGGGAACCCTTAAACACGTTGACTTCTCTTTTAATGCTTTTGGGCTCAGTTTAAACAGCGTTCATCCACAGACTTTGTTGGTGGATAGAAGTTCGAACACCTAATTTTGTTCTTTTACACCGACAACACTACTAAAATTTTAGAGGGCTCAGGTAGTACATCATTTGGAAGTAAATTATAATATATATCTAACGGTGCTTCATCCTTTAAATTCAGATTAAGTTTTTGTTTAAATAATTTTTTAATTGATTTTAAAACTTAAAATGTATGGAGTACTCCCTTAAATGTAAGATAATTTATTAAATGTATAAAATATTGGCTTCATTTACTAAACTTGACGCACTTTCTAAAGAATGTCTATGGTGATTTAGAGGCAGATTAAGTGAAAAAAGGGAACCCCATGAGCCGTTATATGGCTATATATATATATATATATATATATATATATATATATATATATATATATATATATATATATATATATATATATATATATATATATATATACATATATATAGACTAATAGGGAATATATAGTGTGTAAAAGAAGGGTGGAATATTACCAATATTCCGAAAACTACTAAACATCGTTTTTGACACCTGGCATATGGATGAACTTAAATTTAATACTAGTAAAAAAGTATGTGTAACTATACAGGATGGCTTATAAATAATACCAACATTTTTATTTCAAATGAATACCTTGTATGATTTTGCCTTTTCTGAATTTACATCTAATTTACGGTATAATTGTATTTGAAGTTTTTTCCTATCTTCATTCTCCACTGAAAAATGGTTTTTAAAAACAAATTTCACAAACTGTTAATACTTCGAAAACTACGGAACATATTTTTTTACACTTGGTTCATTGATGTATTTAAGTTCAATACACTTTTGACAAGTAAAAAAGTAACTATACAGGGTGAGTGAGAAACAATACCAACTTTGTTATTTTAAATGAAACACCCTGTATATTTTGCAGATTCTAGTAAACACTCAAGAAATAAATTCAATGATGTAAGTTTTAAGTTGTTGATTCGTCACAATGAGACATTCATGTACTCAAACTGAATTCAGTCACATGATTACACTGAAACTCTGGAGATAAGTCGTCTCATTTTTAATGTTGCTAGGTGCCTTATCTGCAATGATAAATTTGACAGTTTTTCTCATTATGTCAAATGTTCTTGAGCACTCAGCGTACGCCTCAGTTAATAGAAATTAACATGGTAGCTCTAAATGAAAAAAAAAAGTGTTAATGATGGTTGGATATGGTGACCGCAAGAGAACACAAGCGAAAGTTGTCGATTTATTTAATAAAGCTTACCTTAATCGGCCTGCGATTACCTAATCTTGTCTAAGCAAACTTCTTAAGAAAGGCAATGAAACAGGAAGTTTACAAGACAGACCCAAAACAGGCAGACCGAAAAGCACTACTAGTGGTTTTTTTTTATGTCAACAACACACCACGAGGGCTTACAGCCTAAATACTATCGTACCGTGGGTGTTGACAAGGAGGAAAGAGGCAGCTTGTTAATTCTGGACTTGAAGGTTTGGAGGTTCGGAGGAGAAGGAAAAACATGTGCCGGCAAGGAATTCCACAACTTGGAAGTCCTCGGGACAAAAGAGCGGGCATAACAAGATGTTCTATGTCTGGTGACCTGGACATTAAAAGGGTGCATTCGCTCTGTTCCCCTGGTAGATCTGCTGGGGGCAGCAGGTGGGGGAATTATGGAGGAAAGCACCTCTGAGCAGTGCCCGTGCAGATATCTATAAAAGAGAGAGAGGTCACCAACGGCACGTCGGTGGGCAAGGGATGGAAGCCTTTGGGTGAGGGTAGGGTCACCGATGAGACGTATAGCTCTCTTTTGAATGGAGTCCAGGATAGCGAGTGTAGAAGCGGCAGCTGCACCCCAGATGTGGGAGCAGTATTCGAGGTTTGGCCTTATTTGTGAAGTGTATAAGGTATAGAGATTAGTTGGTGAAAAGTATTTGCGAGCCCGGAAGAGGAAACCCAATTTCTTAGCAGCCGCTTCTGCAATTGATGTAAGATGTTGGTGCCAATTAAGATTTCGATCCACAGAAATGCCAACAAGAGAGAAGGAGTCATTACTTTGAATAACTTGGTTGTTCATTGTGATGGGTCTAGGGCTGCTGTATCTCTTGTGAGAAAGAAAGCAAGACTTAGTTTTGGTGGGGTTGAATTGTGCAAGATTTCTACTTCCCCAGTCTAATATTCTTTGGAGGTCCACGGAGACAGAACCCTCCATGAGTCTGCGATCCTCATCTAATTGGGCTAAAGAGACAGGCTTAGAATATTGTATATTTGAGTGGAGGGTGCTGTCGTCCGCGTAACTGTGAACTGGGTTGGATGTGCTAGAGAGGAGGTCATTGATGTGGAGAAGAAACAAAGTAGGGGCTAAAGCTGAACCTTGAGGAACTCCTGCATTAATTGGATACAGTTTGGAGGAATGGCCATCCACAACAACAGATATGCTCCTGTTGGAGAGGAAATTTGCTGTCCAGGTACAAAGTTTTGGTTGTAGGCCATAGGCCGGAAGTTTATTAAGCAGCGCTGCGTGCCAGACCTGGTCGAATGCTTTGGATATGTCTAGAGCAACAATCTGGGATTCACCGTATTGTTCCATAGACTTGTTCCAAGAATGGGTGACAAAGGAAAGGAGGTCGGCAGTCGATCTGCGCTGACGGAATCCATATTGCCTGTCGTGGATTAGACTGTGTTTTTCAAGGAATTTTAGTAGTTCGGTGTTTATATACTTTTCCATCACTTTAGAGATGACTGAAAGGAGAGAAATAGGCCTGTAGTTGCTAGGAAGCGCTTTGGATCCTTTTTTGGGGATGGGTTGTACTCGATCAGTTTTCCAGTTACTAGGGAATATGCCTTTATTGTAAGATATCTGAAACAGACGAGTCAGGACAGGAGCAAGTTCTGGTGCGCATTTTTTGAGAACAATTGCTGGGATCTCGTCAAGGCCAGAGGCTTTCCTGGTATTAAGAGAAGAGAGCATCTTTCGTACCTTTTTAGTTTTGAAAATGATATCAGTCATTTTATGCGCGACATTGGGGACTGTTGGTGGTTGAACATTTGGAGGTGGGTTGAGAGTAGAATTTCCGGCGAACAACGAAGCAAAAAGTTCAGCCTTGCCCAGGGCGGTAGAAACAATTTCATCCCCTGAGACAAGAGGTGGGAACGTGCTCTTGCAGAAATTATTCCCAATAGACTTAGCAAGAGTCCAGAAGGATTTGCCGCCGTTGGAGCTTGAGAGTACTTTGTTTTTGATGTGGTTATTAAACGAGTTTTTTGCCTCAGAAAGAATGCGGACATAGCGGTTTCTTGCGTCGTTGAATGCTTGACGATTTTCTTGACTGGGATTGTGTAGAAGCGTTTTGTGAGCTTTGACCTTTTCAAGTCTGGCCTTGTCACAGGATTTAGAGAACCAGGGCTTTTGAGTGGCTGAAGAGGTTTTCTGTGTACGTGGAATAAATAATTCCATGCCAGCTTGGATAATTTCGGTGACGTTTTGTGAGATATCAAAGGGGTCAGGATGAGAGAAGCAGACAGAGGCCCATGGAAATGAGGAAAAGTAATCCCGCATTTCGTCCCAGTTTGCGGAGTTGTAGTGCCAAAGATGGTGATGTGGATATAAATGTTTTAGTTGATTTACAGAACAATCCCAATCAATCGCTTCGACACATGGACCAGCAACACAATAGGTCTCACATGTCAGTTAAAAACTTATCCAAAAGCGAAAATATACGTCCCTTTAAGGTACATCTAGTTCAAGAACTTATAGAGGATGATATTGATAGAAGAAAGGTATTTTGTGAAATTATGATAGAGAGAGCAATGTTGATCCCAATTTTCTAAATAATATTCTCTTTTCCGATGAGTATACATTTATGTAATGGTACCGTCAATAGGCACAATTGTAGATATTGGTCAGCACACACTCCGCGGTGAATGGTCGAAGCACACACGCAAAGACTACAAAAAATCAACGTTTGCATAGGTATTGTAGGCCATAATGTCATTGGACAATTTTTCATTAACAAAAACCTTACCTTAGAACTTTATTTGCAGTTGTTACATGAAGAGATTATGCCACAATTAGAAATTTTGTACCCAAACTGAAGATGTATTTGTGTTTCACAATATTTTCAAATCGATGGATAGGAAGCACAGGTGCAACTAAGTAGCCCGCAAGATCACCAGACCTCACACCTCATTACTTTTATATACAGGGTGATCTAAAAGGCAAAGTTTACAAATATAGGCCGGATGATATTGAACATTTGAAAATTAGATTTAGAAATAAACCTCATGAAATTCATTGGCATACTTTTGATATTGTCTTGCAGGAATTTAGACACAGACTACAGGCTACTGTTTAGCAACTAATGGTAAAGATTTTCAACATCTCATAAAGTAACTAAATCTAATTTTTAGTTGTTTATTTTCGTTAATATTTTTTGTGTTATGTGATATTATATACACACTTTAAAATTGTAATATGAATACCATAATTCAGTTTATGTAGACCAATAAACAACTTAAAACTTACATCATTGAATTTATCTTTCAAATGCTTATTAAAATCTGCAAAACGCACAGGGTGTTTAATTGAAAATAACAAAGTTGGTATTATTTATCAGCCACCCTGTATAGTTACACATACGCTTTGCCTGTTCGACAATATCTCGACCACACATTTTCAAATCGTTGGGTTGATAGAAGAGGTTCCATAGTATGGCCCTTACCATCGCCTGATTTAAGACCGCTAGATTTGATTTTGTGGGGTCACATAAAAAGTAAAATTTATTCTACTCAGCCCGATTCCTTACAAGATTTACGCCAACGTATTGCAAACAAATGCCGCCAAATCACTTCACAAGTACAACAGAATGTGCGCCGACGTTTTGAGCAAAACTTGTATGGAGACTGATGGTCAAAATTTTAAACATTTCATTAACTGACATGTAAGCTTTGATAAATAAATTACTTACACTAAGTGAAGATTGGAACCTGCGATGAGCACTGAAAACCTAAATCACCACAACACATCTTTTAAAAGAGCTGATTGCTTAGTGAAAAAATTATTTAACAGACACAGAATAAAGTCAATGCTAACAGAATACACGACATTCAGGAAAGATACAATTTCTTTGCCTACCTTTTGAACCGCATATCACAAGGAGTCTCGAGGGCATTTTAAGAAAGCCGACTGGCAGCTAACTTTTTCGACAAAAATTAATTTAATAAATTTGTTAGGTAATACTAAAGATAAAGATAAAGCCACTCAAATGGCGGGTATCTATGAGATAGGTTGTAAAGATTGTAATCTTAAATACGTGGGCAGATTAAGAGAACCATTGGGCTAGATTTCGTGAACATCTGTCACAGCTGAGATACGTTAGTGTAGACAAGTCATGCGTGGCATACCATATTTCGAATAATAACCACCACATTAATAAAGAAAATGTGAAACTCATCAAAAATGTTAGGCAGCCGGCAAAGCTAGATGGGTACGAAAGTATTTATATTTCTGAGACAATATGATTTTTTTGCCCTCTGTCTCTGATACAGAATAAATATTTCGAAACTTGCCGGGTAAAGTTATAAAGAAAGTTCAAAAACCTCGCCCGGCAATAAAAATTATAAAAATACAATAAACACAAAATTATCCTGCGATTTACTCTCCTTCTCGGTATCGGTCTCTACCTAAAACTCAGTATACGAGGCGATGTTTAGTAGTAAGTAAAATTTTCCATCCTCTGTTGACGCCTACCTTGCTAGTGACACGATGGTCAGGTCTTTGAAAAGATGTGTTGTGGTGATTTGGGTTCTCCAAGTGTACTTGAATCACTTCCATTTACCAATCAATTTCTCAGATCACACTGCTTCAAATTTAAAAAATAAAGCACCGCTGAAAAGAGATTTACCCCAGCTCTAAAATAATGTGCTACTTGATCAAGCAGGTCTTTTAAAATCTGGTGTTGGGATATTGAAGATGAGCCTAAAAGTCTTCCCACTTGTAATCAAAATCTTTAAGCGATTTTTTAACAAAATTACGATATGTGCCCTAGCCCCTGTTTTGTTTTCAAGTGGCACCGTGTATACCTAAGATATACACTCAAATCTTAGCTAAGCGTTTATCAATGTGCTTCCTAGCGAATACAGATATATAGAGTCCAATCTTATAACTTAGTAACAAACATTTCACATCTGTAACTCTTGAAAATGTGGTAGAAGGACCGGGTCTGTTTGTATTAAAATGCGAGGTGACAAATGTAGGGCGGAGGAATTGCCAACGGTAGAAACAGCTGAACAGTTACTATAAAGAAGTGTGTGCGTTGTGTCTTTTTGTCTCTTTAACGTTGGTCTATTTCCGTAACTCTAACCAATCACGACGTCAGACAGCAGCTTCACCTCACTATCCTGGAAATTGTGCCGAACCCCTGCTTTTATGTTAGGGTAGGGATCTTTAACGTGCCTAACATCGCATGGACACGAAACCGATGGCTTTACGCTCCATCGGAAGTCCTGAACGTGCAGACATTCAACTTGCTCAAATACAATTCCACAACCTAGGTTGATGTTAATTGTACAGTATGTACTGAAAAAGTGAAAGGAGAACCCTGGCATCGAACCCGGTACCTTTCGGTACATTAGACTTTCTCAACTACAATGCCACAACCTCGGTTGATGTTAATTGTACAGTATGAACTGAAAAAGTGAAAGGAGAACCCTGGGATCGAACCCGGTACCCATCGGTTCAGATGCCGACAATGTTACCACTGAACCACCGAGGATATATTACTATAAAGAAGGTAGTACGTAATCAATTGTAAAATAAAATAAAGAACTTGGTAAACTGAACAATTACTTTCATTTTATTTTAGGTAAAACTAACTTGGTTGCCCTATATAGGTAGTAACACCGTTTTAAACCTTTAATTGATTATTCTAGACCACTTTTTTTGGTGTCGTAAATTCCAAACAATATCCAAAACCCATTAACCCTTATTATTTTAATCTGAACTAACATCAATTTTATGTGGGTTAGGGGTCGTAAATTTGAAGCTAATATTGCAATTAACCAACGAATCAGATATAAATTTGTATAAGCGTCGTAACCTAACTGCGACAATATTATTTCTGTATCTACTGTTAGTCGACGGCAGGACAAACCTCGAAATTACCCTCGGAAAAGGGATGATAAATGAGTAGAAGACGGAATAATTTAAATAGGATATAAAATGATTAACGCCGAGAACTGCTTGAACATTGACGTAATAGCATGAAGTTTGAAATGGTATAAAATCCAGCAAAGTTACTAGTTGCAAAATTTACTTTTATTTTGCTTATGTTGAAAAGTCTGGACATGGCAAGTGCGTTTGGTAGCGAATTTTCATAAAAATGCTTTTAATATCTTTTTTTATGAGAGGCCTGAAATTTGGTTAACAGTATAACGTTTATAGTAGAAACAATGTACAATTGCACCAAATAACTTTATTGTTTGAAAAGTTACAAATTTTTTGAAAAAAACTTAAAATATTCCCGAAAAAACTGTCCCGATTTTCCTGACCAACGAACCGCTTCAACTTAATACACACCTGTCCAGATATAATTATCCACAAAAGGCTTTTTGATCAAAAATCCCAAAAAACAATTTTACATGAAAATCTGCAAACACTTATTTGCACGAAATCTCGCGATTTTTTTTGTTGCTAAAATTAGATTAGGTAGTGTTACAAAGAAAATTATATTTTTACCAAAATTTGCTAAACAATTTTTTTTCACAAAAATTCAAATATGTTTTTCCAATAACTTTTTAAACCACTATTACTAATTATCAACATTTTACAAAACATGTTTACTGCAGAAACGAAAATATACTGAAAAAATACGTAAATGTCAAATCTGCAAGTTAAATAAATATTTATTTTTAGGTATTTCATGGCTATCTGAACTAATTTCTCCTTCAGGCAAATCCGACCGTTGCAAAATAATAATATCCACCAGAATCTACTTTCCACGGTGTGGTCCGTTACAAATTCCTCTGCTACTCTGGGGCTCCACTTTTCCACAAAACCTTAGATATTCTTAGAAAGTGGTGGCGCTCTAGATAATCTTGTTTTTCCGATCGACCACTCCACCATTCAGAAGTTACAAGTATGATTTTATAATTTTAACTTTCTCTTCGATACCTCTCTAATAGCGAATTAAAAAAAATCGCGAAAAATTGGTGGCTAATGAAATATAATTTTCAAGGCTAATTTTGCAATCGTATCGCATACACTTACTGATAGAAATGATATATTTTTTAGTTAATACGTAAAAATGTGAAAAATAGTCGTAAAAATGTGAAAAATAGTCATCAAAATATTTTATAATACTTCTGCGGGTTTTTAAAATTGAGACAGTTCTCCAAATTTATATAAAACTAACTAAATATAGAATAAAGACGATGTACATAAACGATTTGCATACAAGTTCCACTTTTATTATTACATATAATATTCAAGATGCACTTAAAACTTTTTGCACTTCCATTATGAATAAAATTCAGTCAGGGTTCGTTTTGTAGACTCATAACTTCCAAATTATTTTACGCTCGTGCAACGTAAAATCTGCCGTAAAGTCTCAGTGCATGTGGAATATAAATTTTCAGTATGTGCCTAGGAAATCCTAGCAACAACCGCGACAAAATATATATTATATTACCCCGCAAATTTGATACCTTCGCTGCCGCCAGGGTGAAGCGAGATAAATGTGAGGTTCAATATAACTTCGGCATAATATTTCCTGGGGGTTTCAAGTAACTGTGCTTTATGGTTTTCTATATACGAAGCGTAATTCTGTAATTGGTGCACTAAAAGATAGTATTACGTATTTTGTTGCCGTCGAGACATTATTTATATTAAATATTTTTGCCATAAAAATGGTGAAATGGGAGGAGGGAAGTGTGGTACATAAATGTTATGTATATTGGCATAAACGTTTTTTATGATCTCACGTTGATATTTTGTCTCGCGTAACACCACCTTTTTCATTATGACATATACTTAAAATTGTTAGCTTGTTCTTGGCACAAACAAACGGTCTAGATGCGTTATGTTAGCGAATCTTCATAAAAAATTATATATATATATATGTGTGTGTTATTATTCTTATTATTATTATTATTATTATTATTATTATTATTATTATTATTATTATTATTATTATTATTTTGTTTAACGGTTCGGGATAAAGATACTTTAACTTGAAGCTATGTCAAAAACAAATCAAAGTAATATTCAACCGACTCAACAACAATAAATAAACAAATAAATAAAAAATAAATTATCACTAGAAATCAAAAACTAAATCCATGTCGTGAACCCTGAAGAGAACATCATTGAAACCCCATCTAGCTTTAAACGTGTCAACATTATCCCTAGCCATATACCAAGTGTATTCCTTCAGTGTGCGAGATTTAAGCCTGTTTTTGTAGATGTGAACATATGGTTGGTGTTGTACATTATCCTTGAAGAAGGCTGTCATATCATTATATACTGTGCTTTTGGCTAAGTTGCACAGAAAATTGCAAACTGCTGCAACAAGGCCATAACTTGAAGGTATACTCCCATATACGTCACTAATACGCAATGGTCTGGGTAATATCCTTTGAACAAGTGAGTTGACAAAGTTCAATAGGGGAATTACTTCGGAGCATGTAATAATCATGTGCCATAAGGAGGCTGTAGTTTTACACCACGAGCATAAGTCCGTTGGCGCTAGTCCTGCCTTGTACAAGAATACAGGATCTGCCAGTTTATTTTAAACAAATCTGAAGGCGACGACGGCATCATGGCCAATCGTGGGCCTTGCTAAGATTGATGATCAGTTAATTGGATCATCTCTCCATGCACACTTGAGTGGAGTGCCCAAAGAGTAAAACCCCAATACAAGATCATGCAGTAATGTGCGTTTGCTCTGAACATCACACCTCACTCTTTTACTATCATGACTTTCATAAGTTACTTCAAAATGTGGGCTAGATGGCCCCAGCATGCTAACTACCGATTTGAGAAACTTATTGACTGTTGACCTCGAATGATTATAATTAATTCTCAAGTTACTCTTCAGTGTTATATTATAATCTGGGATTTGTAAATCTTCAAACGATTTCCATTCAGGTCCTGCAAAAAGATCATTAACGGTGTAATAACCCAAGCTAAACCAAAGATTGGAGTAATTGAAATTTCCCATATTTAGACGAGACTTTTTAAGTGGTAATTCTTTGAGCTCTGATATAGACAATGGATAATTGTTTCTCGTTAACTTTAACAAAGACGTTGATTTCAATACCTCTTTTAGGAAGACTGAAGTTGGAGCTAAATGGTAAGTTGAATAATTAACAAAGTACACCTGCCACGAGAGGTTTTTAGCAATGACTCTGTCATCATTTTCCATTTGAAGTCCTCTAGGCAGGATAAAAACCTAAGTGCAAAAAGAATTCGAAACAGTTTGATTTTGGACTCAAGATGGACTAGACCCAACCCTCCATAGCAAACTGGGAGACCGGGCAAACTGTGTGTCACACCGGTAACTTAAAAATAGTAAACCGATTTTGAGAAAATTTGCTGAGTACCTTGCTTTTGTAAGTGGCTTGGATAAGTTTGTTAGCCAAGAAAATAGATTCAATTTTTCACGAAAAATTTTGTGTTGTCTTTCGGAAATTTTTTATATCTCCGAAAATAACAAAGTTCAGGCATTTGGTACGCTGGTTTATATCATAAGGGAAATTATGCACCAAAATTTGTATCTGTAAGTCATAGGCATTTAAAAAAAATAGGTTTTCCCCTTAAAACGTAAATGTCGGAACTTGAAACTAATACGGGTTATGAAGCGAAATTGTCACAAGAAGAGTGTTTTACAAACCCTAAGTTTTAGACGTGCTAGACGGGAAGAGAAAATGTTGATGCAAAAGGTACGATAAGCTGCTATAGAAGTCCAACGAAGCTATTTTTGTCGATGTTCCTTGTTTATTTCCTTCTCACCCAAGACCCTTGTTTACTCCGGGTTCCGCAACTTCTAGGGGAGTTGTTTCCACAACACTTTTCTTCTTGCTGTGCATATTGGAGTTTCAAAAGGTTTCAAAAATCCGGTTGGGCCCGAATATGTAGTAATACCAAACGTTGTATAATAGAAATCTACGTAGAAAGTTTGATCACCATACAAACATTTTTCCGGAAACTGGTCCGATATTCATGGCTAATGAACATATCCAAGCCATTTTCAAAATGAGGCGGTTTTCAAATTTCATCCAAATTGACATATTATTTTCTGGTTATCGGTGTACTACATATAGAAATTGAAACTGACCCCGAATATGTGTTCTAGAGGTCCTAGTTCGCGCTCATTTAAAGATATTTTTTCCAAATTAATAAGTCGCGATCGCCTCATTGGTTATTTTTTTCTATAAAAATTTGTTAAAATGTGAGATTACTGTTGAGTCACGACTAGTTGTCTCCAAGGCAGTCTCCTAATAATTACAAAAGATTTATATCAAAAAGCGTCAAATATTATTGATGTAATTCTGTAAAGATAAGGTTTTCCCCTCCAGAGAATAAATTAGGTCCAATTTATGAGGCCAAGGTAGAATTTGCCTTCAACCAATTATAAATATCTGAACACTGTTCGAATTTTCCATTCGTTCTCCAACAATAGACAACTTTCACAATGGGCTATAAATTATATAAGGAACGTGACATAATCAAGCACCTAATTTTAGGATTGAATGTAAGTTTGTCATTTAAGTTGAAAAAGAGATCGAATAAAAATAAGTAATGACACATAAATGACATCAGTACATGACATAGATAGTATTTAATTTCATATGAGACATCTGGTAATGCAGCCACATTATGTAAAATGGGGGAATTGGGTACTTTATATGGTTTATGCGATGTTTCACGTAAAGAAAAAGTACCTTTTTAATTTTAGGTTGTAGATGGTTATTTGCCTTAAAGTTTGCTAGACATACATATAAATACAAATATTAGCTAAAATAGTCAAGAGTATACAGTGTGTCCAAGATAAGGAGGGCCACTATGGGGATCTCCAAAACGTTAGCAGATACAGACTTGGTTAAATGGGAGAAAAGTTGCGCACTCAAAAGCCAAACACAATGGCGGTTAGACATCTCCGAAAAATTTTTTGGGTTTTGAGATATTTTGAAAAAATTGGATCTTTCGATTTTACATATAATTTTTTTCTGGCCTTAATGTCTGTCTTACATCAATACCGATGACATTTCTCCACAGAAACTCTTCATTTTCTTTGACGTAGCATTGCTAGTTTTTGAATCCGATATTTCGTCTTTGAGGCACCATCATCAACTTTTTTTTAATACGGCCCTCATTTTTTATATACTCTGAAAGTTCCGTACATTCCAAATTGAGCGATGTATCACACATTGTGGTTTAGTGTCATTTAAATCTTTTTTTCAACCCTAATCAAGAAAATTCCTATTACGGGCCATATACGGACAGCTTTTAAACTTAAGTACTAAACAACTTGCTAGGTATATCAATTAACACTTTATGTCATATAGGCGTTTAATAATAATCCAATGGATGAATTGAGGCAATAATTTAATGTAATAAACACAGAACAAATAAAATTACATTACCAGAAGAAACATTAAAAATGTGGGGGACGCAGCAAGTGCGCTTTAGTAGTGAATTTTCATAAGAATTATCCACTATTAGTAAGATATACTATTAAACCTAATTATTTAAATTTAAACGGACCTTGGAGATCAGTTTTAGAGTCCCAGTTAGCGATTATTTAAAAACATTTACATTTTATATGGAGCAAAAAAATTAAAATATGGTCTTAGATATATGTAAGTACTGCAAGTGTCTTTGAAAAAATGTGTTAGAAATTTCATTAAAGTTACAAAAGATTTTCAGGAAAAAAATAATTATTGACAAAGAGAATGTACCTGCCAAATTATAAATATGACAGTTATTTTTCCATATTAATTGCTTGAATGGTTTTGTTTTAGTCAACCCATCCAGTTTTTGCAAACAATAAACAACAGAAAAGGGTCTTTAAAACAAATTTGTAGTTATCCGCGAAGCTCATTATGTTATTTTCTTTAATTCAGTACCCACGTGCGTTACTATGGTTCAATATATATATATATATATATATATATATATATATATATATATATATATATATATATATATATATATATATATATATATATATATATATATATATATATATATATATATATATATATTGAGGAAAAAATGAACTATTGGTATGTCAAAATTTTAGTAGTCAATGTAATCTTTACAAGTTTTGATTACTCTATTTGGATAAACCTATTAAAATTGTGACTTGGACAAGCACAAGTTGTCAACTTATTTGTCAAATGTTACAATGTATAATCTATCTCAATAAATATAGGTTCGTTATCCATGAAAATCGGCCCAGGTTTTTCCGGAAAATGTTGTTTCCTTTCGAAAAAAAGTATATCTCCGGAAGTGACAGAGCAAGGGCAGCCAAATTTGGTTGGCAGGTTTATATTATTATAGGTAAATTACTTACCAAAATCTAGCTCTGTAAGTTGAAAGACAAAAAAGTTATGGGCATTAAAAAAAATAAGTTGAGGTTTTCTCAAACCGTCAAAGTCGCGATTTAAAATGTTAAAATTGGCACCATTTAGACAAAGAACCTAAAACTAATACGAGCTATGGAAAGAAAATGTCTCAAGAAGAATGTTTTACAAAGCCTGAAGTCTTAGCTTCAACCTCATTGTCCTTCATTTTACTAAAATATTTCCAGAAAATGTATTTCAAATAAACCCTTTCTCTGATGTTTTGGCAGTAGTCTTAGCTATAGAGTTTATCGTTTAAAGGTATATAATTTTTATCGAATTTTCGTAAAAAATCAATAAAGTTCAATATATCAATCCGTTATTATACAAGATACAAAAAAATTTTATAAATTAATTATAGGGTGTCTTGAGCTACATCTTAAAAATATTTTTACAATCACAGGATGGCCCATAAGTCGTTGGTGATACAAATTTTCTTTTTTTTTTAATCGAACACGCCTTATGTTATTGAATTTTTGCATTTTCCATCGAAATATAATGCATGTTTGTAAGAAAAGAAATGCGAGGCGCAGCATGTGCCTTATGGTAGCGAATTTTCTTTAAATGCTTCAAATTTGAATAGCTCAATTTGCTATTAACCTATAAGGTTGACCAAAAAACCAGTTTTTTCGGGAACACGTTAAGTTTACTTTCGGAAATTTTTGTACATTTTCAAACAATAAACTTATTTTGGTGAAATATGGCACCTTTTTTCTACTATATTGGTTTATACTGATCACCAAATTTGATGACTGCTGTCTTAAAAAGACACACATATTTGCTATTAAAAACATTTTTATGAAAATTCATTACCATAACGCACTTGCTGCGTTCAGGTCTTTGTAATTTATTGTTTGCAAAAACTGGTTGGGTTGACTAAAACAAAACCATCCAAGCAATTCGTAAGGAAAAATAACTGCCATATTTATAATTTGACAGGTATATTCCCTTTGTAAATAATAAATTTTTTCTGAAAAACTTTTGTAACTTCAATGAAATTTGTCACAGAATTTTTTTAGAGGCACCTGTAGTACTTACATATTATATCTACGACCAAATTTTAATTTTCTAGCTCCATATAGAATATAATTTTTTTCAAATAATCGCTAACTGGGACTCTAAAACCGATCTTCAAGGTCCATTTAAATTTAAAGTATTAGTTTTAATAATATATCTTACTAATAGTGTACAATTCTTATGCAAATTCACTACTATATCGCACTTGCTGCGTCCCGAAATGTTTTATTTATAGTATACATTCGCATGCTAAAATTAAGGGTTTTTGGACGCAAACCTTGTCCTGGTATTAGGAAATAAATGGTCCAAGGCTGACATTACACAATTCTTAGTTGATAGTACAGCTCTATATATAAAATTTTGTGTAAACTAGAGCTATCGTGACAACGTACTACTTGGTCCTGCACCGAGATGGCGTCCCTGTCGTATCTCTCACAAAGTTCTCGAGGCTGACACCCTGCGACAACTTGCATTGTTTAGATTTTAACTACGATTTATTTAAATATCATGGCAGCACAGATAACTTCATCTGTCTTTGTCCAACATTGTACATATTGCATTACAGAATCTGAAGTGATGTCGATTATTATTAATTTCGAATAACTTTATTTTCCTTTGATCAAAAGACTTGAAAATTGATACACGATCACGTCTCTCTATGTCCTTTAAGTTGTAAATTTTGGTTTCAATCACTTAAATGGTTTGGGAGATGTTGCGTTTTAGAAAATATCTTTTAATTTTTTTAATAAGTAAAATTGGCCGTTAAGGTCTGATGAACAAACTCATCCAAGACATTAACAAAATAAGGGTAATTTCCAAATTTGGTCCAGATCAGTTAAGTCGTTTTTGAGTTATCGGTTGGATACACACACGCACACACACAAGCACACACACAGATATATATATATATATATATATATATATATATATATATATATATATATATATATATATATATATATATATATAAACTTTTAAACTGACCATGGAAATGGGTTCCAGTGGCCCTAATTCGCGTTCATTTGAAAAAAGTTTCCGAAAGTCTCACCATCGATGCCTCTCTATTGGTGAATTTTCCTAATGAAAATTCACTAAAAAGTGTGTGTAACTATACAGGCGGGCTTTTTATTTCAAATGGAACACTCTGTATGTTTTTGAGTTTTCTGAATTTGCATCTAATTTAAGGTCTAACTGTATTTGCAGTTTTTTGCTATCTTCAGTCACTACTAAAAAATGGTTGTTAAAAACAATTTACAAAAATTGTTAATATTACCAAAACTAAGGAACATATTTTTTGGACACTTGGTATATTGATGTATTTAGGTTCAATACACTTTTTACAAGTAAAAAAGTATGTGTAACTATACAGGCTGGCTGAGAAGTAATACAAACGTTGTTGTTTTCAATGAAACATCCTGTATATTTTGCAGAGTCCAACAAGCATTTAAGATATATATTTAATGACGTAAGTTTTAAGTTGTTTGCTAACGTAGGCGGAGATGACTACCACCGAATATATATATATATATATATATATATATATATATATATATATATATATATATATATATATATATATATATATATATATATATATATATATAATTAAAATACATCTGTTTATAATATTTGAAATCTTCGTAATCAAAATTTACCTTTTGAAAAAGTGTTCTGTTATGCAGACAGACAGAAAGTTAGATGATCCAATTTATTACAAAATTCAAGGATTATTCGCAGACACCGTGAACTGACCTACTTTATAAAACAATGAACGGATAATTGCAGACGCCTCTAATGTCATATTAATTGTATTAAAACTCAATTTGTCACAATTTGAGTCGATAAATGATTGAGCTAAAATTATCTAATTGAACCACACAGAACCTTTGTTTAACAATTGTTTAGTGAGAAAGGTTAGTGATCAGTTAACCTGTCTATCATAGCGAAATAATTTATTCATATAGGTGGATTTTAATTATTTTTTTCATAAGCGAAATGAAATATAAGACAAAGTATATAGTAGGCATAAAATTAGAAATACCCTTACCCTAAGATTGGAATGTTTTTTCTTGATGGCGAAATATATTCCTGTTTAAAATCATTTGTAAAAAGATTAAAGGCGGTTTATAATAGTTTCAGGGTTCTAAGCTACTCCAAATTTTCTTCAAATTATAATAATATTATCTCTCTGATCGTTTAAAAATATGCTCAAAAGTTCGAAAAAAAAAAAACTTTCATTCAGATAAAAGTTGCCCCTGTTATGTTGGTTGCTGGTTTTTCCGGTTGCACAATATAAAATGTAAAAAGGATTTATAACAAATTTATTAGGGATAACAAGATGAAACTTATTATTATTATCTTTACTATTGTTTATTGAAAAAAATAATACAGCATGTTCATACAAGAGGTGTTCGACTTAAACTATGTTATTATTATTATTATTATTATTATTATTATTATTATTATTATTATTATTATTATTATTATTATTATTATTATTATTATTATTATTATTATTATTATTATAACATAGTTCATAGAGTTGCATCCGTAATGGTCTGACTCTTACCCCAAATTCACTAACTTCTAATTTTGACATACCAAATATTATTTCTCTGTGCTTTTATTTCTCCTTCATCCAACCTTTTAACCACTGTTTCTCTCGAAGCGCCGTCTCTGCTTTTGTAACTGTTTATATATTATTATATACTATCTATATATATATATATATATATATATATATATATATATATATATATATATACACCCCGTTGTGAGAGACTTATTATTTTGGTAGATTTTAACATAAATATGCTAACGAAAGAACATCTTTCTAGTAGACATTTGAACGCATTACCTATTTAAAATGTTATGTCTTACACGGGTGAATGTCATGGCCACAAGAATCACATAACAGAGTCATTATTAATAGTTTGGTTGCAGATCCCTCTACTATCTTGTTAAATTCATGAAACATTGGTTGCATATTTCTGACCACGAGCTAGTATACTGTGACATAAACGGCAATTGCAGTTTCAACCGTTCTTTCTAGAGTGCAGAGATTTTATTCGTTTACCAATAAAATGCATATTTATCAATGATTGGTTTCTATTCGTATCCGTATGTCAACCAAAAGTATATTTTTTGAAGAAACGGACTGTTAACTTCTTTAATACTTATGCACCCCTAAAAAGTTCAAAAATAGCAAAACTCAAGAAATCGTGAATCACCGATAGCATCAAGTTTTTCATATCATGTCATAATAAAGCTAAGAATAAATTTAAAAGGACCAAACTTTTATCACAGTGCGACTACTTCAAACAGTTTAGAAAATATACTGGGGTGACATGAAAAAAGGAAAATAATGCCTAATTTTGTGAAAACGTTATGTCGAAGAAGAGCTAGATTTTGTTAAAAACGGATTAAGCACAGCTAATAAGGGTTATAGAATTATTTACTGTATTATATTTCACTTATTCCGATTGCTTAACATTCAACAATGTTGAGCTCACTGGAGACTGGCGTATTAAGAATCTGCAAAAATATTGGTAAGATATTGAAAGGTTATTTTACGAGCTCGAATAAAACAAAATTAAGTAAGACAGATGCAAAATATTTTGATATTTGTTTAAAAGTGTGTGTATTTTAACAATATTTTTGTAACCCAAGCGCTAAGGCTTCTTTGACCAACACGCTCTACGATTTTGTTGCAAACGTGCTTTGCAAAGAAGTCATAAAAATTAATGTTAACAGCAGCACTTCTCTAAATTAATTACAGATCTAGAGACTCGTTCTTTGGCGACAGAAGTGTTTGTTTTCATCTCTGCAACCGGCTTTGCCTTTTACGGCATCGTCAATCAGAGAAGAAGAAAGCCTGGGCGCAGCAAGTGCGTTATGGTAGCGAATTTTCATAAAAATGATCTGGCACAAAATATTTTATTATAACCCTTTATTCTTGTAATATGGAAATCTAAATTTTGGTATATAGTTTACTTTATATCTGTAAACATACCTACCAAATTTGGTTATCATAGCTTTTATATTTTTTGAGGTAAAAATTTTTTTCGAATTAAAACTCAGAATTTTTCCGGAAAACCTCGTCCGATTTTCCTGAGTAACGAAGTTATCGAAACCATTTACAAAAGCAAGGTATATGCCAAATTTTATCAAAATCGGCCCATTATTTTTTGAGTTATCGGTGTGATACACATATATATATATATATATATATATATATATATATATATATATATATATATATATATATATATATATATATATATATATATATATATATATATACATATACATATATATATATATATATATATATATATATATATATATATATATATATATATATATATATATATATATATATATATATAATTTTTCAAAATTCAAAAGTCGGAATCTCCCCATTAGTGAATGTTTTCTACGAAAATTCACTAACAAGTAGTTGTGAAGCCAGAGAAGTCGCTTTACTTGTATTTAGTATGGAGCGGTTTCATCAATTAGGGATAATATCAGATAATGAAATGATAAATAATTGAGCAATTTGGTGCTGTTGCCCCTAAACAATTAGCAGCTTCCTCTTGAAGTCAGTTAGGAATAAGTGTACATTAAAACAAAAATATTAATAACAGCTCTTATAAGTTTCTGAAAAATTATACTCGAAGATACTGCAAGGCAAAAAAAGCAGGTGACCCATAAAACAATATGCAGCAAAAGCTTGTAAGAAAACAGTGAGAAATAAGGGAAAATTAGAGTTGAAAATCTATACATACATATTTTATATTCAATATAGAGCGGTTTCACAAAGCATAGACAACCACAATGAATTAAATATTATTGATTATAATTTATAGATTGCAATTAGTTCAAGGTCGGCTTAAAGAAAAGACAACATATTTGAGACTTTAGATTTGTAAATATTAGCAACAAAACATCACGAGATAACAAATGTTGATACGCTATCGAACAGTTTATTTACTGTTAAAATGCACACCCAGTAAGAATTGATTCAGTCATTTACAAAAATAAACTTTATACATAATTAATATATGTTTGATTAAAGTTAAAAAATGATTACAATTTTAAACTAAACTATTAAAAATACCAAAGTTATATACCGAATGGGTCCGCAGCCGTTTTTTATGCATTCGATTACTCCTCGAGGCAAGCTTGAAATTAAATGATTTATGGTGGTATCCCGAGGAATATCATACTAGGCTTCCTGAATCGGGTGACGAAGGTCAACTAGATTATTTGGTGGTTGAGCTAATCTACCCAGTCGATTGCCGATCATATCCTACACACGTTGGATTGGTCACAAGTCTGGGGAGCAAAAAGGCGATGGAAGCAGGGTCACGTTATTTTATTGCTGTACGCGGACGTGCCTTGTCTTGTTGGAAAAGGGTTTGAATTAAGGCTGCAGTACGTTTTACAGTTAAACTTTTGTCAATAAAAACTACAGGTGGCCTGTTACCGTACGTTATGGTACATCATGTCATCACCCCCTGTGTAAGGGCCATATGCCGTTCCACAGCAAATTCAAAATATCTTAGTTCTCCACGTAACGATCCTATCTTCTGCTACCATCATGGACCCAAACATAGAATTAATAGTCGTTAGAGAACAGAACACGATTCCATCCACTATCTCAATTTGATCTGCCGTTACACCATTCAAGCCGAAGAGCACGATTCCGAGATGCCTGTGGGAGATATAAAAATATTCTATACGAATGAAGCCCAAAAGTGCGTATTCTGCGATATATCGTTGCCATAAAGTCTATTTGTTGTAAAACTCGAATTAAGCATTTTTAATCGACCGTGTTGTGTAAACTCTGTCCTGTAAAGCTGCAATATGATCATCTTCCCGTGCTGAAGTTGCTCGACGTCGTCCGGATTATTGACCATGGTAACGAATTTCTTCTACAGACCACATGTACCAATACTGCGTCCTATGCGGTCGGAAATATGACTAATTCAAAAACCGGCTTCACCCATACCAACAACGCGGCGCCGCCTTTCGAATTCACTTAACTGATTTTAATTGTTCCATAAATGAGGCCTAGGCATAACGACCTAATTACCTAACAAATGAAGCACAAATTGCTATGAAATATTGCTTCAAACTGAAGGAAACGCAGGTTAAAAAGAGATAATTTTATGATAAAATCAAATCTAGAAAGTGCACGCCTGGTAAAATTTTGTGTCCATGTTGTTATTATTTCCTACCAGAGACAAACAGAGTAGTACATAAAATTTAATTGCAGTTGTTCGACTCTTACTAAGCGTTGGAATATTTTGGAAAGTCAGATTTATTATAGAGCGGTTACACAAAGCAAAAGCAACAATTATGAATTAAATGTTATTGGTTATAATCTAAAGATTGCAAATAATTCCAGATTGGCTAACAAACATACATTTTATGTCAGACTGTAGACTTGCATATCAACAAATGTTAGCTAAAAAACCACATGACATAACAAATGTCGATAGTGTATCGACAGTTTATTGTTGAAACTCATTAAGACGCCTAATTTTAAATATATGTTATAAGTAGTGATAAAATCTTCTAAAATAAACTGGGAGGCAATAAATTTATTTACTTGTTTATGTTGTTTTGTTTGTAGGAAAAAACTAAAGAATGTATTATGTCCAACTAAAATGACATAATTTGTTGTGATACATTTAAATATGCAGTCCAATAGTTATTGAACACATAAATGAATTTTTATACAGAGTACAGACTGAATTGTAAAGAGTGTGCGGAAATGTTGGTGAGAAGGAAAAAGATGGTTTAGGGAAGCTGGAGCTGAAAATTGAATGTGATAGTCACAAAAATTTTAAGATTCGTTTAAACTGTTTGATTATGTTTAAACTTTAAATTGTGTTCCTACAAGCACAAGCTAAGCATTTTTTGTAAAACACGTAAAATGTTATGCAAAAGATACGTAGTATTACTATTCCTATACTATATGATATTAACTTAACTTTCATATTAATAATTCCTGAATTCAAAGGTAGTTAAATAAAAACTATTTTTGTATCTATAAAAATGTGCGATTAAGTATTTACTTAATAATATATGACTCAACAAACCGCAACGTTAGCATTCAATCTGGAAGACGATGTTTCATCACAGTAAGCTATAACTTTTACCGCAAGTTGAATACTATAAGAAATTTGTTTAAATCATGCTGACCGTTTAAATCATGCTGACCTTTACAATTTTAAATTGAATTTTCGGAAAAATATCCAAAGTAACTATTATAAGAAATTCCTCGAATTTATTTTAACTTACAATAATTTATTTATGTTTAAACTTTGTGCCGATAATAACAATATTAATATAAATTCATTTTTCCTTTCATACAAAATTGATTTTCCAATACAATTAGTTTTAGATTACAGAAAAAGGAAAAACCGCCACTTGCGATCAAGCAAGCAAAATGACGTTTTGCCTTAGTGTAAGCTGGCAACACCGCCTCTGCCTTAACACGCAGCCTGTGGTGTTCCTTGTTGCTGTTGGTCCCGAAGGAAGGAGGCACAAGGGCAGCCCAGTAGTGCGAAATGGGCTAGAGAGGGGACACATCCCAAGCAGCATCGCACCGCGGCCCATGTAAAATTATGTACCCAAGAATTACTTTTGCATTACGTTGTCCAGTGTACTTTAATAAGACTTTTCTTACATTAGGGGAAGGCTCTTTAGGCTTATTGCAACATAGAATAGGATCTGCATTAAACGATAATGCCAGGAAAAGTCAGGAGATCTGGTATGGATGCACTAATTTTCAAGATCATATTATTGGGCCAAACCATAATGTTTTATGGCCTCAGAGATCTTTAGATCTCGCGCAAATAATTTTTTTCATTGGGGCCACATTAAACCAAAAATTTATACTAAAATTTAAAAAAACCATTAGCAACTTAAATACGCAATTTAGACAGAATGCGATGGGATCACACAACATTGCTGAAAATTGAATATTAAGTTCCACATAGCTGTGATAATATACTCTCATCAGAAAGATATTCTCATGAAATTAATTTAGGGTCCATCACTTGACCACAAAGAAGCTATTCGTATTCCTGTACCCATAAACATCTGAATATTGCTCGAGTTTTAACGAAAAAATGCCAATTTTTACCAAATCACCCCTCACTTATCCCCTATCCCATGAAGCGATCTTACCCAAAAGCCACATGAAGCGTTCCTTCGTCGGGTGCTAACTGGATACCAAATTTGAAAATTATATCTCAGTTCGTTCCAAAGTTATTGCGCCTATACTAACAAACAGGCGTGCAAGCCAATAGACCGACCGACAGATAAAAAAATGTTGTTCCAGAATCAAGTTTTCTATATGTTTTGAGACTTTTTACGTCATTTTAGCAAAAAAAAAATCGCAAAATTTTTGCCACCAAAATTCCACTCCCACACATTCAACCCGTAGTTTAATTTATGTACAGAATAACAGATATGTGATGAAATTGAAAGTTTTCTATTTCTGTTACTCGAGTTTCAACGAAAAAATGGAATGATTTTACCCTAAAATAATCCGAACTGTTTCGGGTGCCAAAAAAGTTATTGTGGCTACAAACAGACAGACAAAAAAAATTTCGTTCCCAAATAATGTTTTCTATATGTTTTGACACTTTTACAACATTTAGGCGAATAAAATTTTAAAAATTTTTGTCGCCGATGCCATACTTTCACACGTATTGACGATGTGGAATTTAGCATTCTTAGATCTGAATTTTACAATTGTTTAGAATATTGCCTGGCAGCTGACGGATGATTATTTGAACATATTATTAGCATTTAATTTCACGCTTCTGTCTTTTTATTTTGCTAAATAGACTTCTAATGTGATGCATCGTCAGTTGGAAAACCCTGCATATATATATATACATATATATATATATATATATATATATATATATATATATATATATATATATATATATATATATATATATATATATACGTGTCAGATCAGTTTTATGAAAATTCACTACGATAACGCACTTGGTGCGTCCAGATTTTTTGTTATCCTTGGAAATAATTTAAACATATAAAAATTAAAACAGACCCCGGATACGTGTTTTAGGGGGCCTAGTTCGCGTTCATTTGAAGAAATGTTTTCAAAATTCAATAGTCGCCAATTTTTTCTACCAAAATGCGCTAAAAAGATAAAATACTATCTATCGAACACTATACAGGTAGTCCAACGAATGCTTCTTAAACTTTTTGATTTCTAACACCTTAATGATTTGGTATGGCAATATAGAGCTTTGGAACATTGTAACCAAAAGATATTTTAAGAGGAACGGTTTTGTGGTTGGGAGGAGTTATGTAATTACGCTTGCGAATGTTGTGTACGTGTGTCCTAAAGCGAATTTTATTGTACAAATAAGCAGGTCTTCTGTTAAATTTTTAACATATTTTTTACAGTTATTTAACTAGTTGGTAAAAGCACATAAATTTAGTCTGCTGTCCGTAATATGCAAGTAAAGATTGAATTGCAAAACACATGGTATAATAAATATATGACAAAGATCAAGCAAGTTCTTATAAAAAATACTAGTAGACCGCTACACCAAAAAATATAAAACTATCAGAAAATTTATAGTTGATACGGCAGTTGGTATGGATGTTTATTTTCCTTGAGTGTGATGATTGCTCATTACGCAACGTTTCACCACACACTGTTTGATAACATGCACTGTGTGTATCTAAAAGTTGCATGTATCCACTTTGGCAAATATAGATTTGCAAAAAGTTTTATCGATACTCAGAAAAAACACACAATTAATAGTGCTATAGACACTACATTTTTGATTAATAGTGGTATGGACACTACATTTTTGTAATGACAAGCGCAAACTTGACTTTTGGAAGCTTTAGAGATTAAGACAACTCCTAGTATAGACAAACTAACAACAGCCGTTTTTTAAATTTTGACTACCATGGCCATGGTATATTAAAAATTGTAATAACTGTAATACGCGTCGCTATTTTCGTTATACAGAATCTATTTTTATTGCTGTTTTTGTTGTTTAGTTATACTATAGGAATGATTATGGTTATGCTTATTATGCTACGATTAGTAGATTTTATTTTCATATTAAATATTGTTATATTCCACATTTTAAGGATGTAGTGTTTTATTTTAATATCACATTGGAGCAAGAATTTTTTATTTTGCGCAGCCACAGGTACGTTTAATAAATAATTTCATGTTTCTGGTGAATGAAGATGTACTAAGAGACGAAACTAGTTGCATAAAGCCTTGCTGAAGACAGAGGAAAAACTGTACACCTGTATTTAATATACTTTAGTATAACAGACGTTAAAATTTAAAAAAAATCAATTCAAACGTTATAAAAGGGCTGGAAGATATATACTAATCTTCATTTTTTCTCATTACGCTCAAAACAAATTTAGCAGGAATAGTCAGGTATATATTTAATCATTAAAACATCACCGCATCTGTTTATATGCCCTTATTTATGCTGTCAAAATTTATATGATGTAAACAGGGGGCGATAAGATCAACATGTAGGTATTTTGATACCTAAACAATATCCCCACACAACAAAACACGATGTGAACTGCAAAACATGACAAAACAAATGATTAATTTCACTCACATGTACTGAAGGAATCCAGGTCCAGTGATGTATTAAGTGACGCTGATAGTAGATCAATCAACAACTGGAAGGTGATGACAAGATATCATTCACAGCGATGAAACACGCGCGAATATCGGAAGACCGGAGAGTGTGAAGGAGTACTGCGTGTATCCCACTCAAGTCCGGACACCGAACTGCGAGCGAAGTAACGTGGAAACTGGCGCTCTGCTATGAACTATGAAGAGTTAGCACACGCTCCTCGCACACGTTCAAAAGTTGAAACTGCTCCTGCTGCTTCTGCGATCCATTCTCGTGCTTTTAACGGTGAGCTTGCGATCTGTTTCCTCTAATTTATCGAACCGAAGTAGAAGAAATGCAGTATTAGGAAGATGACTATTCTAATGAAATTTGCTATAACGTGGTCAATATTTATTTAAAAAGTATTGTAACATTACGTTTTGAAAACAAAGTAGTCATAGATGCCATAAAGCGATCAATATTGACTTCCAAATGGTAGCATTGTCTTTTTAAAATAAAATAGTACTAGAAATAAGGTTTTCTTAAACTCTTATGGACCAAGTTAATGAAAAGTGCAATTAAATTTGTTTTACTGTAAAATTTGGCCTAAAGTGTGGTGAACCATCAAAAACATTGTTTCCGATTTTTAGTGAATTTTCTTCAAAGAATTCACTATTGAGAAGATTGCGACTTTTTTATTTTGTAGAAATTTCTTCAAATGAGCGCGAACTAGGACCCTAGAACTCATATCCGGGGTCAGTTCCAATTTTTATAAGTTATATATATATATATATATATATATATATATATATATATATATATATATATATATATATATATATATATATATATATATATATATATATATATATCACCGACAACTCAAAAAATAATGGGCCCATTTTGATCAAATTTGGTGTCTGCCCTTTGTAAGTGGCTTGGATAAGTTCGTTAGCCAGAAAAATTGGCCTGGGTTCTCCCGGAGAATTTTGTGCTTTCTTTCGGAAAATTTTCATATCTCCGGAAATAACAAAGTAAGGGCAACCAAATTTGATACTCTGTTTGTATTAGAAAAAGTGAACCATGTACCAAAATTTAGGTCTTTAAATTAAGAGACAAAAAAGGTATAGGCATTTAAAGTAAAAAAAAAGGGTTATCCTTAAAACGTCAAAGTCGTGATTTTAAACGTAAATTGGCAAAGACTTTAAACAATACCGTTTAATTTAAAAAAATGTCGCAAAAACAGTGTTCTACAAACTCTTCATCTCAGCTTCAACCGTCATTGTCCTTCATTTTACTAAAATGTTTCCAGAAAATTCATGTCAAATAGACGCCTTTTCTGATGCTTTGGCAGTAGTGTTGGCTATAGAGTTTATCGTTTAATGGTATATCATTTTTGTCAAATTTTCGTAAAAAATCATTAAAGCTCAATATATCCGTTATTATAAATGCTTCGAAAAAAGAAATGGTATACATTAATTATAGGGTGTCTTGAGCTACATCTTAAAAATATTTCCACAATTACAGGCTGGCCCATAAGTCGTTGGTTATTCAATTTTATTTTTTTCTTAATTGAACACGCCCTATGTTATTGCATTTTTGCATTTTCCATCGAAATATAATACATCTTTGTAAGAAAAGAAATTCGGGACGCAGGAAGTGCGTTATGGTAGCGACTTTTCATTAAATGCTTCAAATTTGAATAGCTCAATTTGCTATTAACCTATAAGGTTGACCAAGAAACCAGTTTTTTCGGGAACAATTTAAGTTTACTTTCAGAAATTTTTGTAAATTTTCAAACAATAAAGTTATTTTGATGAAACATGGTACATGGTTTCTACTATATAGATTGATGCCTGCTTTCTTGAAAAAACATGTTTGCTATTAAAAACATTTTAATGAAAATTCACTACCATAACGAACTTACTGCGTCCAGAAGTTTTATTTTTTTTACTTACAAAACTTTTACAGATTTGTTGAAAATATCCAACAACGGTCTACAAAAATTAGAAATTATCGAAGTAAGTCAAAATGAACAATAATAATGATTGACGTTTTATGTCAGTTTTGATCTTATATAAAATTAATAATTTTTGCAAAAATATGGTATGGGGAGACAGAGTTATAGCAAATACTATATATATATATATATATATATATATATATATATATATATATATATATATATATATATATATATATATATATATATATATAGTATTTGGTTATAGTGAGGATGGTACATTGAAGTGGTTCATATCTATCATAAATGAAGGCAATGGGTGACGCATTAGATTAAAGAAATAAAAGTGTAGAGAATTTTGTACCTAGTTTGTAAAAATTTGAAGTTTGCTGAATTTTATATATAATTGTCACATTGATTTAGATATAACTTTTAAAATTATGAAAATGTACAGCACAAGTCTCAGACATATTATATAAACATACTGTGTCGTTTTTATTAATAAGTAAATAATAATAATAATGTTTACTCCACAATGATTTTACTTCAACAAACTACATATAAAAAGTTACTTAGGCAGACTGCATATGAATAGTAACAAAAAAATTACGATCTTTTATAATACACAAGCTCACTTTACACTTTGAACTCATAAAACTGCTAAACCCTTTGCAGTGGGGCAGTGTGCAACGTTGTCTTTATCTTGAATCTAGGGCCAATGGCCAACACCGTCTATCCTGAAATTTAATTGTGGTCACGGTTTTGTTGGGCCCCTATAAGTTTTTTCCCTATTCTGTGCCTACAGAATTTCTTGAATTTTTATGTCTACCTATCGACCTTTTTCGTTAGCAAAGTGTATCTGCAACCTCGCACCTCAATTGTAACAAATCAACTATATATTTTAGGGCTACGTTGTGTTTTGCAGTGCTGCCTATACATTAACCGACCACCAGTGGTTGTCATGTCAATAAGATGAAAAAAAAGGCTGATAGTTTTTCAATTTTCTGGAAATTCTATAATACAAGATTAGGCCATTCAGATGGTCGACTCCTTCCATTAATTTGTTATACAGCTGAACTGCCTTAGGATACTTCATTTCGGTAGCATTTTTGGCCTTTATAACGTTCATAGTTACGAGAGGATTAGCGATGTCAAAAGTAGAGGCTATTATCACGGGACGATTATCGAACCATTTTATAGCTCTGAATTCGGCATCATTACGTGACATGTTTTCTCCTGGTATGACCCTCATCAGCGCTTTACCATTTTATAGCTCTTAATTCAACATCAGTACGTGATGTTTTTCTCCTCGTATGACCCTCATCCGCGTCTTTTAAGTTCTTTTTCCGGCTAAAATGTCAGACTGTGAGTGTAAAATCGACGTCTTAGCATATGTTTTTTCAGCCTAAAATAAAGTAATGAATCGATAGAGTTAGGTCAGATTATAAAAAGGTGTCATAGCTCAAAAGAACTATATGAGCCTGATGAACTAGGCAATCTCGTGCAGCAGTAAAGCTTTTGCCGAAATTAGAAGGCCCCTTTTAGCCTATAGCAACTTTCAAATGTTCATTTGTTTTTTCTAGACATATGCGGTAAATGCAAAGCCATTCTCTATACACTCAATCCCAAAAATGCCCTTATTATACCCAAAAATTGTCAGCTTCTGCTTCTTTGCTTCTTTATCCTCTCCTTGGGGACCCACAGTGGAACATTCACGTTTCATTGACCGTCATATAAAAAAAGATCTTCGCTACGACCTGCAGCGGCCAAGTTTTTTTAAAATTGCTTATCCCAAAACTTTTACTCGGAGTCAGGATAATTGGAATGCAGCGCGCTGACACTATATTCATATTAAATGTTCGTGCCAATTTTTCAACATGGATGTTGCGCAGATTCCCACTTCATAGGCGGTAATGGAAACTTTAATTTATCGATTCTGCCACACCATTTAGACCGCTGTCTCGATGTTATCTTTAGTCCATGCCTCCACAAGTGGTCCAATTTTCGTGCCATCTCGAATTGATTCTATGTTACATTTGGACTGATATGATCAGACTTTTTTTTAAACATTATAAACTTTTTTGTCATACGCGATAGTGATCTGAAAAGTAAGGCATCCAAAATACTGAAGCCGCTGTGATTGCTGCTACCCCATTTCCAAATAAGCCATCGCTTACCTCGCTGGGACGCTTTAGACTTTCTTTCTAAAGATAACCCAAAATTTTCCCGGAAAACCTGGTCCGATTTTTCTGGCTATGGAATTTAGCCAAGACACTTACAAAAGGAAGGAATCTGCCAAATTTTGTTAAAATCGTTCCATTATCTTTTGAATTACCGGTGTGATATATATATATATATATATATATATATATATATATATATATATATATATATATATATATATATATATATATATATATATATATATATATATATATATATATCCCACGCAACAAATTAAAGCATGTTAACCAGCACAAGTCGAAATAACCTAACCAAGTTGTAATTTAGTTATAATTAATCAAAACGTTGGCTTGATTGTCATAATCACTACAAATTTGAGAATGTAATTAGCATATGCAATTAGCATATTTTTGACCATTGAAATTACTCGAAAGTCAGTAACTTACAAGTAACTAAATTGGGAAAAATTTGGTTCAATTTTACCTATAAATATACTTAAATATAATTTTGAGTTTCAATTCCACAATTGGTAATTTTTAAGTCAAAGTGTGCCTAAATTGGACTGAAAACTGAATACTAAGTCCAGATACCTAAAATACATATTTTAAGGTAATTTATTACCTAATATTGACTTGCAATACGGTATAATAAATTGCCGCTCTTCTTATGAAGTCCCGATTACATATATATTACCAATTTAACTGCAACACAACATAGGAATTAACGTCACCAATCCTCAAAATCTTCAAAGAATTTTGGATAGTTTTAAATTTTAACTATTTTTACTTTTTACAGAGGCGCTTGAATGATATTAAAGTATCATAATTATGTTAAAAGAAAAAAACATAACCACAGTGGTTTTTTCCTTTATACAGTGTGAGTTACCTTTTTCATTGATCCAAATATTTAAAGTATCTTCTTTGATCATTCAACATTTTTTGTCAAAAATTGACATACCTACTTGCTAATATCTACTGTTTTTTAATACATACATAACCACAGATCCTACAGAATAATGTCACATGCGCAACTTAACTTCACGGTTAAGACGTTTGACTTTTTAAAACAATTTATTTAATACTTTGAACAATCAATACTTAATTATTTAGTTACAAGAAAAATGAATAATATAATATACTAAAATAAGACGATCAACCTACATGTGATCTAATGTCTATGCACTCGATGTGCGAATGACTAACTCGGAACAAGAATGAACGGTTCTACCTCTGTGATTAGCCTCTTTATAGTCTTCCCTCCAGGCGTGGCACTATTGTCTCTGGATAACAAGGAATCTGCTGATGTCGATTCTCACATTGATATTCCGTTCTACTTGCACTTTGAACCTGCAAGTTCTTGGCTTCGTTAAGACGGCGGCTGACTCAGCGGTTCTTACCGTGGGAAGGCGACATTGTATTATAATGGGCCATTGTTTGGGCTCCATTTATCTCCTCCCCTTTTTAAAGACGAAGCTATGGTTCGTTCGGGATTTTCAACGGAAATCCGGACTCGGTGGTTCCTGTTTTTGTTCCTTTATCTTCTTTGCTGGTTCTTCGTTTCTTCAACCCCATTCGGACGGCTATCGTTCTGATGGTTATTAAGACAGCTATGTACAGTACAGATTGGTATTGTTATAGGTCCTGGTATATTTTGTTTAATTTTTTGAAGTTGGTGTTGGATTTGATTGATGTTGTGTAGCTGTACGTTTTCTAATGATATTTCGGGTACTGGTCCTGGATTTGGTTGATCTTCTGGAATGGGGGTTTCTAGTGTAGGCAGGTTGAATAGTTGTTGTGTTTCTGCTGTTGCTAGGCCGGTCTTGTAGATTTTGTTGCCTATGGTTAATTGGCAATTTGGTTGCAGGTTGATTACTTTTGTACACTTGATGATGTTGGTCCACTCCTGTTCCTTGCAAGTTATTCTGGCGTTAGTTTCTTCGGGTGCTATAATTATATACTGACTGGTTCCATATCTCGAAACTGTGGTTCTATTAATTTTGACTAATTCTTGATTACAATTGTTAATAGGTTTTTGAAATTTTATTAGCTTTATTTCACATGGGTTTTGATCATTCATGGTTGTTGGATTGTCGTCTTTGCAAAAATATATTTGGTTCTTTAAATTTTGACATTCTTCATTACGATAGGCATATTGTTTACTGCTTAGGATAAGGTATTTGGTTCTAGGAATTATCATGGTAAAAAGGTGTGTCTCTCTAGGGACAGGTAATGTATATAATTGATAATAATCATATTCTGATTCATCTACCAGAGGTATTTCTATTTGAAATATAATTTTGAAATTGTTTTGGACGGCTTTTATTTTAAAGACTTTTTCGTATAGATTTAGATCAGTGGTTGTTATTACTTTAGCATTAGTTGCATAATTTTGGATTTTATTGATTTCTTTTATTATAAATGTTGGTTTTAGTATGGATGTGTGAAAGATTCCTAATTTTGCAAAAGTGATGGCATTTTCTGTTCTTAGTGCTATTTCTTGAATATTGTTTAATAATTGTCCTAGCTGCATGAGTAACTCTAGGATCTTAATGCGATGATAGTGAGTTAATTGTTCACTTCGCAGGCTTTCTACTGTATTACCTAATTCATTTATCCTATTTACTATCGTGCCTTGGTTATGACTCAATCCTACTATCGTGTTATTAAACTCGACTATTGCCTCGAGCATGATTGAATTTTGAGACCTAAAAAGTTCATGAATTTTATTTTGATCTGTCGTTAAGACTTCTAATGCTTGTTGAATGCGTTCCCCATCTTGTGAATCGAGATTCCCCGTGATTGACTTAAATATAGAACCTAGTCCGTTTATTAGGCCACGTTTTCGTCTATTAATAATATTGTTATTCGGAAAAATCCTATAAAATATATCGTCTACATTATCTATGGTGAAATTCAATGTCAATATGAAATTATGATATTCAGAATGGTAATCTTTTGTCATGAAGGTAACTGTATTTGCGTAGTGTCTTTTTATTTGGTTGTAGTCTCTATGTAATTGTGTCAAGTCATGTATGTGTATCAGATTCCAGTTGCTAGTCTCAGTGTATGCTGTGCCTAATTTCTTTGGTAACATGCCTGGGTTGTCTGTCAAGTCTTGTATTTGGGCTGTTATTCCCGTGGCAAGGAACCTGCAATACGTAAATTTCTTAAATGTGCTATCGTCTGTTCGTCATTTTTATGATTTATTAAAATAGCTTTGTTATGTTCTAATAGGGATATTATTGAGTACGGTCCTGAAAATGGGTTTTTATGTTTTTTATGAAAGCCTGGTGGTATCTTTTTATAGACAATATCACCTTCCTTGAAGGGTTGGTTCGTGTTTTTATTTGTCCGTTGTAACGTTTTTATTTTTGAATTCTCTATCCTGCTTCTGACTATCTCGTAAATAATTTGCATTAAATCTTTATGTTGTACGTTGTATTCCTGTGTAATTATGACTTCCGGGTCATAGTTAAACATTTCGGGTATGTAGCCAAATATTAAATCAAAAGGTGGTTTTAGTGTCTGTGAGTGTATTGTCGAGTTGTAAGCGAATATACAATATGGTATTAAGTCTATGGGTTTCATATTTTTAAATTTCATTTTGAATAATCGATAATGTTCAATAATCGTGCTGTGAAATCTTTCGATAGGTCCATTGGATGTTGGGTTTTGCGGTGTTGTTATATGTAACTCTATCTGATATGTTTCTAATAGTTCTTTAATTACCTGGTTTGAAAACTCCGTACCTGGGTCTGCGATTATTATTTTACACGCTCCATACTGTGAAAAGTACTTGATCAAGTTTTTTGCAATTTCCGTAGCACTTTTACTTTTTATTGGAAATGCTTGGCCAAATTTACTAAATGGATCTATAATTGTTAGGAAGATAGCTTGTTCAATTTGGAATGTGTCAATGTGTAATATCTCTAATGATTTAGATGCTGTGGGGGTGTGCTCCAATGCTATTTGTACCGGGTTCCTATTGTATTTGCACGTTTTGCATAATTCGCAATTTCGTACATATTCCTCTATATGTTTCTTTAAGTTGGGATAGTAGTATATTTTCTTCATTCTTAGGTAAGTCTCATCAGCCCCGCGATGGTTACTCTTCCCCTCGTGATATTTCGTTATAGTCTCGGTTAATTCGTCCTCGTTAATTTCATTCCTAATTTCCAGACATCTATAAAATTTGGGTGATTCTACGTTATTAAAGTTTTTATTGATTGCCGAACTTACTAGTTCGTAATCTTGTTCATTTACAAAAATGCAATAATATTTCCTTTGTGGTAAACAGTATTCTTTTATAAATTTCTCTATCTGATCCGGTTTATTTAAATTGAAGTTTGCATAGATGAAATTTCTTTTATCTCTTCTGACTGAGAATATGTCCGGTTTATCCGTATTTTTAAAAACTATCTGATTGGTTTTGCTGTTAACGATTTCTTCCTCGAGTATTGGTATGCCTGGTGCCGAATACGAGTCCGCATTCGAGTTTGCTGTGTCGTCATCGTCAATTTCTATGATTTCTTCCTCTTCGTCGATATTATTCGCCATTGACTGATTATCTATGTCTAGTGGGTTTATTTCTACTCTGGACAGTGCATCTGCTGCGCAGTTTAGCTTTCCTTTTTTGTATTCAATTTTAAATTCATATTCTTCTAATTTTAATCTCCAACGGAGCAATTTTGAATTTGGTTGTTTCAACGAAAATAACCATTTTAAAGGTTTATGGTCCGTGTATATAGTGAATTTCCTTCCGTATAAGTATGGTCTAAAATAGTTAGTTGCCCACACGATGGCTAATAATTCTTTTTCGGTTGTGCTGTACCTGGATTCGGTGTCGTTTAATGTCCGGCTGGCGTAAGCTATCGGGTGATCCACATTGGGTTCGCCCTGGCTTAATATTCCGGCTATCGCTACGTTTGAAGCGTCGGTTGTTAATATAAAGTCTTTAGAAAAATCCGGTGATATAAGTACAGGTGAATTCATTAATATGTCTTTACATGAGTTAAAGGCAGCAATGTATTCTTCGTCGTTCACGTTTATCTTCGAGTTTTTCCTTAAACATTTTGTTAGTGGTTTCGTAACGTGTGCGAAGTTTTCTATGAATTTACGATAGTATCCAACTAATCCTAGGAATGATTTTATTTCCTTTGGGGTTTTAGGTATCGGGAATTTCCTTTTTGCGTCCAGTTTCTTTGGATTCGGACGAATCCCGTCTGGGCTGACCACGTGTCCTAAAAACTCAGCTTCCTTCCTTAGTAAATCGCTTTTGTCTAGCTGGATCTTTAAGTTGCTTTGCCTGAAGCGCTCGAATACTAGTTTTAGTTTCTCAAGGTGTTCCTGTAAAGATGTGGAGAAAACTATGACGTCATCCATATATACAAGGCATGTTTGTCCAATTAGGCCTTCTAATACGTTCTGCATGAGCCTAGAAAAGGTCGCTGGAGCCCCAGATAACCCGAACGGCATCCTGGTGTACTCCCAATGGCCTGTATCGGTGGTAAACGCTGTTTTTTCTATGTCCCTGGGGTCAATTTCAATTTGGTGATACCCAGAGATCAAATCGATCGTCGAAAAATATTGGGCTCGCCCAATTTTGTCCAGTATTTCATCAATTTTGGGAATTGGGTGTCTGTCCGGTATTGTTTTTTCATTTAGTTTCCTATAGTCCACCACAATTCTCCATTTTTGTTTATTTGACTTGTCCATTTTCTTTGATATAACCCAAATAGGTAAGCTATATGGGCTGTGGCTTTTCCTAATGATTTTTTGTCTTAACATGTCATTTATTTGTCTGTCTGCTTCCGGTTTATGTACGTACGGGTATCTATATAATTTAGAATGGACAGGTATGTCGTCTGTTGTCCTTATTCTATGTTTTATCGCATTTGTGTGCGTCAATGGTTCGTTTTTATTTAAAAATATGTCCTGATATTCTGATAATAAACTAAATAACAATTGTTTTTCCTCGTCATTTAATTCTCCTGTATCTATTTGTTCAATTAAGACATTCTCATTATTAATCCGTTTTTGATTACGCCCCGTATCGTAAGTGTTTAAATTATTAATATGAGTTGTACTAGAATTGTTATTTTGTATAACTACTGGTGCAAACGGACTTCTCCTGTGGCTGTATCTGGTTTCAGATGCATATTGTTTATTTAATCTGCTGAATGGCCTATCTCTTACATTATAAGCTTGGTTATTATTTAGTACGTGATTAATTGTCTCAAGTTCTTCATTACGTATGAAATACTGCTGGGTTATTATATTGTTTAAATTTAAACGAGTCTCGGGTAGCTTTAAACCATCTGCGTTGGCTTCTGTTTGTCCCGATCGACTTACGCTAAGATCTGTGAATTTTATTGGTATAATATTCTTGCCTATATACAGTTTGTGCTCCTTAAAATCTATTTTAGCTTCGTTTCGTTTCAGAAATTCCATCCCAATCAATCCCGAAAAAAATGTGTTAAAGTTAAACAGGCAGAACTCTTGTATTTCCTCTGAAATCGATTTAAGTTTAATACGTGCACGCTTACAGTGCTTCGAAATGCCATGTACGGTGCGTATGGTAAAATCATGCGTAAATATGTTTTTTGGGAACTTATAATATGCTACAGCAGGATTCAAAAGATTTTTTGAAGATCCTGAGTCTAACAAAAATTTACCTGATATTTCGTTTAATTCTATATACGGTAACTTACATAATGTATTCATATTATTTATATCTATCACGGTTCTCTCGTTGAGGGCCCTGCAGTGGGAAAATTTCGCTGTTGGATATCGTATTCCTCGGCTGGCGAATTTTCGTAATTTAATTCTTCGTTTACATAATTTAAATCGTAATTTGTTTCATTTACTTCGTTTTCATTAAATTCTATATTATTTACGTGAGCTGCTCTCCTTGGTAATGATAGTCTAGTGTTAGAACTATCTACTTCCATTGGTTCGTGATAATTTCTGTTAGCATTATGGTTTATATTGGGTCGACCCGGTTGATTATTGAAGTTGGGTCTCCTAAATTGACTCGAAAAATTTTGCTTTGGTACAAAGTGTTGATTTTGTCTAGGCTGGGAATTTGTGTGATTGTTTTGGTTATTATGTTGTTGAAATGGTCTAAAGTTTGTTTGGAAAGGTCTCTGAAATTGTACATTCTGAAAAGGTGGGTTATTTTGTCTCTGAAAGAACGTACGGTTTTGTCCTTCTAATTTATTACTATTACTGAAATTCTTATTTATTGTTTTATCTCTATAATCGAAATTTTCCTCTGCGAATACGAATTTCAAAGCTTGTTCTATGCTCGAAGGTCCTTGACTACGCAAGACGAGCCCTAACGGATTGCGTAACCCTCCTAAGAACGCTTTTAATGTTTGATTCTGTTATATGTCTTTCTTAATTAATCGCACGCCTTCATTTTGCTCGTTAGCTATTAAACTCGAGATGAGCAATTGCTCTATATGACGGCATCTGTTCGCGAACGACAGTGCGTCTTCAGCATTACGCTGTTTCAAGGTTAACATCTCCGCTAGTAAACTATGATCATCTCTTTGGTCTGAAAAATTCTGAACAATGGCCTCTCTCAGGTCTGCCCACGTATTAATTATCTTTGTATTTACTATAAGCCGGGCTGTTCCCGTTAGTTTAGTTTGAACATAATTTAGCAGGAAGTGATTCATATACAGATTCTCGTTTGGTACGTAGAACTGGTTCATGACCAAGTCACATGCTTTTAAAAAGTTGCCTACGTTGGCTGGTTGCCCGTCGAACTCGGGAATAGCTTTTAAGAAAAATTCTTTGAATTGGTCTGTCATGTTGCATTCTTTGAATTGGTCTGTCATGTTGCTACTATTACTACTCTTATTAATATTTGAATAATTTACTGTTCTGTTATTGTCGCTAATGCTGATTGATCTAAATCTATACTCTATGTTACATAAACTTTGTGATTCTTCCTCTGAATCAGACATATAACGTTTCAATACAACACATATAAAAAATTGGAAATGTAAAATGGGATAGCAGTAAACTTACCATAATACGATGGTTGCTGCTTCCATTTGGCTCTGCTTGGCCACTATTTCTGCTTTAACTTGGCTCTGCTTGGCTCGAATTGGTTATTAGGCGTCGATACGCTTAAAAATCGATATGCTTTCGGTTTTCTAACCAATACTAACGACTGCGCCACTTAACTTCACGGTTAAGACGTTTGACTTTTTAAAACAATTTATTTAATACTTTGAACAATCAATACTTAATTACTTAGTTACAAAAAAAAATGAATAATATAATATACTAAAATAAGACGATCAACCTACATGTGATCTAATGTCTATGCACTCGATGTGCGAATGACTAACTCGGAACAAGAATGAACGGTTCTACCTCTGTGATTAGCCTCTTTATAGTCTTCCCTCCAGGCGTGGCACTATTGTCTCTGGATAACAAGGAATCTGCTGATGTCGATTCTCACATTGATATTCCGTTCTACTTGCACTTTGAACCTGCAAGTTCTTGGCTCCGTTAAGACGGCGGCTGACTCAGCGGTTCTTACCGTGGGAAGGCGACATTGTATTATAATGGGCCATTGTTTGGGCTCCATTTATCTCGCAGTTCGTTCTTAAGAATTTCACGGCACTTGCGCGCAGATGTCCGACTCAAGGAAAACGTTGCAAGTATGTACCAATAGATGACGTCCATTGGCCCAATGTAGACTGAAAACGCCCTAAATATAACTTAAACGCGTTGGTCGAAATGCCTATTATCGACTTTGCTATTACTTTTAGTTTATTCCCCATATTGGTAAAATACACTCCAATTTTACTTGAAAATGACCTGTGGTGATTTGGTCGCGGACCTATTATTAGGGCGATTTTATATTTTATATATATATATATATATATATATATATATATATATATATATATATATATATATATATATATATATATATATATATATATATATATATACTATGTGAAAACTGGAACCTGTAATGAGCACTAAAAAGTATACTTGGAGAACACCCAAATCACCACAACACATATTTCAGAGACCTTACGATCGTTTCGTTGACGATATCAACATCTTCAGAGGAAGAAAATTCTAACATAAAAACTAGATCCCGTGTATTTATATCGCATCTAGGTAAACGAACTAGTCCGAAGTAAAATTGTCGTCCAAGAAGGATTGTTTGTTTATTGCGCAGTGAAACTACGGGGTCGGAGACCTGCTTTAATCTTTTGGTCGACAAATTTATGACCCTTATCAAATATAGGTTTAAAAGGACCCGAGTTATTTAAAGAATCAGCACGTTTCCTTTCGATCTAGAAATTTACTATGTGGATATTGGATCATGCCGACAAAGACATCTGGTGAGATAAACAACATCAACTTAACACATCTTGTTGTATCTATGTAGTCAATATAAATATTTTCACCTAGAATTAAAATCAATATAAATATAGTTTTTATGTAGTATTTTAGTTGAATTATTTATCCTTTGTTGGAGTTAACATGGTGAGACAGACACCTGGGTTTTTAGTTTTCTATTTAAAAAAGATGTGTTAAGTTGATGTTGTTTATCTTACCAGATGTCTTTGTCGGCATGATCCAATATCCACATAGTAAATTTCTAGATCGAAAGGAAACGTGCTGATTCTTTAAATAACTCGGGTCCTTTTAAACCTATATTAGATAAGGGTCATAAATTTGTCGACCAGAAGATTAAAGCAGGCCTCCGACCCCATAGTTTCACTGCTCAATAAACAAACAATCGTTCTTGGACGACAACTTTACTTCGGACTAGTTCGTTTACCTTGACGCGATATAAATACACGGGATCTAGTTTTTATGTTAGCATTTTCTTTCTCTGAAGATGTTGACATTGTCAACGAAACGATCGTAAGGTCTCTGAAATATGTGTTGTGGTGATTTGGGTGTTCTCCAAGTGTACTTATATATATATATATATATATATATATATATATATATATATATATATATATATATATAAATTTAAACTAACCCCGGATATGGGTTCTAAAGGTTCTAGTTCACCTGCAGAAATTTTTTCAAAATTTTTATTAGCGAATTTTTTCTACGAAAATTCACTAAATGTCAACATTTAAAAAAGTAACAGCTGATTAAAAATTGTGCTAAAAATTGCTTTTGCCGATCTTTCTGCTGACCACTCTATTTGACGAAACTTTCTGCAACTGGGTAATTGATTTATCTTTGTGTACAGAACTATATATATATATATATATATATATATATATATATATATATATATATATATATATATATATATATATATATATATATTGTTTGACACGTTTCCATATGTAACATTACGGACACTAGCATTTTTCTATTTTACAGTCGAGCACAAAACTACGCTGACAAAATTATCACTCGCTAGCACGTTCAAGATTCAGTTCCTACTTCTGCGACCTATATACGTGCTGCTGCTCGAAGCAAGAAGTGAGCTGTTCCAGCTAATTTATGATGCATTTCCCTGCGTAATGAAATTCTGCTATAGATGACGTACATTTTTCTCAGGTAATTCTGGAATAAGGAAGCTAAATAAAAAATAACGATATTCATTTTTCTAGTAAACTTAATATCAGGAAAACTGTCAAGCTCACAGTCTCAATCGTTGCGGCTGTGTCAAAGTTTTCTGAATTTAAACGAGAAACTAGAGAGGTTTATTTCAGTTACATTTTTAACTGGTTAGCTAGTTTGAAGCTTAATGTTAAAAAGTGTTCAAATCAGTGTGGCGAGTGTATTATACATCCATAATTAAGTTTTCAATCAAACTTTCCTTTTAGATCACCAGTTTTAAAGGGTAATTTTATAGCAAGTATTTACATTTTAACTAATGTTTGTATAAAAAAGTAATCTCGCTCGAAAACGGTGAGTCCACGGTAAGAAAAAAGGAAAAAAAGTATCGACGCAGTAACTGCGTTATGATAGAGAAACTTCAGAGGAATGATCTGCAGATTTTTTGCGAAATTATATATATATATATATATATATATATATATATATATATATATATATATATATATATATATATATATATATATATATATATATATATATATATTGTCATGAAAGCATATATCGGTGGTTTTACGGCAAAAGGTGCTATGTAATCAAAACACAATTTTACAGGAGAGCTAGAAGAAAGCTTTAGGACGACATAAAAAACAATCGTTTTGATATTTCAAACTGTAATGAACAGAAAAGTACATTTCAACATATTATAAATAAAAAAGAATTCTTGGATACAAAAAAAAATTAAAGTTTAGCTTCAATAATAATACTTTTTTCTTGACGTAACACATTTAGATCGTTTTGCCATAAACAGTAGATCATCATTATAATAACATAATTCACTCAAGTTCACACTAGTCTTCAATATCTTCAAGATCGGCATGGAAATCCAACACTTTACTGATATAAGGAAGACTTTTATAAAACTGGTGAGGTATGAGCTCCAACAATTCCATTAGATTTTTGTATTTTTTACTTGATATTGGTAATTTGCTTTTATTTTTAATTCTATTTCTTTTTGAGCGTCGTTTGTATTTCTTAGGACAAGCAGCTTTGAAATATGATCATCTATTTTTTTACGTCTCTATTGTTGCTTTTATTTCCTGGTTCTCTTTTTTCCACGCTTATCGGAAATGCTGGTACCTGACTGACTTGCATTTTTTGTAAGTACATTCACGTATCGCTTACCTATTCCAAATGTGGCCAGGAAAGTATCTTTGCAAACTCTGTACCTTTTGTTGTTAATTTGTGGAAAAACAGGTTTGTTTTGTTTTTTATGCTTTTTATCACCCATCTCAACTTGTTTTTTCTCTATTAAAGATGTGATATACTGAGACTGTACATTGTGATCCCCAATCTTCCAAAATTCTTGAAAATTATGTTTTCTGTCAAAGTCACTTAAACTGTTGCATTCAAATCGACAACCACAACATTTTTCTTTCATCTGACGAGCGACCCTAATGCGTCCCTTTCTGTCCACATATTCCTCCCCTCTATCCTTTTTTTGTTTGTTCTTCAACCTCAGTTTCACTGTAGAAGCTGTTCTAAACAATTTTGTTAAAACGCTTTTTAGCAGTCTTCTAGAATGTTTCGCATGATTTCTTTTACATTATAGTTGTTTCCATTTTCTTTATTTTTCATTATGACATTTTCTTCTATATTAGTACGACGTCTTTTAATACGAATCACATCGGTTATTTCACAGTCAGAAGAAAATGTAGTATTAGCTAAAAGTTACATTACATTATTCTATTATTTATAAACTTACAATTTATGCCTGTATACCTTCTTTGTAAGTAGCATCCTTGTCACAATCTTTGTAATTTTCGTCTATAATCTGATCATTATCCACATCTATGGAAACAGTACTTATGCCAATAGCATGATTGCTCAACTCATTATCTTCTATGGGGAAATTATTAACACTTTCCATACAACTAGTATAAGCATTATTTGAATTCACCACTGAAAAGTATATAACATTATAATCATAATAGCAGACTTGGACATGCTTCTCTCAATCCTTACTCAAAAAAATTATGGTATTAGCTATGATATATATATATATATATATATATATATATATATATATATATATATATATATATATATATATATTGATATATATATATATATATATATATATATATATATATATATATATATATATATATATATATATATATATATATTTGGCGATTAATTTAAAATTGCAAAGTGTGCATTCTAAAATTACATGCCATTGTTAATACCAACAAAGAATAAAATAAATAAATAACGTTAAGGCCTACATCAGAATCGATTTAATATTTTAATACTGATAATACTCACCTTTATAAGATGCAAGGCTTTCATCATATTTTTTTAACTCTGCACTACTTAGTGTGTAATTAAAACTATTGTAATGCATTGCTGCTTTATTTACAGAGTCATTTTACAGTTCATCAAAAATTTCATTATCAGCTATTTCAAAAACAAAGTGATCACTATTTTCAGCATTACACTGCTCTATTTCTTTAAACTGCAACTCAATACAAGAGTTTACTTGTATAAGTTGACTTATGGTAAAGTCTGAAAATATGTTACTTAGACTAATATAGTGACATAGAATATGTAAATAATAATAATACCATGTTCAAGTATTGTTGTGTCAGTTTCAGGAACAATGCTATGGTCCACAGGTTCACTAACACTATAATAATTCTCTTGGTCCCTTAGAACTTCCGTATTTATCTCTACAGGTGGTTTTACAAGCGCTAATTGGACAATTTTTTGCCCTCTTGTTTTAAACTGATTCATTTTCATTTCTTTTTAACAATATTATAATCGAGAAAATGTCCGCAAACATTCACAATCACTAGTACAATAAACATGAAGCCAACTCATAAAACAAACACGTGTTATGGCAAAACGGAACACTGCCTGTATAAGAACGTTTAGACACGCGCAGGTATGTTTACATTTTGGAATGCCGGTTATGGCATAAAGTGATATCCGGTTTTAGAGAACCTTTTGACATGATTAACTTATTGCATTTACCCTAAAATATTTTACAGCAGAACGGGATATCGTAAGCAAGCACCTTTTGCCTTGAAATGAGTCAAGATCTATAACTTATGTGTATGTTGTATGGCTAATGAAGATGTAGCAATTTAACCTCATTTTGCCATGAAACCGTTTCATAGCTTGAAACACAGCATAATGTGACATTTCTAGATTACAAACACACGGTGGCAAGCAGAGATATAATCTTTATTCTATAACATATAGCATTTTGCCACCTTTAATTTACCGTGAAAATCGCATTTTGGTGAAAATACCCACATAGTACCTTTTGCGGTAAAACCACCGATATATTGAAATATGTTCTTCGATAATTCATGTTCAGCCTAGTCAGAAATAAAATGAAAATATAAACGAACAATTAAGGTGGATGTAAGGGGAATTACACATTGTTAAGTAAATTTGTCGAGGTAGAGTCTGTTACTACACGACAGGTAACTATAATGCAAATTTTAAGATACATGCACATGGAATCAGTTGAGAGTTATAAAATATGAGCAAATAATTAAATTTCTGAGATCTTATATTTGAGAAAAGCAGTCTAATATAACGAAAATTCAGTATTTAGTTTCCAATAGACACAGTTTGCATGGATTTCCCATTACCTGAATTTAACATTTACCTAATAGCTTTTCAGACATAGAACATTATTACATGCATGAAAATACACAAAAACATATGTAGTGGACATAAAAAGACTTTAAAATCAAAAAACTTCTAATTATTATCATTCGACCACGAACGTTCTAGTCGTGACGTACTTGGACAGTGAATAAATGACGTGTTTACGTTTTCCCTATGGCATGATAAGTACGGTCGCTTGTTTCTCAATATCGCGGTGATGTAAACACTGAGAAACAAGCTCATTGTCATTGTGGCATTACCGTCCAGTGACGTCACAGATTATTCCGGCAAAATAGTGGTGTTTGAAATCAATTATGCAGTTGGCATTTGCAAATATTTTTTTCGTTGTTATTTTTGTGGTACGTGACATGAATAAAATATTAAAAATCATCTTTATGGGTTGTCTGTCAGACGTGATAAGGAAAAAAACATGCAAATTGTCTATTGTAAATTCCCCTACTTATAAGAACGAAATGAAAGCAAAACCTTTTAACATTTTCACTAACTGTGTATCCATAACAATAAGTCTGATAGTAGTAGTAAAAAGAAAATCAAGTATGGAGCGGGAGAATGACAAGTTATCAGACGGGAGAAAAAATTAATTTTTAGAGAGAAAAATTTAAGAACTTCGGCCAGGAAGAGATATAAGAGGAGTATATTACATCACTAGAAACAAACACATCGCTATCAATAGATAATTGGAAGATAACTAATTGGGCAGAGAGTGAAAATAACGACAGTAAAACGTTGATATTATTCATTAGAAGTACCGAAAAAAATCCTGGTGGGATACTCATAAAAATGTGTATAGTTTAGATCATAACAGTAAAAAATAGTATAGTTTGACATAACACAGGAAAAATACCGAAACAAAACATCCACTTTGAAATCAAAAAAGTGCTTTTATTATGTTAGAAAGACAATTAAGATTTTTATAATTAGAATACTAGTGAATCATTTTTGGATTGTTTTATTGTTTAAGGGATCTCATCTTCATTTCCATATCTTTAATTGTATTCATATATCATTGAGTATTTTATTATATTCAGTAATTTGAAAATTTTGGGTTCATTTCATTTGTCCAGTTATTAATAGGCTGATCAGTCCTTTGTTTTAAGAAATAAAAAGCATTTCTTGTGGATTTGTTGCGGTTTCGAGGACAAATATGACATCGTCCGACGTAATTTTTTGAGTTCTACTGAAGAGGGGGGCGGGGTACAAGCGCTTCGAGTCCAAAATAAATTCGCACCCGCCTTTTCAGTTCTACTGGCAAAGAGACACTATTTGATCTAGCCTCTATCTGTGGCCTTATGAGTTCCCAAGAGAATTTTTGAATGAACTCACTTCTGGCAACTTTTTCTAAGGGATGATTTTATTTATACACGCAAAGGGCGTTTATGCCAGATATATTCAAGAGGTCATATAATATAACCATTGGCCAACGACGCGAGTTTCTTGCGACGATATATTTTTTGAATAACTGATCTACCAAGCCTACACCACTACTTTTTTTGGTGTAAGAACTTTCTTGTCAGCGGAATACTTGTTAACCAATTATCTACTGTAATGTTACGATTAGTTCCCTTTATGGGATGTACTAATCGTAGTACAACATCCTCAGCGGAGTTGCTCAATTTACAAGGACCATCTGGCTGGGTTCCCATGTATGTCTCGAGATTGAAGGTATATGAAGTTTTGGCATCGACTATAGCGAAAATTTTTATACCATATTTCGCTGGTTTGTTGGGTATATACTGTTTGAATGAGCAGCGTCCTCTGAAAGCCAGTAATTGTTCGTCTATAGTAAGGTATTCGCTAGCTATGAAGTTGTTTTGAAAATTGGGCAGGAAAATTTCAAAAATTTCCCTAATGGGGGCTAATTGATCTATTTCTATTCTATCGTTCCTGGTTGTTACGTCATCAAACCTTAGACACTCATCGCGAGGTAACATAATTCAACTCCGTTGCCTTTGGAATTATCCCATATTTTTTTGGCGCTTTTCCTTGAACTTCTCAATGTTCCTATCAAAGCTTTCCGTTTCATTGGTCAGTCTTGCATCTCGATCTCGTTCGAAATTATTTCAAACTTTTTCAATATATATATATATATATATATATATATATATATATATATATATATATATATATATATATATATATATATATATATATATATATATATATATATATATATATATATATAGATATATATTCGTTGAAGTAACTATTATGTGGATGACCGCATCACTAATAAAAAGTTTAATACAGTCAATTTCAGACATAGCGTTGCCGACCTCAGGTTTTGATCCTGGTAAATGTCTTATTATATTATGAACTCGCAAACGCACTTGTGTATTACCGCACTGTTTTCTCCACTTAGTTATTTTGTCCTTCCCCCTGTAAAATGTACCACACATAATTTGTTCATCATCAGTATCTGATAAATGTTTCTGTTCATCAGATATTAGTTCTAGCTCCGAGTCCGTGTCATGATCGCTTGTTTCCACTACATTTTCATTTTCTGGTTCTTTGTCTTCCTCATCTTGATCTAATGGACTTTCCTCTCCGCAAACCATCTTGCCCATACATCTGGATCCCTGCTACTTTCTACGCGCCTTTTCTTTGAGTCAGACATACTTCTCTGAAACAAGTAAATAATATTAGCTATAAAATGATAACCTCAAAATGAAGTCATACACTAACAATAATTTACACGTTTTATATAATATAATTATTAACACTATGCTGTATATTAATATGCAAAAAGAAGCACCACTTACCTGCTTTGTGCTAAATTATCAAAATAAGAAATTTGGTTCTCGACAAAAAAGTAGCGCCGTTAGGCGCGCGGTCTACGATCGTAGACCAAACCTGTTTAAACTTGCGTAACTATCGACACCACTAAATACTGCTTCAGTTTACACATTGAGCAGACAGAGCCGCATGTAACAAACGGCTACACAAAGACGCGCTTGCGTAGTAGATAGTTTACTGAAATTATAGTCGTTTATTTGGGTGTTGTCTACGATTGTAGTCCGCGCGCCTAATCTAAGGTTAACACGCAGCCTGTGGTGCTCCTTGTTGGTCCTGGTCGAACGAGGAAGGGAAACATTCCAAGACGCATCAGTCCGCGCGACGCATGTCCAATTTTATACCTAAGAATTAGTATTCCATTAAGATCTCCAGTTTACTTCAATAAACCTTTTATTCGGCTGTTTTACCTATTTTCTTACAATCGATCAGAGGATTAATCAGACTACGCTAGAAGAGGTGATGCTTGCTGAAAGAATAAAGGTACAATTTGTTGTCCATATTCTGAGATATTAGTCCAGGCCACATATGGCGAAGGGGGGGGGGGGGGGGTGTAGGCTAATTAACTCTCGAAAAGCTGGAAACAGTTTTAATCTCTTCATTTGCATGTAAAAAAAGTTTATTGAAGTTTGCATCAATTTACTGCTTGTGCTCTATAAGTAGTATCCAAAAAACTTCGAAATTTTGGGGGTTTTTCACTGCTAAGTTCTGAGCGATGCATTTCTAGGAAAATGTTATTCACTCGTAGGTTGAAGAACACTAAGTTCGGCGTCGATATATGTTGAAATTTCCGTGAAATTGTTAAGAGCGTATGCGAGTTCAAAGAACGACAATTTTTTCCCATTTTGTTTTAATCGTGTCTTGGATTTTCAAACCTTATGTTTGCAATGTCAAATGTATCATGCGAAATAAATAATATATTTGAATATCATATAGTATCAAATCATGTGCCCGACATGTTAATACGCGATCAGTTATAGTATTTTATGGCTACTCAGAAGACCCTACAGAGAAGAGAGCAAAATTTGGGGAACGCCTTCGAAGGAACTAGTATATTGCAGCAAACGTTGAAGTTGATCCCTCGAATGAAGGGGACAAAAACGGCTATTCTCGATGCTAATTAAAAAATTTGCTGATAAAAACATCGCTGTCGAACAGGCTGCAGAGGATGCCGACACAACCATTATCAGAATGGCTATAGAAAATGCTACACTCTCTTAATGTGTGATTGCGGTAGAAGAAGATGTTCTAGTAATTACTACTACATTAGCTCCTAATAGCGATCGGTTGTTTTTGATGAATCCTGGAAAAGGAAAGTCCGAGACCGTCTTCTATTCCCAGACGCACTTCAAAATGTCAAATAAGGTTAAAGAAGACATACTATATCTTCACGCTTTCAGCGGATGCGATTCAACATCTGCCAGTTACAGACAGGGGAAGATGAAGTTTGCAAAGCCTCTGGATAATGATGCGGAGGTACAAAGGGCTGTGGAGATATTTAAAAACCGTGATGCGACTGCAGATGAAGTCTGCTGCCGGCAAGAAAGTAATTGCTGCTTTGTATGCCGGATCGTTTTTTCAAACCTATTATCTAAATGAAACACACTTTAAACTGTTCACCAAATCCTTTCTATAAAATGCTTGCAACTTGGCTAGTCTTCCTCCAACTGGAAAAGCTACTCGGCTGTGCGGAATGAGGACTTTCTCGCAAATTATTTCGTGGAATGCTCATTTGATGGACCCAGTTCAATGGGCATGGAATGTTATTAACCATGAGCTTCTCGCATTACAATCAACAACAAACCTCTCGGAAACTGATTACTGATACTGCCTGCAAATGTTTGGAAGGGTGCCAAAATGCTTGTGGTGGCAGGAAGCAAGAGATGAAATACACCTGACTAAATTGATGACGAGCCAAATTTGAACGACATCGAAAATATGGTACCTAACAATGATGACGAATTTGAAGACCTTATGGATGGAGGATCTTTAACTGAACCAATTGCTCTATTCAGCTTCTACCTAAAAACGCAGCAAATTGAATTAACCTTGTATTCTTATTATTTTTATTTTGTCAATCATCTACACATAAACCCTACCTCAATTTTTTTTGTACCTTGGGTCAATTTTTACGTTTTAATTACATAAACATTTTTACAATGTGTGTTTTTAATTTCAAATTCCTTGACTCGCCAAAACGTTTGAAAATCCAAAACACGATTAAAAAAATGGGAGAAAATTGTCGTTTCTTAAACTTGCATATCTTCCTAAAAACTTTACGCCATTTTAAATATGTTGCACTTATTCGATGGAGAATTTTATGTACTTCAATTTATAAGAAAATATCATTTTCCTAGAAACTCATTGTTTAGGAGTTATTGGTAAAACTTAAAAAAGTCCAAAAACTTCGAAACCCCGTATACAGCACAAGCAGAAAAGTGGTGCAAGCTTCAACTCTTTTTACATGTAAATGAAGAGATTAAAACCGTTTCCAGCTTTCCGAAAATAAATTAGCCAATAAACCCTATGTTGTCTGGCCTATATAGTAACTTTCTAACAACTAAGTGAATATTGGAACCTATGATGCACACTAAGAGAACCCAAATCACCACAACACATCTTTTTAAAGACCTGGCGATCGTTTCACTAACAACGTGGGCGTCATCAGAGGATAAACAATTGAATTGATTTTACACCCTCTGATGACGCACACCTTGTTAGTGAAATTATCATGAGGTATTTAGAAAGATGTGTTGTGGTGATTTGGGTTCTTAAAGTGTACTTATAACTTTCTAACAACATGATTTGAAGGACACATATTTGGCAAAAGAGGTAGAAAAAGGGGGGACATCTGGAAAACCTGAAACAGTCGATGAGTTGCGGAAGGAAATAGAGAGGGCAGCTCTCTGCATATAATCATAATTGAGAGTACATGGCGACCTCGCTATAGACTGTGATAATGGAATAAGACACGTCTGCTAATATGTACTTAATATGTTTATAGCTAAATAAATCTACTATTGAATTTGGCCTAAATACGACAAAATACGGACGTAAAGACTCTGTCTGGCTTCACAAATATTTGTTTTCCCTCTGTAACCGGTTTAGTTGCTTGACATTATCATCATCATCTCCTGTATGATGGTGCTATCAAGCAGCAAAACCGGTTACAGGGAAGAAAAGAAACAGAAGCCAGAGAAAGTTTCTACGTTTATATTTAGAGTGGAACGGTTTCACCAACTAAGGGCAACTATAGTTAATTCATTAAATACAACAATCGACTGGTAGCCGATGCACGTGTAAAGCGCAACAACCAACCTTTACCCATATTGTGGACAAACTAAATTTAGTCGTGTGAGATAGTTTCAAGGAGAGGATGGGGTAGAGCTATGAGAATGTGCTCGATAAATCTATTTGTTGGTTAGTAGCGCGACCTAGAAAGAACATCAGTTTGACGTGGCTAATAGGGATCCTAATGCGGCATTTACTCCAGGCTGGTAAACTTCCTTAGGCTTATCGTCTTATCTAACGATTTGCCAAAAGTTCGTTAAACATTGAAGTGGAAGCCGGATATACGCTGACGTAATCCATATTGTGTTTATCCATAATTCCTATACCAAACTCAAGTGAGTGAAACTAATCGGATTTTGCGTGGAGTCGATAACACTTATAACTTCACACTTTACAGCGCCAATGAAATATTATTCTCCGTGCATGCAAGAGAATTCAGAACGTGTATTATTTGTTTCGTATTTCAAAGGAACAGATTTTTGTTTGTGTGGCTTTACATAATTCTCTTTTGGATTTTTTATATACTCAATTTTATTTATGTTATTGTGGAAGCCGATACTTGACGTAAATGTATTTTCAACTTAAATAAACAAACTAATTTATTTACACTATTTTATATATTAAACTGCAGTTTCGCTGAAGTTCACAGCTTTGTCAAATATAGAACATATGTAAGATTTTAATATTTCAAATAAGTGATCCGCATTGAATGAATATTTTTAGGAATCCACACGTTTTTGTCTTCTCAGGTAAACTAGTAACGGTATAGTGGCGAACTCCACTCTGAACTACCTGTTTTTATGGGGGCATTTATAACAAACGCACGTCTATAAACTCTCCTCGCTTAAATATTATTTCGTGCAAACATGCTTAAAAATCGGCTATTGTTAGTTTGGTCAATTTGAGCGTTTGGTAAATTTCCTGTATTTTGTGTTTGTGAATTTTTGTATAACCTTTTGTACCTAATTTGAGGATGTCGAAATCATCGTTAAAATGATGATTTTCATTTAAGAAATGACTTGCGTAATTTGTATCAAATTTATTATGATCAAAGATTCTTTCATGTTCACGGATGCGTGTTCTAAAATTTCTAAATGTTGTGCCTATGTATATTTTGTCACAGGAACCACATGAGAGTCTATATACTCCAGACTTAACCGATTTTTCAACTCCTGACTTATTGTTTTTTATGTATTTGCTCAAGTTGTTGTCGGTTTTATATCATGTTCTAATACTAGATTTAGAAAATAGATGTTTTAATTTTTTGCTAGTTTTATTTACGGAAATTAAAGATGTGAATTTATTTTCTATTATTCTAGTGGACGTAAATACTTGTTGTAAAGCTCAAGTATATTTATTTTTCTTTATAATCTTATCATTTAAATTTGGATTATAGCCAATTAAAATATTAAATTCACAACCAAATTAGAAGTAAACAAATCAATTCACTTCCTAGATCTTACCGTCACCAGATTAATCAATAAACTTGATTTTTATATTTTCCTAAACCTTCTCACACTGTTACAACCATACATTATACTTTCCACGATCAATACAAACACAAAGTCGAAGCCAACAATTCAATACACCGCTTACTATATGTACCTTTATCCAATGAAAATTTGATAAAACAAATAGCGATTAATAATTGCTATAATCCAAATTTAATTGATAATATTATAAAGAAAAACAAATATACTTTGGCTCTACAAGCTTTGGAGGTGGAGTAGTATCTTTTGGCAGATTATTTGTTCTATCCGTCCAAAATGCCATTGGACCGATGCGTTTAAAATGATACAAGAGTATCACTTCATGTCACCAACAGTTTTTTATGGTATAACCAAGAAGTTTCGTACTTGCTTTATCTTCCCTAAAAGATCTAATGCCCTGAAATGAGTTTTTGGAATTAACAAGTGACGACCGTTACTTCCTCCTAAGTCTCACAGATATATATGCTGCCTACCTGTCTGTGGCTATGAGGATCCGCTTGTTGGTGTAGCCCCTCCTCTTGTTCTCTCGCACGCAGTGCAATATTGCGTACATTTCGGCCTGAGCCCCGAGGGAACTACTGTGACTTACCCTTGGACATTCCGAATAAACGCCTGCTCCCGTCCCACGCTCCCCGCCGGATCTGTCCGTGAACCAGACGAGCGCGTCCCGTGGTATGCTCAGCGTCTCCCCCCGCCATTCCGCGCGGTCGGGGATTACCACTGTAAACTTATTTTCGCGGGTTCGCGAAGTCTGACCTCATTCCAAGCATGGGCTCCTTCTCGATCGCCTGAATTTTGCAGTGGCACCTGCATCCTGGCTGGTCTTCAATATATCATTGCAGGCTAGTCTGTATAGTCCTATCCTGGCCTCCCCCATGATAAATAAGTGTAGGGGAGGGGGGGATCCAGCAGCAGCTCCATGGCGGCTGTTGGGGTTAAGGTCATGGCTCTTGTAGTGCCGAGGCAAGCCATCCTTTGGATCTTGGCCAGTTTTTCTTTGGCACTAGATTAAGTCACCTTAGGTCACTAGGTCTTAGTCCTCACGTTTTCCCATATAGCCGCCTAGTGACGGCTAGGGTCATAATTGCCTTCCGCAGTATTTTTTCAACGTGGCCATTCCAGGTTAGCTTAGTCCAATACTACCACAATATATTTTACCTCCCTGGTCATCGGTATGTTTCTACCATATATAGTGAGGGTTCTTTGGCCTTCCCACTTCCTCCTCCTCGTAAATGATATGACGGTGGCTTTCTCGGGGTTCTCCCCGAGCAAGTGGTTAACCGTTCACCATTCCACCACTTTCAGTGTTGTCTGCATTCGCTCCCACACTTGCATTCGCGCCCACATTGACTGCGTAACCTTTCCTCGGACTATGATAACAATATTGTCCGCATAGCTCTGTACCTCGTACGCTCCTTCAGAGAGCCTTCTTAGCAGGCCGTCCACGACGAGGCATCAGAGCAGGGGAGACAAAACGTTTCCCTGCGGGTACCCCGCCGCGACCCCCGCCATCAGAGTCCCTCCGCAAGTGAGGTAAATACCGCCGCAAGTGAGGTAAATACCGCCCTGTCCCTGAGCATGGAACCGATCCACCTGCAAAAGGTCTTCTATATTCCCCGCTCCCTGACGGCTGCCAGTACCGATCCGAATGAGGTGTTGCTGAAGGCTCCCTCTACGTCTAAGAAGGCCCGCAGCGCCACCTCCCTGTTCTCCAGCGTATTCTCGAGATTCAGTACCAGTTGGTGCAGTGCCGTTTTTCGTACTTGTCTTATCTCCCCTAAAAGGTCGAATTCCCTGAAATGACATTCTGGAATCAAAAAGTGACGACCGTTACTTCCTCCTAAGTCTCACAGATATATATATATATATATATATATATATATATATATATATATATATATATATATATATATATATATAATAACAAGTTTAGATAACAATGAATATAATAGGTCCGGCAATGTGTAGTACGTTAAGCGAATTGTTATCTTCATATTTAGCTTCTTTTTTAGTAATAATGCATTATAAAGAGACGCGGTGTTTAGGTTATTGGGTAATTAGTAAAGTCATATTAAGTGGCTATACTAATTTTGAATAATCTGAATTCAATGTCACCAAGTTCAGCTGTATGTGCCTTTTCAAAGCATTTACCAGATATGTAGATTGCAGGAAAATTTGATAAAGTTATATTCAGTTAATAAATTAAAATGAAAATCAGCAAAGCATGAAGTGAGATCGACTCGGCAGCACTAACACATCGGACAGACAGACAGATTTAACTAATATAAGTCAAACGCAGGTAACAAAGCGTATTTTAAAGCGTACCAGCCCGCCTGTGATGTAACCACACATTACGATGTGAGTTATATTGAATTTGACAGTTCCATGAGTTCGAGCCTGTATTTAGTTAGCATATAAATGACCCATCAGTTCCAACTAATTCTGTGTTGTATGTTGAATTTCTGGCCGATATTGGAGGATCAAAACGCAGAATTGATTTCCATTCAAAATATTCCATCGGTTAGAATATGTGCATTAGTGTGACCGTAATATCTGATAATGTGGGTATATCTGCTGTATGTCTGATTGGTAGACACACAGGACAAATACTTAAGGGTATATTTTGAATAGTAATTTACAACACAGTGCTTTGCTTACTATATTTGATCATGCATTAAATTTTGCGCAATAGACATATTACTATAACCAATAAACTTCCGCAGTGCCACAAATTTATACTAGGTATAATGTGTGCACTTTAGCCTAAAGATTATGCATAAGGTATCTAATGAAGACGTAATGAGCTGTCATAATGTTCGGTGGTTGTAAGGTTGACATGACAACTAAATCCAAACAATATAAAATATGTAAAAGAAAAGTATAATTTTAGTGAGTTTTCGTTACGTAAACTACCGTCATTGTCCATCATTGTACTAAAATATTTACCTAAAACTCATTTCAAATAGACCCTTTCTCTGAGGCTTTGGCGGTAGTTTTAGCTAAATTTATGGTTTAACGGTCTAGAATTTTTAGCAAATTTTCGTAGAAAAATTCGTTAATGAGATAACTTTTGAATTTTAAAAAGATTTCTTCAAATGAGCGCTAGCTACGCGCACTAAAATCCATATCCGGGTTTACATTACGTTTTTATCTGTTTACATATATACAGGGTGGCGCATTTCTACGGTAAAGCTTAACCCTTTGAAGCAAAGTGGTTTCACACAGAAACCACTTACCTAATGTTTTTTTTTCTATATGTAGACTGGTTTTGCAGTGAAACCACACTTCCTACTTGGGTGTTAGTGCGTCATCTATTGATCTCCATCGCAAGTTTGCAATTGGCGAACATTGTATTGCTAGTATTCGTTAGAATTTGTCAAAGAAACCACGTTTTATGAATGATTTCGTTTTTTATCTACATTTTCATAAAAAGTGTTATAACTACTCCGTTTTTTGGACGAATGTGTTACTGAGGCACTAATAGAAAGGTAAATACTTGTTTTACATAGTTTATTGTTTTTACTTTGTCAATCGGATATGGTTTAGCGGAGAAACCAGTGTGCTTGCAGTAAAGTAAATTTGTTATTGTTGACCGGATATGGTTTCGCGGCGAAACCAGTGTGCTTGCGATGCACTAAAGTAAATTTGTTTAGGTTAGGATGGAAAATCAAATTGCTTTATCGCAAGTGATGAAAAAACAAATCGATTTGTCAAAACCAACCTCGGATGGAGCTTACGCTCTGCTTTTTGAAATTCCTTCTGATGGAGAGTCAGTAATAAGCGAATATGAGGAAGAAGAGGAAGAAATGATTGAAGACATCATTGAAAATAATGAAACTACCGAAGCGATTGCTCAGGACACTATTTTGAGTGACGATGATTTGGCAATTGGGAGCGACATAGATGACGACCCAGGCGATTTAGAAGATGATATACCACTTATCCACTTTGTGAACTGGAGAAAACAAGAAATTGCTCCGAACCTAAATCATTTTCAGCAACTAACTGGTCCCAGCTCTGAAGTACCACCTGATGTCACAAAACCTATAGATTTCTTCTTGCTTATTTTTGGCGATGCTATTCGTCTGGTTACAGAACAAACAAACTTGTATGCCACCCAGGAAAAAAGAAACTTTATTCCGACAAAAGAGGAAAAGAAAATTTTTATTGCGGTAAATTTACTCATGGGTATAAAAAAGTCTCCCTCCTTTCGCGATTACTGGTCTTCGCGTCCAGAACTACGTGATGATTTCATAGCATCAAAAATAGGCGTAAATCGTTTTGGCTCCCTGCTAACTAGCCTCCATTGTAATGACAATGCCACAATGGCAAAAAAGGGGAGCCCGGTTTTCATCAATTGTTTAAAATCAGACCATACATTAAACTCCCAAAGAAAAACTTCCAGAAATATTATTTCCCATCAAAAGAAGCGTCACTTGATGAAAGCATGGTGAAGCTCAAAGGCCGAATAGCTTTCAAGCAATATATGCCAATGACACCTGTAAAAAGGGGGTTTAAAATCTGGGCGCGCGCCGATAAAGGTTATCTACATGACTAAGGGTCTCGAAGGAAAATGACACCACGCTTATTTTGATAACTATTTCAGAACAACTGACCTTTTACTTTCTTTACAAGAAAATAAAATCTACGCGTGTGGAACTGTACGCGCAAACAGACAAAATCTTCCCACTGGATTGAAAGGCGATAAGGAAATGAATCGAGGTGATATTGATTGGGCAGTTTATAGAGACAAAGTATCTTGTATCAAGTGGAAGGACAAAAAAACTATTTAGATGCTCTCTACTACAGATCAAACTTAAGTGAATAAAAGGGAGACAGATGGAAGTATGACTGAAGTCAAAGCTGATATGATGAAATCTTAGTACGCCATCGATCGGAAATCCCGAAAATGGTACCACCGTCTATTTTGGCATTTTCTCGATACATCAGTAGTCAACTCATAAATAATATTCAAACGGAGGACCAAAAGTGCTATGAGCCTCAAAATTTTCCGATGTGAAGTAATACTGAGTTTGATTGGGGCTTCCGTTTCAAGAGGCTTTGTGGAAGGCCATCTTCTACTAAAAAAGTTGTATCCAGATTCAAGCCTTATGTACCAATAGATCAACGGCGTGATCAAGCAAAACATCTACCTGTGCACGGAACATCAAGACGCTGTGCTCAGTGTAGTACGGCCGAAAAGCCTCATCGAACCAGATGGAGCTGCATGTAAAGTCGGGTTGTGATTACTGGCAAAGAGAAACTGTTTTCTAACTTATCATCACTAATATAAAATATATGTAATCTTTGGATTTTGTATGTGTTCACTTGCATTGTGGTTTCATATCGAAACCACTTGCAAAAGTTAAAATAAATGTTTTTTTTTGCAACAAAGAAGTGTACTACATCATTTTTCTACACATGAAGATGATATATACCAAATGTCATTAGAATTGAAAATAACATTGAAATTCGTGCTTCAAAGGGTTAATATAATTGTTATTATACAAGATACGAGAAAAAATTGTGTACGTTAATTATAGGGCGTCTTGAGCTGCATCTGACAAAATTACTTTGACAATCAAAGGCTGGTCCATAAGTCGTTGGTGTTCCCTATACATTTTTCTCGAAGACTTTTATATTATTGCATGTGCCCATAGGCATAGGTTACTACTACTGGTTCCTCATCGCGCCTTTTTCTTTTGTTTCATTGGTGCACAGTATATCAACATTTCGCGCATCCATCTCTTGCAAACTCTCATTTTCTTGATCTCTCACACCCTGTACATTCCAGGTCGGAATTGGCCAAGTCGTTGCCACATTGTCATCATGTGATGGGCTTAATCCATTCAACCTCCGACGTTCATCATGATTTTGACTGTCAGAGGCTTTATTTGTGGTTTTAGTAGCGTTTAAATATGTAAAAGTGGAATTAGTCATTACCACATGCGTACTGTCGGATTTCGCTTTTTAACATTAACGATGGAGCCGTCCACCGATAAATCTTGGATACTTTTAGCCGCCGTGGTACAAATAATGGCCGTTACCCCAGGTACTTCTGGGTACGACCGTGTTATTCCTAAGCGGCCAGTATCTCTGCTGCAGAGACAAACCCGATACTGATAGGTACACTTTGGGGCACTCAATTCACCTCAACGCATTTTAAAGACTTAACGATCATTTCACTGGCAAGGTAGCGTCATCAGATAAAACATTCAAGCCCTAAACGATTTAAATTGAATATACACATTAAGTGCCAGTTAATCGATGGCACCCCTGGGGAGGATTCCAAATGATTCTTCACCACTTATGTTTACCTGAAATCCCTCTATTAGAATTCCTTTATCCTTGTTCTTACGGTGATTTGGCACCTTCTGTTTAAAAGAAGAGACATTGGTCGATATTATATATATATATATATATATATATATATATATATATATATATATATATATATATATATATATATATATATATAAATACATTTGTGTGTGTGGGTGTATTACACTGATAACTCAAACTTTGAGGAACTTTGGCGGGTACCTTCCTTTTGTGAGTAGCTTTAATAAGTTCGGTAGCTACTGAAATAAAACCAATTTTTGTATCTCTGAAGATAACAAATCTATGGCAACCATGTTTGGTGCGCAGGTTTATACAATGAAAATTGAACTGTGTACCAAAGTTTAGAACTCTATGTTAAAATAAAAAAAAGTTAAGAGCATTTAGAGAACAGAAATTTGGATGCCACTGGTGATCAGATAAACACACAGGATCAAACATTTTGTGGGGTCAACAAAATCCGTTTAATACCACAGACAAAGATTAAGTTTTCTTGGCGCTAATCAAGGAGTACCAGAAAAACTACTTTAACAATTGTGTCCTTTTTCTTCTTAATACCTCAAAGTTGCGTTTTGTAACGCCAAATTGGAGATTTTTAATTTTAAGATAAATACATGCTATGTAAGCTTTGGCAGCAGTTTGAGTTAAAGAGCTCCTGACTTAATGGTCTACTGTTTTTGCGAATTGTCATAGAAAATTGCTAAGTTTTAGCATTAGGGCACAGCAAGTGGTTTACGGTAACGAGTAGCATATCAATACGTATTATAATATTGTTGACGCAGAAAGTGTGCTACGGTAACGAAAAAAATAGCAATACCTACTATGAAAGAAATATTGACACAGCAGGTGTGTTATGGTAACGAATAAAGTTTCATATATATATATATATATATATATATATATATATATATATATATATATATATATATATATATATATATATATATATATATATATATATATATATATATATATATATATATATATATATATATATATATATATATATATATATATATATATATATATATATATATATAATATTAGCCCTAAACCTGATATAAATATTGTTAATCTTGAAATAAATACTAAAAATAATATAATACTTCTATTTAATGAATAATTAAACCGAATAAGTAAATAAACCCCTGCAGTTACTAAAGTTGAAGAATGAACTAATGAAGATACAGGAGTTGGAGCTGCTATAGCTGCAGGGAGCCATGAAGAAAAAGGAATTTGTGCACTTTTAGTTATAGCTGCTAAAACTACTATTAAAGAAATTAACTGTATAATTTTATCATTTTTTGCTACTTCTAAATATATATATATATATATATATATATATACCTTTATTCAGTCCCTGACGATCACAAATAGCTTTCTTGCAATAATTCTTGAACAACCTTTTTATTTCGTCATCAAAGAGGAAACGTAAAAAGCCTGAGGTGTATATACTTTTACCATAAGATTTATAGAAAACTTAAATGTATTCCATGTGCTACCTGATTTAATATACCTTTTCCGCAGTAGCGGCCCGTGCCTTAATGCATTGGGGGTGCGCAAGAAAAAAAAGTTCGGGTCGCAGGAAGTGTGTTATGGTAGTGATTTTTTATTAAATGCTTCAAATTTGAAAAACTCAAGTTTCTATAAACTTAGAAAGTTGAATTCTGGTGTATGGTAGGGCCTTACTCAGGGCAACATATCCACCAAATTTCATTAAAATAACTTTGTAATTTTAGGAGAAAAATTTTCGTTTCAAAGGAAAACTCAAAATTTGAATAACAAAATTTTCTTAAAATGTAGAAAGTTTAATTTTAGTGTGTAGTAAGGTCTCTTACAAGGTAGCATATTCACCAAATTTCATTAAAATACCTTGTTAATTTTCGGAGAAAAGGTTTTTTTTTGAAACAAAACTCAAAATTTTCCTGGAAAGCGTTATCCGATTTTCCTGACTAACGAACTCATTCAAGCCATTAATAAAAGAAAGGCACTGGCCGAGTTTCATCGAAATCAATTGCTTATGTTTTGAGTTATCGGTTGGATATATATATATATATATATATATATATATATATATATATATATATATATATATATATATATATATATATATATATATATTTATATATATATATACACATAAAAATTGAAACTAACCCCGGATCTGGGTTCTAGGGGTCCTAGTTCACGCTCATTTGAAAAAACATTTGCAAAGTCTCTCCATCGATACCTCTTTAGTAGTGAATTTTTTAAAAATAAAAATTCACTAAAAATGAAGGGCTCGCCTATTTTTTCCCCGAAAATGTAACATAAAGGCCTAGTTACTAAACTTAATAATTATTAGCTACTTACCAAGTTTTCCTCTAATTAGTTATACGTTATAGTAGTTAAAAAGTCACTTAAAAAGTTAACCTTTAAATTTAAAATATTATCCACTGAATTAATCACAGTATCACAATTATTTTGTCCACTTATTAAGCAACCCGAAGTAGTGGCCATAATAATAATAATAATAATTGTCTTGTTACAACATGTCAACAACAACGAAATGATCTAATTAAAAATCAATCCGACGCGAAGACGAAAATTACTAGGTAGTAGGTACACACGCTCTGCCAAAAGTCCACTACAAACTGGAAGCGTGTAATTTTATAGGGCACAACAGACTGCTTATTCGGCCGTTTTCGACGAAGATAGGCGATGATTTCGCACTGAAGTATCGCATTTCCTGAGAGCGCCGAAAAATACACACCGCCGCCCGACTGATTTATATGGATATGGATGTATATAACGCCTGCAACGATTAACACTATACTTATTCTGATTCTGTATTCTGTATTAATGGCTGCCGACTCTCTGCGATCCTCGTTATACTAATTTTGTTTGTTGAATGCAGGAGGTAAAAAAGTGAATAAAAATTTATTAAAATGTAGCATAGCAAAAATATTATTTTTTCCACGGCAGGCGGCAGTGCGCGCGCACGGCGCACTTATTGAGGAGCCGCCCCTGCTTTTCCGTTACCACAACGCACGTGATGCGCAAAAGTTTTTTTAATGAAGGAGACTGATCAAGTAATCATGAAACTTTAAACTATATAGAACTTATAGCCATTTAATCGTAATATGTATTATGATACCTTATTAGGTCGGCAAAGATAAAGAAAATAAAAACTCTTTAGACATAAATTCGTGTACGCAGGAATCTCGTAGGTAAGGAGAGCTGAATTGTAGGTTTACCGAGGCCAGTTTCAATGTTTATAAGATTTCAAACAATCATTGCCTACTTACTATTTCACAAACTTTTTGTAAATTGCACACAAAGAAAACAAAACTTTCTGAAGTACTTACTGTAGCCAGAACAAAATTTCATATCCTATAATTAAAAAAAAATCACTATGATCACACCACAAAAAAAGTGGACGATCCTGGTTTGTAAACCAACATAGCCCCGCATAAAACTTCAGACTTCTAGAACACCTGGTTCTCGAAATTTTAAAGAGAAACAAAAATACCGGTGTCTCATTGTTTGCCTATATCTAGAACCCTTGGTTTATTTTTTAAATCTGAAGGGACTTATGACATGCCTTCAAAATTATGCAACTTTTGTCTTACCTTAACCAGTCGCGTATCTCTTTTCGACATCTCCCTGGTATCCACACTTAACATCTCGCAAAACTTGACATTAGAAAACATTTTAGTGAAAATTGAAGCAAATCACTTATATATTTTTGCTTATCGGCTGTAAAATTTTGTGGGCAAAATATGGCAGTAGCCTGTATATGAAACAAAAGATCGTAAACTATAGTTTATTCAATTACCGCATTATAATTTTATGTAGCCAGTGAACGATAAAAATTATCTTTTGTTTGTTTGAGTGCATGCATATCTGATTCTGCCATGGACTTGCATTATAGTAAAACCTATTAGTCCTGTTTTGTATTCCGATGCCAACTAATTGTAAACCAGTTAAAAAAACTACGCTAATCCTTTAGTGTTCATCGACACGTATTAAATATATACAGGCTGTTTCAAAAAACATGCACCATCGCTCGTGGGGCAATTCCTTACTAAAAAATAAGAAAAAAAGTTACTGTGCACATGGGCCCGGTAACGCATAGTTTCCAATATACAGGGAGTTGAATTTTAATATTTTTTTAAATTTTTTATAAATAATTTCAAAACCACTGGATTGATTTTAATGAAACTTGGAACTTGAAAGTGTATTATGAAAGTGCATATTTTCAAGTGAAAATCTGCTTACAACTGCGTCAGTGGCGTGCGTACGGGGTAACTGTAAAAATTCATTTGTGGAAAAAATATGTGCGCCACTGTCTTTTTCCAATTTTGATACATCAGTTATGAAGCTTATTACATAAGCCACAAAAGCTGTCTCTTGGTATTTTTTCGTTCAGGGTATCCCCTAGGAGATGATATGATTAATTTTATAAAAAGGGGCAAAGTACCGATTCGTTGGAGTAATGAAAACAGTAATCGTAAAGTGCCATGAAACTATAATTTTTGACAGTTCTCTAAATTCTACAATTTTGAAGTTCTTTGTAGGCGTCAAAAGAGTTTTCGTGCTATTCTTTAAATTTTGATACGGTGCAGTATTTTCGTTTTTAGTTATTTGTTGATACTGAGCTGCTCATTAATATTATTTCCTCCTCTCAAGATGGTTTTCATTAAGTACACTTCAGCGGATTTGACTGATATGTTGTTAATTTATGGACAAACAAATCAAAATGCTAGACAAGCTGTGCGAGTTTATCAGGAAACTTATCCGCAAAGAAGAATTCCTGACAAAAATATTTTCCCACGTATTGTAAGACATTTGAGAGAAACTGGTTCTTTAAAACCTTTAAAAGCTGACTCTGGGCGCAGAAGATACCGCCGAACTGTACCAGTTGAAGAGGCAATATTAAATAGAGTTGAACGTGATCCTAGTACAAGTACGAGAATTATTGCCACCGAACTGGGTAATATGTCGGCATCATCAGTTCACAGAACTCTGAAGGATCAAAGTTTATATCCCTATCATTTTACACGTGTCCAGGAACTTCTACCTAGAGACTTTCAACCAAGGGTAATGTTTTGTCAGTGGTTCTTAAACAAACTTAGGCACGACCAACATTTTTCTAAACGTGTACTATTTACTGATGAGGCGTCATTTACGCGAAAAGGTATCGTAAATTTTCACAATTTACATACATGGGCCGATGAAAACCCACACTCTCTAAGAATTTGCAGTATCAATTTTCCATCAATATTTGGGCTGCTATTATTGAAAATCACATAATTGGTCCTGTTGTTGTACCGAATCGTTTTGACCATGAATCATATTTAAACTTTTTACAAAATGATTTGCCGTTGTTACTACCGCTTTTTATGAGAAATGGTACAATGTGGTTCCAGCATGATGGTGCGCCCGAACATTTTGCAGCAGTTGTAAGAACATATTTAGCCATCACATACGGTCACCGATGGATTGGTCGTGGAGGTCCGGTGTCATGGCCACCTCGATCTCCGGACCTGAATACTCTCGATTTTTATTTGTGGGGTCATTTAAAAGAAATAGTGTATAAAACACCAGGAAATACACGAGAAGAATTGTTGGGAAGAATAGAATATGCATTTGACAGCATTAGAGAAGATCAAAATATTTGCAGAAGATTAAAAAGATCTTTGCGCAGAAGGTTAAATAATTGTAACGACGCTAATGGTGGTCACTTTCAACATTTTCTTTAGCTTTGTTATTAAAGTCAATTGAGTAATGTACAAAAAACAAGAGTTTGGAAAAATCATGGTGTCTTTACAATTACTTTTTTCATTTTTTATTTTTCTTTTTTATTTATCATTTTTTATCAATGTTTGTAATATTCATTTCAATGTTTATCACCAATAAGTTTTACGTAGGTTAGTTATTTGCACGTTTATTGCTGTAATGTTTACTGTATGTTTTGTTTTTCATATTCTTATGGTTGCAGTAAACATATATTATTATTATTATTATTATTACGCCGACTAATCGGTACTTTGCCCCTTTTTATAAAATTAATCATATCTCCTAGGGGATACCCTGAACGAAAAAATACCAAGAGGTAGCTTTTGTGGCTTACGTAATAAGCTTCATAACTGATGTATCAAAATTGGAAAAAGACAGTGGAGCACATATTTTTCCCCAAATGAATTTTTACAGTTGCTCCGTACGCACGCCACTGACGCAGTTGTAAGCAGATTCTCACTTGAAAATATGCACTTTCATAATACACTTTCAAGTTCCAAGTTTCATTAAAATCAATCCAGTGGTTTTGAAATTATTTATAAAAAATTTAAAAAAATAATTAAAATTCAACTCCCTGTATATTGGAAACTATGCGTTTCCGAGCCCATGTGCACAGGAACTTTTTTCTTATTTTTTTTAGTAAGGAATTGCCCCACGAGCGATGGTGCATGTTTTTTGAAACAGCCTGTATATATATGTAAAATGTTACTGCGCACTTTTGCTTCTGTACATTCCAGTCCAATAGAGAAAAAATCATCTATTTTTAGGTGGCCGTAAAATATAATTGCATTCAATTTAGTTATTCATCCACTTCTGCTCTTTTATCGAAGTTCCGTTCGAACGTTTCTAGTGACAATAGGTGCTGATACATGTGGGAGTTGGAGCATTGTGTTGGATTTTTACATCAAGAATCTAAAGTATGATGGTATACTGTATTACATTGACATTACTCAATACTGTGGTACGCACTTTGTTAGTAATATTTGTTAAAAATTACAATCAAATAATCATCTTCTAATCCAGCGATTTTTAAACTGTGGGGCGCACCCCTGTAGGTGGGCGTGATAAAACTAAATGGGGGCGCAAATGAGAAAAAAAGAGAAAAAAATATTATTAAAAAATTTATTTAATTTTCTGAAAGAAAAGCGATAGAGTACACTTATATAAGATTGTGTCAGTACTGCACAATCCATTTAATAATTAACTTATTAATATTTAATTTTAAAAAAGTCTGGACTTAGCAAGTGCGTTATGGTAGTGAACTTTCATAAACGCGTTTTTAATAGCAAATATGTGTTTTTTTAACGAAAGGATGTATCAAATTTGGTTACCAGTATTAAAGTAGAAACAAAGTACCATATTTCATTAAAATTACTTTATTGTTTGAAAATTTACAAAAATTTTCCGAAAATAAACTTTATATGTTTCCGAGAAAACTGATTTCCTAGCAAATTGAGCTATTGAAAATTGAAGCGTTTGATTCACTACCAAAACGCACTGGCTGCATCCCGAATTTCTTCTCCCACAAACATGTATTACATTTCGATGAAAAATGCAAAAATGCATCCGAAGTGTTCGATTTAAAATAAGTTCGGCACGCAGCAAGTGCGCTATAATAGTCAATTTTCATAAAAATGATTTAAATAGCAAATATATGTTTTTTTAAGAAAGAATGCATCAAATTTGGTTACCAGTGTAACAAATATAGTAGAAAAAATGTACCATATTTCATCAAAATAAATTTATTGTTTGAAAATGTACACAAAATTTTTGAAAATAAACTTTAAATGTTCCCGAGAAAACTAGTTTCCTGACCAACGAAACTTATAGGTTAATAGCAACTTAAGCTATTCAAAATTTGAGGCATTCAATAAAAATTCGCAACCATAACGCAATTTCTGAATCTCGAATTTATTTTCTTACAAACATGCATTATAATTTCGTTGTCTAAAGTCCATGCATTTAAGGTCAGCTCAGAACTGACACTGGCAGGGGGAATCCGACTGTCTAATTAAAACAAACCAATGCTTCATCTATTTGAACTGATCAAATTTTCCTAGCTAACTAACTTATTCAAGCCATTTGCAAAAGGAAGGTACTCACCGAATTTGATCAAAATTGACCCATTATTTTTTAGTTATCGGCGTGATACATATATATATATATATATATATATATATATATATATATATATATATATATATATATATATATCAAAAAATTGTGGGAAAGCCGTCAGTTGCAAAATAATACTCTTTATTATAGGCCGAGCTTTCGGAAAAATTTATTCCATTCTCAAGGCTACATCATGGAAAGAAAAAAGTTTACAATTTACATGGGAAAAATATAAAAGTTTAAAATACTTACATATAACGTGAGTACTACTAAACAAATTATTAAATGACAAACATAAAAATACCTTTTTTTAATTTGACTGAAGTCAAAAAGTGCCAAACTGACATATAAAGCTAACTATTATCTAATTGAATTTGTTTTTGTCTGGGAAATATAAATAGGGGTAGTGATTTCTAAAATTATTATCTTTCTTTAAGTTTATTAAATTGTCGTTAAAAGTAATTTCAAATTCTTCTAAACATGAAAAACTTAGTACTATATATATATATATATATATATATATATATATATATATATATATATATATATATATATATATATATATATATATATATAAATTGAAACTGACTCCGGATAAGTGTTCTCGGGGGCCTAATTAGTACTCATTTAAAGGAATTTTTTCAGAACTCAAAAGTCGTGATATCCTCATTAGTTAATTTTTTTAAAGAACATTCACTAAAATGAAAGTTTGTGTCACCAACGAATTATGGACTACGCTGTGATTTTACATTAATTTTATAAGATGCAGCTCTAAACAGCCTATAGTTAACATATACAAATTTTTCTTGTATCTTGTATATTAACGGATATACTAAGCCTTTTTCTACGATAATTCTCTAAAGAAATATAGGCTGTAACTAAAACTACAGCCAAAGCATCAGAGAAAGGATCTATTGGAAAATAATTTTCTGAAAATATTTTATTAGTGTTAACTAAAGTCTGGACGCAGCAAGGGCGTTTTGGTTGAGAATTTATATACAACTGTTTTCAATGTTAATTATGTTCTTTTTTAAGAAAAACATGAAATTTGGTAGATAGTGTAACCTTTATAGTAGATACAATGTACCGTATTTCATCAAACTAACTTTTTGTTTACAAAAGTACAAAAAATTTCCTAAGATAAATTAAAAAATATCCCAAAATATTAGTGGCTTTCTTGACCAACGAACCTATCCAAGTAATTTACATGCATATTTGTAAACAATCTGTTTCATGAAGATTCGTCAACTGGTTTTACAAAAAGTGGATAAGTAATTTGAGAACGCCTGTATATGGAATCTCGTTTTTTTGCGTATAATATAATTGAAAACCTCCCAAAAGGCGTGATGCTCTAGTTTGCACTTCTTTAAATAAATATTCTAAAAATTCTAAAGTTGCGGTCTTCTCAATAATGAATTTTAACGAAAATTCGCGAAAAGGTATAGAATATTAATCCACAAACTCTATAACTGAAACTACTGCCAAATAGTCAGAGAAGGGGTCCATTTCAAATGAATTTTTTGCAAACATGTCAGTAAAATGGAGGAGAATGATGGTTAAAGCTGTAATTTAAGGCTTTGCAAAACACATTTATTATTTCTTGACCATTTTGCGACAAAAAAACTAAATTTTTGTCTGTAATCTACAATAAATTTTGTTATCCACACAAAATATTTTCATTTTTTGCATTTCTCTGGTCATCAGTGGCACTCAACGTTTTTTATCTTTCTCTCTCTTTCTCTCTCTCTCTCTCTCTCCCTCTCTCTCCCTCTCTCCCCCTCTGTCCACCTCTTTCTCTCTATCTACCTTTGTTTCCTTCCTTCCTGTAATATCTCATTTTTCTCACTTTTATTTTGTTACTAATAATACTAGGAAATAAGTACTTTTATTTTGTTGCTTGGTAATATCAGATTTTACTTTTATTTAGTTACTTTTTCCACGGTATCAAGCGGTCGGCGCTAAAAATTAATAATTAAAAAAAGAGAATACGGCATTCATAGAAGAACAGAACTCTCGTTATAAGAGGGTATCTGAATGCATGCCCTATTCACTATACAATAAATATTATTAGAAAAATGTAAACAATGTAGGAAATGTATAGTGAAATAAACGGTATATTATCATTATTATTATTATTATTATTATTATTATTATTATTATTATTATTATTATTATTATTATTATTATTATTATTATTATTATTATTATTATTATTATTATTATTATTATTATTATTATGGGGGGCTAAGATGAAAAATAGTCCCATTTCGTAGCTGACAGTTGTAATTGGAGGATACATTGGCCAAGTATTGCGCATATCAAACAGGGTGTCCATTATATCATTTCCAAATTCAGGAAATTTAAATAGAATTCCTTCTTTTATTTCAAATGGAACCACCTGTATTTCATTTTATAACTAAATTCGCATGTTCACTCTCTATAATTTTCATGAATATTGTTCAATGCTTATATTTACAATATAATATTTACAATTATTCTTACTTTCCGGGTTCACAAATTTTAATAATGTATTCCAGTTAGTTTTAGTAATAATAATTATTAATATTACCATACATATCATTTGAAAAGACAAACTAAGAAACTAAATAACATAACAATAAAAACAACAACAAAAATATAGAGTGATAAGATTTGAATAAGTTTAGAATACCAAAAACGCAAAATAATTAAAACTAATAAATTGAATGCACATCGACTGACTTACACAAAATAAATTATCTGAATCTAAATGTTCTATTTTGAACTCAAATCCAGAAAATAACAAGCAATCGTAATTTTTTGCCTGTTCGCTCATAACAAAAATTTTCAAAGTGTCCTCCGTTTTGCTCAACACACCTTCGTATTTTTATCAAGAACGACGATGTACCGCCCGTATTGTATGAATGGGAATTTTCCCGGAAGCTTCTATAATTCTGTGCGTCATATCAACTGCAGTAGCTGGTGGGTTCTGATCCACAATCTGTTTAATATATTTCCAGATAAAGAAATTCATTTCCGAGAAGTCTGTAGAGCTAGGTGGCCAACTAATTGGGCCGCCACAGCCCATCCATCGGCCTGGACACCTTTTCACGTAACTCCGAACAGTTAATGAGAAATGTGGTGGAGGACCATCGTGCTGGAATCACAAATTTTGAAGCATATTTTGTAGAATATCTTGCAGAAGCTGCGGCAGATTTTGTAGGAAGAACAAATACTGTTCACCATTCAAATGCCGATGGAGAAAGTGAGGCCCAATGATGAAGTCGCTTACAATACCTCCCCAAACATTCACAGTCCATTGACGTTTTCTATCCACTTATCACACAAGGGTTTTCGGTCGCATAATGATGCAAATTATGCCGATTTGGACTACCTCTCTGTGTGAAAGTTGCTTCGTCGATGAAGAGTGCTTCCATTCCCAGTGCCAATTCGCAAAATATCCTTCGATTTGTCACACCCGGATGCAATAATTGTTGACGAAAGGATATGTGATAGTCATGAAACTTATTCTTCTTGACAATTTTGCTTATTTAAAGCGTGATATATCGATTACCTTCGATATTATTTTTGAACTGGTAGTTGGGTCTGCTACTATCAATAGCAAAACTGGCCGTTATGACTTGTGCGCTGCGTTCTGTCACATTCCCTGTTCTAACAAACCTCTCTTTGAGATTTTACAAGCTTCTCACCGAAGGCTGTTTTCTGTTGGAGCATCTTTGCGCAAACACGTGCTCTCGTAATAAGCAATTTTGTTTGTACGATCCCACAACAACTATCATGTCAACAAGTTCATTGATTTTGGAATTCATGTCGATGCGAATGAAGTTGAATCACAGGTGACAATTATTTAACGTCAGTGACAACTGCTGTCAGGTGTTTTTAAAATACGACAAAACCATGGTTACTAAGCCCACTTAGAAATTAAATATCAAAATTAACCTGTGTGAAACGAAAAATAAGAATAATTGTGAAAATATTGATTTGAGGCATAGAACATTACTCATGAAAATTATAGGGCATGAGCATGCTAATTCAGATTTTAGATGAAATACATTTTCTTGAATAGCTCAGTAACGCCCCATCGAAAATTGAAGGGCAGTATGTTGTTGGAAACGTTAATTGATGATAAATGAAAAAAAAAAAGTTTAAATATATAGCATGTTTTATTTAACGTGTTCTGCGGTGGCAAATCACCCTGTATATTTGGAAATATTTTAGGAATGTCTTCATTTTGGTATCACAATTTGTATAAAAAATGTTCCTCCAAATCAGTTTTATAAGTCATTTATGGGACTCTGATGCACTAATGAGCCATCCTGTAGATTCAGGATTTAAACACAGCAGAAGGACATACTCCAAAGCAAGCAGCAAAATACAATGAAAGTACTTTGTATGTCATTGATAAAGTAAAATGCTTTAGCAAAGTTTAATATTAAAACAGCTTACCCTGTTGTACAGAAAAACCATAATTATACCGAACATTGAGCATTAATTATCCCACCGAATTAAATTATATTGCCCCCAGTTCATTTTAACTTTCAGGCAATCAAGGTTCTGCGGGCTAGTACAAAAGTGCGTAACTTTTTACTTTCGTATAAAATTTAAGTCGACAGCATTCATCATTTATTTAATACCTTTAGGTTATTTTCAATTTCTTTCGCAATATTTACTGCGTAATTTTTCCCCCTCCAATCAATCGACATGGGACGCCTACATTGTCGACTGACTGGAAGGAAACCTTTCATTGTTCGTAAGTGTAATTACTATAAGAAACGTTTCAAACAGCCGTGAAATTCCTAACACAGGGATAAGTTCCAATTCAAAGGCCGCCTCTTTCTGGGAACTTCGTCATTACTTATTGAATAGATTGGCATTGTTCTCCCTAATGGACGCCTTGCGATACACATTCAGTTTCAGTGCAAATCAACGGCTAATGGAATGTATCACGCTATGCAAGAATTAATTATTAATATATTTGTATTAAACGCTTTGTCGATTCTGCATATATAGTGTTACGACTGAATTTGCATAGTAACTGTGACAATGTCATACACAGTTAACTTAATTTTTATTAGATGTCAGATAAAGAAAATTCTGGATGTAGCAACTGCGTTATGGTGGCGAATTTTCATATAAATGATCCACACATTTACGAAAATGCGCTAGGTATATAGGTATAGTAGATTAGGTTGAAAAAACACTTCATTTGATTTCTATCGCTGTACCTCAAAAAAGTTGTCTATCGACTAGTTAAGCAAAATGAAAAAAGCCTGGACGCAGCAAGTGCGTTATGGTAGTGAATTTTCATAGAAATGATCTGGCACAAAATATTTTATAACTTTTTTTCTTGTAACATAGAAATCTAAATTATGGTGTATAGTTTACTTTTTATATCGTAAACCTACCTACCAAATTTGGTTATCATAGATTTTTTATTTTTTAAGCAAAAACTTTTTTTCAAATGAAAACTCAAAATTTTCCCGGAAAACCTCGTCCGATTTTTTTGATTATAGAACTTGTCAAAGCCATTTACAAAAGGAAGGTACGTGCCAAATTTTATCAAAATCGGCCTATTATTCTTTGAGATAAAAATTTTTTTCGAATGAAAACTCAAAATTTTCCCGGAAAACCTCGTCCGATTTTCCTGACTAACAAACTTGTCAAAGCTATTTACAAAAGAAAGGTACATGCCAAATTTTATTAAAATCAGGTAATTACTTTTTGAGATAAGAATTTTTTTCGAATGAAAACTCAAAATTTTCCCGGAAAACCTCGTCCGATTTTCCCGACTAACGAACTTATCCAAGCCATTTACAAAAAGAAAAGTACATGCCAAATTTTATTAAGATCGGCCCATTATTATTTGAGTTATCGGTGTGATACATATATATATATATATATATATATATATATATATATATATATATATATATATATATATATATATATATATATATATATAACATATAAAAATTAAAACTGACCCCGGATATGGGTTCTAGGGGTCCTAGATCGCGCTCATTTGAAGAAATTTTTTCAAAATTCAAAAGTCGAGATCTCCTCATTAGTGAATTTTTTCTAAGAAAATTCACTAAAAGAAAAAAGAAACATAATTATATATATTCCGTTTGCGCATGGCACTCAAAGATTTAAAAAATGTCGCAATTTCACTTTTTTACTTTTTTTATAATTGCTAAAATCAGTACTATCTAAGCGCTATAGATCCTAATGTGACGTTTAGGGTATAAGAAATCCGAAACAAAATTAAACCCTTTAAATTCAAAATATTTAGTGTTGGCGCCAAATCCTGAAAAAACGCAATTATTTATTATAAGAGCCACATTTCGCTTTTATTTCTATATTGTTATGATCCCTAAACCCATCTCAAGCAATAAATTAAGGCATGTTAGCAGCATTCGAGTCCAAATAACCTAACCAAGTTGTAATTTAGTCGTAATTAACCAAAATGTTGGCTTCATTGTTATAATAACCACAAATTCAAGAATGCAGCAACCAATATTTTTCATTTCAACAATGAATTTTTTGAACAAACCCAAGGTACGGCAATGGGCAATCCGCTATCGCCATTTATTGCAGACCTTTTCATGAGCAGATTTGAAACAGATCTTAAAAGTGAAAGTAGTTATTTTCCTAGAGTATGGTTTCGTTACGTGGATGATATTTTCGCAGTGTTAAACACAAACATTTGCAGAATAGAAGATTTTATTGCCAGATTAAACAATAAATTTGATTTTATAAAATTTACCCACGAATTAGAAATTAATAATTAATTACCCTTTCTAGATGTACTAGTTATCAAGAATAAAGACACTTTAGAATTCCATGTCTATAGAAACGAAACCACCACTATGATGTGAGTCCGAACGATTCACATCATACGTACGCAGAAAAAATGGCCAGTCTGAATTTTTTAGTAAATCGATTAATTAATTTTCCTTTAAACAAAAGTAGATATACCAAAAAATTAAATTATATTAAGAACGTGGCCGAATATAACGGATACACTGCTTGCCTGGTGGAAAAATTAATCAACAAACAGAAAACAAAGAAAATGTTGACGGAATCAACAACGTTTAAAAGACAGAAATCCGAAATAAACTTTGTTTGCCTACCATTTGAACCTCGAATCGCGAGAGGTCTAAATAGCATTTTTTAAAAATTCAACTTGCAGCTAACACTTTCGACAAAAAATACCTTAAAAAACTTGCTATCTAACTCAAAAGACAAGGATAACACGGACAAAATGTCGGGAATTTTTGAAATAAGTACGTAGGACAAACAAAAAGATGGATTGGAGTTAGATTCAAATAACACCTAGCCCAATTACGTTACTATAGATAGATCTACTGTCGCTTGACATATTTGGGATAATAATCATCACGTTAATGAAGATAATCTGAAATTAACAAAAAATGTTAGACAACCAGGACAGCTAAACTCCTTCAAAAGTATATATATTGCGAAATATAGTTACAACAAAAATTGTATGAACGTGGCAAACGGCCGATTACGAGTCACCTGATCGATTGCGTCGTTAACTAAAAATTCCCACGTTTTTAACACGTTCTAGAGATAACATAATAATACAGATAGTTCCGACAAAGCAAACTATGTTAATTTAGGTGTCGTTAAACCTTTCCAAAATTACTACAGATGGACAAATTTTAGATAAGTTAGTAGGGACAGGGCAGACCACGTCCCTCGATAAAAATACAATACACTGCAGAATTTTCCTGCGTTTATTTTCCCATCTCAGTTCGGTCCCTTTACCTAAGATCCGGTATATAAGGTAATGTTAGTTTTTAAAGTGGTTATAATTTTTCATCCTCTGCTGACGCTAACTTGGTTAGTGAAGCATTCGTCAGGTCTTTTTAAAATGTGTTGTGGTGCTTTGGGTTTCTGCAAGTGTACTTGTCGCATAGTAAGTGTTCTGTTGTTTTTGCTGCGTCAGTGGAGTATCTGCAGTTTTCACTGTCAGGCTTACCCATCTTCATAAGGTGATACCTTACTGGGCAGTGTCCTGTGAAAGGTGCTGTGATTATTCTTAAGTCGTTCATTCAGGCTTTTCTGATGATATGTTGATGAATCATTTTGCCTGACTGAAGCCTGGCCTATTCCTCCAGTATGACAACATTTGGTTCCTCTGATAAACATCAAGTTAATTTCTTACATGGCTTTTTGTTAATCAATAACAGGGCTCTGTACCATGAAATGGGGTTGTTGCTGGTCATTTTGCAAGGCGTACTGCTTCTTCATTTTCTTGAATACCTTAATGCCCTGGTACCCACAAGAAAGTTACATTTTTGTCCCTGGTCAATTCCTTCAAGCATTTCTTGCAGTCCCAGGTCAGTTTAAACTCGGTTTTGAACGATCTTATAGTCTTTAGTCCTATCTGACTGTTTGCGGGGATGTAGATCTCTCCATTTTACGTGCACTCATGTGCACACATATTTATAGTAAGCATTTCTGCTTAGAAGATGGTGGAAGTTTTTCCTATATAGAGTCTAAAGTTTGGTCATCTTATTCCCAGTCTTGCTCTTTCCATTTGTTAAGACTCGTCTGTATACCATGCAGATGAGTTGTTTGTCAGCTAGTTTTACCTGACCTACCTTGGCTTTGACGCTTTTAAAATTTAAATTTTTCGGAAAAAAAATCGTTTGCTCAAAAAATAGCAAAGCTATTTTGACGAAAGTTGGTAGGTATGTTGCCCTGGTAAAGATAATAGCATTTTCAAAAGCTGAACTTCAATGCTTATAGCAAATTGAGTTGTTCAAATTAGAAACATTTAATAAAAATTCGCTACCATAACGCACTTGCTGCGTCCAGAAAATTTTCTATATTCGACTGGAATGTACAGAAACAAAAGTGCGCAGTAATACTTTATATATAGTTAATATGTGTCGATGAACAAACAACGGATTGTCGCAGTTTTTTAACTCACTACAATGAGTTTGTAACTCAACACAAAGCTGGACTAATAGCTTTGGTAAAGTTAGGTCATCTTATTCCCAGTCTTGCTCCCTCCATTTGTTTAGAGCCTTCTGTATACCATAGAGATATTAACTTACAACTTAGAGTCAGAATATTGAGGTGCTAAGTTTTCTCGGTGCTAAGTTTTCTCGGTGCTGCTGTATGGGATGGAATCCTGGACGTTAAAGAAAGATACAAGTGATCGACTGGAAGCATTTGAGATGTGTTCATATAGAAGGATCTTAAGGATAAGTTGGGTAGACATGGTAACAAATGAGGAAGTACTGGGAATAATGAGAAAAGAAAACGAAATATTGAACACAATTAAAATAAGGAAGCTGCAATATCTGGGCCACGTGATGAGAGGAGAGAAATATGTATTCTTGCAGAATATTATACAAGGAAAGATACAGGGAAAAAGAATCAGAGAAAGAAGACGCATTTCCTGGTTAAATAACCTGAGAAAATGGTACAACTGTAGTTCCGTTGAGTTGTTCAGAGCTGCAGCATCAAAAGTGAGAAAAGCTATGATGATAGCCAACATTCTAAGAGGAGATGGCACTTGAAGAAGAAGAAGTATACCATACAGATGAGTTGTTTGTCAGCTAGTTTCACCTGACCTGATCTGGCCTAAGTAGCTGACGCTTTTAAAATTCAAATTTTTCTGAAAAAAAATCGTTTCTCAAAAAATAACAAAGCTATTTTGACGAAAATTGGTAGGTATGTTGCCTTGGTAAACACCTTATCATTTACAAAAACTAAACTTCTTTGCTTATTGCAAATTGAGTTGTTCAAATTAGAAACACTTAATGAAAATTCGCTACAATAACGCAGTTGCTGCGTCCAGAACATTTTCTCCATTCGACTGGAATGTACAGAAACAAAAATGCGCCGTAATACTTTAAATATATATAATATGTGTCGATGAACACTCAAAGGATTGTCGCAGTTTTTTAACTCACTACAATGAGTTGGTAACTGAACACAAAGCTGACTAATAGCTTTGGTATAATGCAAGTCGATGGTAGAAACAGATATGCATGCATTCAAACAAACAAAAAATTATTTTATAGTTCACTGGCTACATAAAAGTATTATGCAGTAATTGAATATACTTGAATTCGCGATCTTTTGTTTTTGCCATATACAGACTACTATCATATTTTACTCACAAAAGTTTACAGCCTACGGCAAAAATATATAAATGAGTTGCGACACTTTAATTAAAATGTTTTCTAATGTAAAATTTTGTGGGTAATATAGAAAAGATATACAAGGTTAAATTAGGCAAAAAAATGCATTTATTTAACACCATGTCAGAAGTCCCTTTAGATTTCAAAAAGTTAACGAAAATTTCATGAATATAGACAAAACATGTATGTCTTTCTTCATTGTGTCAATAACCAGCTGTTTATGATTGTAGATTGTTTAAAGAGTCGTATATCTTTTGGCCTCTTAGCCCTGGGACTCCAATGGGACTTTTGTACATGACTCTTTTTTTCTAATAGTTGTCCAGAAAGTTCATATATTGTTTACGTAGTCTACTATCTTTGGTCGCTATTTTACCTATTGCCTGGGGTGCAAGAGTTACCCCTCCAAGGTATTTGAGCCTTTTGCAGAACTGAGCCATGCAGTCTCATTGCAAATGTTGTTGTTTCTGCTGCTCTAGTGCAGTTTTCACTTTCCAGCTTACCCATCGTCGTAAGCTATACCTTACTGGGGACTGCCTTGTCAAAATTTCTCTGATTATTCTCAAGTCGTTGTTGTTTATTTAAATACCCAGTTCAGACCTCTCTGCTTATATAGTGATGAACCACCTTGCCTGCTTTAGGCATGCAGTTTTTGCCGGTATACAGCCTTCATTTCTAACATGGCTTTTTATTAATCTACAATAGGGCTCTGGATGTTAGAATGGTATTGCTGGTGCCCTTTTTGGAAGGCTATCTGCCTCTTTAATTCCTACAATGCGTTGATGACCTGGTACCCACATCAAAGTTACTTTGTTGTTCGCAGCCAATGGGGGAGAAAGAGCTTGTTTTCTTGCCCCAATGTTTTGCAGGTGGATTGATCCCACCCTCGCTAACTAGTCGGCTTTGCTAATTAGCGTTGGTAGAAGAATATGTTGAAGATGTGGACTGTATTTCTAACTCTAGCTGCACTGGATTCCAGAAGATTTCAATAATACACTTTTTATATTTATATGTGTTGTATTGTTACTATGTACACTTTGAACTTAACATTTATCTACAATTTGCGGTTTTACACTCGATTTAATGGGTTATTCATGAGATTTCACAATCTTATTAGCTACTTGCTATTGCATTTAACTGCGCGTATACTTTCTAATTTCGAGAAAACACTGACTTTTCACTGTATCACTGTACGAACGGAATTTCTGTAGGAAGAGTGGAGCTTGAACTGAACTGGCTTAATCACACTAGCGATGTTTAGGTAGAAGATCAGGATCTTAGAAGTCCCAAAAGCGATGAATATGAGATTCGTTGTAGAACGACACTGTAGAATTGAACTGGCTTAAACACACGAGCGATGTTTAAGTGGAAGATTTGGAACTCAGAGTTCCAAGGAGCGAAGATGAGATCTGGCGTAGAACTGTAGCACTGAACTGGCTTAAACACGCTAGCGGTGTTTAAGTAGAAAATTGGGAACTCGGAGTCCCAAGAATTTAAGAAGAGGAGATCGAACGTAGAACTGGCTTGTACCTTGCGAAAGGCTTGCTTTTATCGAGCTTTCGCGTAACGCTAGGTGACGTAGTTGACATAATGCATCTAAAGAATACGACAAAGACAGCTAAAGCCATTTACACTAAAGAACCTAACGGTATATAAGTATTCTTTGTATTGCATTGTTCATGCGTGAACCTAATGCGATACAGACGTCTAGAGGATAAAGACTACCAGCAAATTGGGAAAGATTGTGAAATCCAGAGATAAATAATTCCAGGTACAAACTTAAATGATAGTGCAACCGAATGAAAGTAAAGAGACAGGGGCGTACCAATTTGTTTCTCCAACAGCCAGTTGCTTCACATATTTATTGCAGTTCCAGGTCAGCTTAGACTCGGTTTTCAAATATTTCAGAGTCTTTGGTACTGTCTCAATATCTGAGATGATGTAGATCTCCCTATTTTTGAGTATTCTTTATATGCACTCCTGTACACAGAGATTTGCAACGAGTATTTCTGCTTGGAAAATGCTGCAACCTTTTCCTAGGCATTTAGCGAGTTTGAAATTAAGTCCTTTTAGTCCCAGTCTTGCTGCCCCCATTTGTTTAAACCCGTCTATATACCACACGGATTAGTCGTTTGTCAGCCTTTTTATGCCCCTGTCTGATGACTGGCGGTTACTTATGACCACGTCAAATGCGACTTTGGAGTCCAGTTTACCTGGCATTTGAATTGTTGGTTTGGCGAGTGACCCCAATGGAATGATTTCTTGCATCTTCAAGTGGACAACCAAGTATCCTGGTTTAAATTATGATAGAATAGGAGATTTTGTTCTGGCTACTTCAGAAATTTTGTTTTATTGGTGTGAAATATATGAAAAATTTGTAAAATACTGAGTAGGCCATGACCTTTTGACATAACCAACAAGTTGTTTGTGTCATTTTCAAGTAGTAGTGAAACCTAAATAATACTGACAGATGGGCTTAGTAATTATCATTTATTTTCAATTATTTTAATTAATCTAATTACTAAAGAACATGTGTAAAAGAAAAAAGTATTTAAGCAAGGAAATGACGGATAATGACTTTTTTCTGATATTAGCAACGTAAGACTTGTGAAAGTTGAGTTTGCGTTTATATCAAAATAAAAACCAAATCATAAATCCAAAACGCAGGAAAATAAAAGTTTTGACTTGTGATAAAAAAAATTTACTTTTTCTTCTATTGTTAGTAGTATCATTATATTTTCCACTGCCTAGACTTTTTTGTTTTTATTTGTTTTTATGTTTGATACCACTGAAAAAAAATTCCTACAAGTCTTTGAATAGGTACAAAAATTTGAAAACCGTCCATTACGGCTTAAACGCATTTTTTGCATGGTTATAATGGTTATTAAGCAGGTGCTTCTAGTATTATTTTAATTTTTCTACTACTTAAATACGACAGAAAGGAGTTGGTTTTATTTTTGTATCATAAAATCACGGCCTCCATCCTATTTGACTTTCTGTCGTCTAATGTAGACTTTTGTGGCTAATAAACGCAAGGCTCTAGCCACCCTTACACAAACCCACATACATACTATTTTCATTGTTTCGTATATTTTGCACGAAGTAAAACAAAACTTCTTTAAGTGATACATTACTGTAACGAGACTACCCTTTGGAAGAAATGAATATGGTGCTCAAAATGAAAAACTGATTACCGTAGCCAAAGTTGGCCAAAGGGTCCCGACACTTTCTGCAGCATAGCTATTATCGTAGATCATAAACGTATAGGTTCAGATACTTTTTTAAATCACCATGATATTTAGAATGACCCTCTATGATATTCTAGTCTTCTAGATATTTCCATTTTTGCAGATTAAACAAATATGATTTTTTGATTGCTTTTTGTCTAATCAATCTTATCGGCTAAATTGTATTTATAGTTTACTAGGTGCCAGGTAAAAATCGGTGTACAGTATAGTCAACAATGGACGATTTGGTAGATAGCCTTGCTGGTGTTGAGTCACCTGACTTTACCCGATAATGTGATTTTAGACAACAACGAGTATAAAGATGGAGTAAACAAAGCAATAGAGAGAGGACCGCACAAAAAAAACAAAGTAAAAATCCGCCCTCACGAATTATTTCTGCAATTAAAAACAATTTTAGGAGATGTTAGAACCTTATAAGAAAAGATTTGGGATGAAGGTTACAAGTTTCAAATCCAAAACCTCCCAAAAAATCCATAAACCCGGGGAAATCACTGAGACCTATTTTTTCGGCTTGAGATTTTTCGACATACAATATAGCAAAACTAATAAATTCAAAGCCTTGCCTGTCAAATCAAATTTATTTTCCGTTCCCAATTCACTTGAATTTATTAGAGAAGTAAAATGTTATATTGGTTGAAGACAAGATTTTTATTTCCTTTGATATTACTGCGTTTGTTTCATACTGTCACCCTGAAACAAGGGCTAACATAGTGTTTTATAAAAATTACGGTTATAAATTTTAAGAAGTTAAAAATCAGGTACAAAAAATCAGTGTTGTCTAGTTTTTACAAAGGAACCAAAAATGTTCGAAACGGCTTTCAATTCCGTTTGAGGTTCTGCCAAATCGAGAATGAACATATTATGTGCGTTTATTAAAGAAAAATTATTACAATTATTTAATTTTTCTCATTGTTTTTAAAACATAAAAAAACTTTTCATGAATATAGACAAAACATGTATGTCTTTCTTCATTGTGTCAACAACCAGCTGTTTATGATTGTAGATTGTCTACAGAGTCGTATGTATTTTGGCCTCTTAACCCTGGGACTCTAATAGGACTTTTGTATATGACTCTTTTCTTCTAATAGTTGTCCAGAAAGTTCATATATTTTTTATGTAGTCTACTATCTTTGGTGGCTATTATTGAATTTTCGTAGAAAAAAATCGCCAATGGGGAGATCCAGACTTTTGAATTTTGAAAAAATTTTTGCAAATGAGCGCGAACTAGGACCCATAGAACCCATATCCGAGGTCAGTTTCAATTTATATATATATATATATATATATATATATATATATATATATATATATATATATATATATATATATATATATGTAAGTATCGCACCGAGAAGTCAAAAAATAATGGGCCGATTTTGATAAAATTTGGCACATACCTTCCTTTTGTAAATGGCTTGGATAAGTTCGTTAGTCAGAAAAATCGGAAAAAATTTTCCCTGAAAATTTTAAGTTTTCATTGGAAAAAAAAATATATCTCCGGAATTAAAGTAAGGGCAACCAACCGGCACACCGGTTCATATCATTATACGTAAGATATCTACCAAAATTTAGCTCTGTAGGTTAAAGGACAAAAAAGTTACAGGCATTTAAAGAAAAATAAATTTGGGTTTTCCTCAAAACGTCAAAGTTGCGATTTAAAACGTCTAAATTGGTAATATTTAGGCAATGAACCTGAAATTAATATGAGCTATGGAAAGAAAATGTCTCAAAAAGAATGCTTTACAAAGACTGAACTCTTAGTTTCAATCGTCATTGTCCTTCATTTTACTAAAATATTCCAAAAAAATTAATTTAAAATAGACCCTTTCTCTGATGCTTTGGCAGTAGTGTTGGCTATAGAGTTTATCGTTTAATGGTATATCTTTTTTGTCAAAAAAAGTAAGTAAAAATCCGCCCTCACAAATTATTTCTGCAATTAAAAACAATTTGAGGAGATGTTAGAACCTTATAACAAAAGATTTGGGATGAAGGTGACAAGTTTCAAATCCAAAACCTCCCAGGAATATTCTCTCCTGAAAATCCATAAACCGGGAAAATCATTGAGACCTATTTTTTCGGCTTGAGATTCCTCCACATACAATATAGCAAAACTAATAAATTCAAAGGCTTGCCTGTCAAATCTTTTTTTTTCCGTTCCCAATTCACTTGAATTTATCAGAGAAGTAAAATGTTAAATTGGTTGAAGACAAGATTTTTATTTCCTTTGATATTACTGCGTTTGTTTCATACTGTCACCCTGAAACAAGGGCTAACATAGTGTTTTATAAAAATTACGGTTATAAATTTTAAGGAGTTAAAAGTCAGGTACAAAAAAATCAGTGTTGTCTAGTTTTTACCAAGGAACCAAAAATGTTCAAAACGGGTTTCAATTCCGTTTGAGGTTCTGCCAAATCAAGAATGAACATATTGTGTGCGTTTATTAAAGAAAAATTATTACAATTATTTAATTTTTCTCATTGTTTTTAAAACATAAAGAAACTTTAAATGTATTGGTTTTATATAACTTGACATGTACTTTAAATAGTTATATATATATATATATATATATATATATATATATATATATATATATATATATATATATATATATATATATATATATATATATATATATATATATATATATATATATATATATATATATATATATATATATATATATATATATATATATATTATAAATACCCATTGTTAGATATGAGTTTCACTTGTTTTGTACGGTTGGTGTTTTTCAGAGGCCGCCATCTTGATTTTTTTTAATGGCCACTGTAGGTTCTGTGGCACCCTGTTAATCGCCATGTCAACCTGAAAATGGACACGCGATTTCCAGAAAAATTTAACCTTTGGTGTGGAATATTGGACGCAAACATCATCACCTTGTTCTTTATAATTGGTACATTAATATTTGTGGGTACGAACTATTAGAAAATCAAATTGTACAAAAAATAAAAGAGATTAAACTAAATCCATACAATCGGATGCCTTGTACCAAGATGTCTGGTATAAACAAGATAGTGATCCACCCCATCTCGGTCAGCAAATGTGTAGTACAATATAACAAAAGTTGCTTAATTGAAAGATCTATTTTGACTTAAATATATTATTACATATTTAAGCTGGGACGCCATTATAGAAAATTATTTTCTTTATACAAAATCGATAACGCCAGTGTTAGAAATCTCTCCTTGCAGGATGTTTATATAACCATTTCACTTCCTGTTTTGGAAGTTACAGAAAACAAAAGAGAGATTCTGGTCAAGACTCTATTTAGTTAATTTGGTTTCACTCCCTACAAAAACATTTCCGCACTGATTCATAGACTTGCTGGTAACTTTTCTCATTTTGCTGCGTAGCTGAGTAACAAAAAAACACTAGTTCTATTTGTTTATGTATTAAGTTCTGATAGGCCGTACCTATTACCGCAAAAGAAGTTTGGAAGTTGCTTAACAAATAGAATAATACCAGTTCTTCGTAACATAACAGAATAGCATCTAGATTAGGAGGTAAACAGTTTCTCGTTTAGTGATTGCCTAAACAAAATTTATTGAAATGGTGTACAGATGTAGGTACACATATCCTCTAAAACTAGTTTTAAAATTAAAACTTAAAGTTCACACGTGTAGGAGGATAAATTTTTAAAAATTTTGGGACGCAGCAAGTGTGTTATAGCAGTGAATTTTCATAAGAATTGTACACTATTATTATACGGCTTATTATTAAAATTAGTATCTAAAACGTACAGAGCTCGAAGATGGATTTTACATGTCCTTGTACGCGCACATTTGAAGAATTATTTCGAAAGTGTTACCATCGATATATCTCTATTATCAAAAACATCTTGTGTGCTAACTCCCTTTCAAATAAATGCCCAAACTAATTTTTCTATGAAGCTAACAAATAAAATTTGCTATATATATATATATATATATATATATATATATATATATATATATATATATATATATATATATATATATATATATATATATATAGCGTAAGTCTCTTTAAAATAGCTTGTATTACAAATTTCATTTAAGATACAAAAGCTTTTCAGAAGGACCTTGATTTATATTTAGAAAAGTAAAGTATATGCCACATTATAAACGTAGCAGTTATTTTTCCTTATTAATCGCCGAATGATTTCGTTTTAGTCAACGTAATGAAACCGGTTTTTCCAACAGCTAAAAAGCTTTTTAAAAACAAATTCTCTGTTAGAGAATTTCCTTAATAAAAATTCAATATCAACAATAACAAAATGTCTGCTGAAAATTATAATTTTATGCACAAAGGTGACAAAGTTATTCAGGTGATTTAAACAAAAATGAGATCTTGTTTAAAACGTATGAAATCTTACACTATTGTTTCTCCCAATGTTAAAGAGAAACGAAAAAAACGATACATGCATCGACCGAGAATCGATCACGGAACCTTCTGCGTAGGACAGAATCACGGTACCACTGAACCAGCTGAGATACGTTAACTAAAGGTTTGTTCACTTGATACCTGACGCCCACTTAATGCCCCGGGATATTTTATGTTATATTAAAAGTAAACGTAACAACTAATTACAGAATTAATAGAATTGTCACTTGAAACACATTCAACGACTGTTTTGATCTTAGATGACGTCGTATGTTTAAGTTTATAGATAAAAGAACAAACTGCTTTAAAATTATTTTTACAGACAGGTCACTTGATTTGGTTTACATTTATACTATATTATGCTAAATTAATTTTCAGTCTAAAACTGTAATCGACGTCGTTCATCAAGCTACAAATATAGTGTATTTTAAAAATTGATTTTACCCCCGGGTAAAAAAACAATCACTTGGCAACTTTTAATTCCAGGTCGTCTGTCGTTTGGGATATCTGTGGCCGAGATTTCACGATTGTTGGTTCGGGTAGTGTGTTTTATGCATGTTATTTATATTGTTTGGTTACCGTTGATGTATGGTTTATGCCTGTTTCATCAATCAATCTACCCATGGCAATTCAGTACTCTATCTGCCAGGCATTGGACTTTAACAACTAAGTCGTTTCAACGTATGTCTTTGAGATTTTATTTTTAATTGTGAAAACACTCTAAATTTTGTCGAAGGAAATATGCCACCATTTTAAAGAAGATTCGTCAATTTTTTTGGGTTGTCTCGTCACTATGTCCAAACATTGGTCCATCTTGATAATCAGGAGACTAAAGAGCAATCGAAAGAGTGAAAGCTCCTGGTTCTCCACGACCTAAAAATTCCGTGTTGAAAGATCAGTTGGTAAGGTTCCTGCTTCAGGTTTCTGGTACAAAGAGGGGATCATTTTGCTAAATTCTCTGGAAAAAAGCAGAGCTTTGACTAAAGCATACTGTAGGAATATGCTAGGTAACTTGCGCAAAAAAATGTAAAAGAAGGCTGTAGAATAGTGGCCAAAGATTTGCTCTTTTTGCAGGATAACGTCGCTGCTCACAAGTCGTTGACTGCACTGCAAACAATTGACAAAAGTGATTATGAAGTGGTTGACTACTCGCTCTATTCTCTGGATTTAGCACCATCAGATTAGTATTTATTTCCAAGTGCAGAGAACATTATAAAAGTGAATAGTTGTCGACATGAACAAAGTCATTTTTGCCATTAAGGAGTGATTTAAAGATCAAGATAAAGATGTTAAATGGCTCAGACTAGCTTTATGAACTTTCTGCTAATCATGTAAGTCTAAAGGAAATTATGTTGAATGAGTAAAATTTGGTTTTAAAAAATTATGACGTTTTCTATTGTAGGCTATGTACTTTATAGCTACTGCTTATAATTTTCTAGAAAGTTCAAAAAGTAACCGTTGCGCAAGATGCTGGTGTGTTTAGCACAGGCTCGCAAATTATCAATAAAAAAAACATAGTTAGGACACTCGAAAAGAAAAAAAAAACGCTTGTAAAAGCTGAGTTTGTCAATAAATGTATAAAATTAAAAGACTTTTTTACAACTTTGATTGAGTTCGTACACATTTTCATATATTTCTAGCACCCTAGAGCATATATGCGGCAAGTTGCGTCTGCAATGGAATAACTTCAAGTATTTGCACGTGTACATATGCTGGCCAGTATTTCCATAGTCAACATATCATGCTTTAAGTTGCAGAGTTTCGTATCTCGCTCTTGAGTTTTGCCATTTTAAAAGAGCTACTTAATGCAACATTTCGCTATGGTTGTTTTATTTAGTTTTGCTGGGTTTGATTCCAAGCAAAATATGTTTCACTCGATTCGTTTAGTTTTTCAAAAAGAATAATTATTATTCGTAAAATGAAGTTTAAAGAATCCGTGTACTTAATGTAGAAAGGTTATACAATGAGCAGGTGTGTTTCGTAAACATTCTAAAAAATCTAGGACGTATCCCTAGCAGTTAGGTCGTTGCAAGCATTTTAAGCAAATAAAACAATTCGCTAAGGGAGAGATATTGGTACTAGGATTTTCCTAATTTCTGAAAATGACTAGAGAGCAGGGAACCAATATGTAATCTCAAAAAGATTATTATATAATTACATCATTTAATTATATGTATATATATATATATATATATATATATATATATATATATATATATATATATATATATATATATATATATAGGGTCGCGCATTGAAAACGAAACAGATTTGCGTCCAGAGACTTTTTTTGAAGAAACGCTGAAACACGTCAATTTTAATATTGAAGGGGACGTTTTGACATAAAACTCAACTTTGTCACCTCAACCCCTTAAGGGTGGTGATAACAACCCTTATATTTTAAATAGGGAACATGGGTCCAGTGTTACATCATTAGAAAGCTCTTTCTTTTCTGAATTCAGCACACAAATTTTTTTCGAAGTTTTATCAACTCGTTTAAAAATTATTCACAGTTGGAGTTGCAAGAACGTATTTCATTCATTGTGATAAGAAATGCACTAATTAGTAAATTTTTCGTTAAAAAAACTAAAAGACAAAACCAAACGTTAAAAAATGTTTATTCACTTAAGCAAGTGTTCAAATTGTTGACCACCAGCTTCCATACAAAAGTACAAATTTTTTTCAAAGCGAGCTCTGATATTCTGGAGCATTTGTGGAGTTATTAGACGGCATTCTTCAGCAATGCGTCGTCGTAATTCTTCCAGAGACTCCAGTTCTGTTGCGTAAATTCAACTCTTTAAATGGCCCCATTGAAAGAAGTCTAAAGGAGTTAAATCCGGTGATCTAGGGGGCCACTCAATAGCACTTCTACGCCCAATCCATTGTCCTGGAAGCTCTCTGTTCAAAAACTCCCTAACATGTTGTGAAAAATGCGGAGGAGCTCCATCTTGTTGAAACACTAATTGATTTTCTTGATAGCGATCATCATTTTCAACAATGTCAATTAGTAGAGGGTAAACAATATCTTCTAGTAACTACAAATACGTTTCACCACTCAAATTGCCATCAAGAAAAATTTGTCCCAATAAACGGTCTCCAAAAATGCCAGTCCAGACATTCAATTTCTGTGGAGCTTGAGTGTGGACTTCGTGAAAATTTCTTAGATTATTATCTGCACAATAACGACAATTATGACGATTGACTGTAGAGTTTAATAAAATGACCGCCTTCTTGTGCCTAACATTATCCCAAACAGTCAATAAATTCTTGTTGGACACTATTTATAGTCTCTGGAGAAATGTTGGTACATTCAGTTCTAATTGTTGCTTTTAATTCGTTGATAGCATTTGGTTTACTTCTGAATACCACATTCTTCAAATGACCCCACATACAAAAATCTAAGGGAGTTTAGTCAGGTGATCTGACTGGCCACTTAATTGCACCAAGCCTGCCAATCCATCTGTTCGAAAATTGCTGATTCAGATACTGTCGGACATTAGCGCCACAATACGCTGGGGCACCATCTTGTTGATACCACAAGTTATGATTTGCCATATCAACATTGTGCTCATTAGGAAATAAGTTCAATAACGTCGAAATGAAATATTGCTGTAGAAATTGTAGATATCGTGGTCCATTTATAGTTCAATCAAAAACAAAAAAATAGGGACTAATAATCCTAACTCCTTACAATACCCGCACAAACATTTACGTTTTCTGGATATTGTATGTGATCCTCTTCCACTGTCAATAACACATTTAATTTATCTTCTTCACTTATAGACCCGCGACCTGTTTTTGGCAAATCTTCCACGCTAGACGTTTCTCAAAATTTCTTATCTATTAGACTCACTGTTGACGGATTGATAGATATATCCGGATATTTAGTATTAAACAGAATACACACCTCTGCCTGGGTTTGGTTTCTGTCACCATAACCGCCCATCATTAGAACTTTAATTCTTTGTGCTATTGATAAACGTAAATTTACTACTATCATCTGTTCATTGTATCGCAAAAACTATCAAACTTATGCTTAGTTAGTTTGTATGACACATGTTACACAATGGATAATTATTATCATCAGTCGCTTGTTACAGATACGACATACTATACAACAAAATCTCTAGGGATCTTTTCGTACAAGAAGCCCAACATTTTAAACATTGTTTACAGACTTTGAGATATTGAAGTATCATAAGACTGGACTTCGTAATTCTTCACAGGATTCACTTGTGTTAGGTGTCACTGATCATAAAAATGTATCTTTTCAACGATATATAATTTTCAATATTTTACCATAAACAATTCTTCATTTTGAAGAATGAATCTATTTAGCATATCCTTAAACATAAAACCATGGTAACAGCTTTCAAAAGGCAACAACAAATACATGTTATTTCCTTATTCTATGGTTCAATAAAATGGTTCAACTGAGCGAGGAACAGAGAATTAAAGTGTTAATGATGTTTAGATATTGCGATAAAGTCAGAACGCATCAAGAAATATGTCAACTTGTAAAGTACGCAGATAAGCCTAACAAATTTCGTGAACATGGCGTTGAAGAGTCTTCCGAAAAGTGGTATACACCCAGAGTGTGAGGTCCCCACTGTGTGCTTCAAAATGGACGGACGGCCTCGATTGGGCGATGCTCGGGAGCGGGACTAGCTGGGATGTCGCCTTGAGTCTTTAGGATGGATTCCAACTAGAGATTGAGGCGTTTTCTGTGAGCTTCTAAACGGACAAACGACCTCACTTGGATGCTACTCGGATGCGGGACTTCATGATACTGCCTCGAGTCAAACACTTACGGATGTATAGTCCAGACGAATTTGGAGAGAGGTTATCTATCTTTGAGCTTTGAAACGGGCAAGCGAGTTCGCTCAGATGGAAGTACATATATCAAACAAAGTTTCACCTCACAAATATCGTCTTCTGCAGGAAGCTCGATTTGTTGGGTGAAATTTAAGCGAACGCTGGCGGGTATTGGGTCTGGACGAACTTGGAGGGAGCTGAGATTTCTAGTGGCGGATTACACCTGGAGACTGAGGCCTACTCTGTGAGCATCGAAAGAGGCTAAGAACCCCGCTTGGATGCTGTTGAGGACAGGACTTCATGATACCGTCTCGAGTCAATGAAACACTGGCGGGGCTCTAGTACAGGTAAGCCTGAAGGGAGGCGGATATATCTGGGGAGTGAGATGCACCCAGATATTGACGCCTTTACTGTGGCCTTAGAAATGGACCATTGGTCTCCCTTGGTTGTTACTCGGGAGCGGGGTTCCAGATGATACCGCCCTGGTTTGAGCGCTGGCGGGTGTCGTGTATCCAGACGACCTGGAGGGGGCTGTGATCCCTGATGAGTGGTATCTTGGGTGATTCTAGGGAGCATGACTCGATGGGATGTTGCCTTGACTCTCACACTGTTGCGTGTCGGGTTTAAACGAGCCTGGGGGGAGCTGAGATCTCAAGTCGAGACTTGATGCTGCTCGATAGCGGGACTTCATGATACCGCGTAGAGGCAAACACTGACGGATATAGGTTCTAGACGAACTTGGAGAGAGGTTTTCTCTCTTTGAGCTTCGAAACGGGCAAGCGACTTAACTCAGATGGCAGTACACCTGCCAAACAAACTTTCACCCTCAAGAAAAGATCGACTCCCATAGGGAGCTGGATATGATGGGTGAAATTTAAATAATTAGACGTTAGCCACAATAGACCTAAGGTCGCGCTGAAGGGACAGGAATAGCCCACTCACAATAAATCTAATTTAATCTAATCTACGTCAGTTGGTTTTCGAAGTTATGACGTCATTGATATTTTTTTGCAATGATCGCCTATTCTATTTAATATTGATCTTGATAGTACTTTTCATTCTCTTCTCAACAGTATACAATTTTTAATATGTTACATTTGACAAAAATTTCAGAACAAAGGCCCCAAATTTCAAATATTAAAACATTTCTTAATTTTATTAACACCAGCATTAGTCTCAAAAGTCTGCAGAGAAATAACAATTTGTATTACACTAGATGTTCAAAGTTCAAACTGATGACCTTGTACCGACTGACAATACCCAAGACGATTGTAAAATTTATTTCTCACATTATACAAAGTTTGCGGTATTATCAACCTAATCTCATGTTTAATATTTTCCTTGAGATCTTCTAAATTATTGGGCCGATTTTTATAAACTTCACTTTTAAAGCACCACAAAAGAAAGAAGTCTAAATATGTTAAATCAGGAGACCCAGTTGGCCATTTTATTGGCCCTTTTCTTCCCAGTCATCTTTCTGGTAGAACCTGGTCCAACTAGCTTCAAACATTAATTGCGTAATATGGCATAGCATCAAGATATTGGAACAAACGTTATTGCTTAGTAAGTCAGAATTGTCTGTGCATTGGAAAATAATGCAACCATTGCAGGCATCAATTTCAACTGTGAAAATTGCAGCTGCCTTTTTTCTATTTGATAATTTTGAAAAATGATAATAGGCCTGTAATATGGTCGTCACTAATCCCCCCCTCTATACATTAACCTTTTGGGATGTTGTATGTGAACTTCCCGCATCCAGTGAGGATTTTCTATAGCCCAATATCTATAATTCTGACTATTTACCATTCCGTTTAAACACAATGTTGCTTCATCTGAATTAGATCTTGATGACATAATTCCATCATCTTTTTACAGAATTTTTGTCTGAGATCAAAGTTATCTTCTGTCACCTAATGAAATAATTTGACCTTATATGAGTAAAATTTCTGAAAAGTTTAAATTTTAAAACCGAAATGTGGCTATATATATATATATATATATATATATATATATATATATATATATATATATATATATATATATATATATATATATATATATATATATATATATATATATATATATATATATATATATATATATACATACATACAGAGTGATCCATTTGAAAGCAGAACCACTCTATAAAGTTTTTAATTGGTGACCGATTTAAATGATTTATTTTGTAATAAAACTACAGAATGGAATTCAATATTTTAAAGCCTACTTTGAGTTATTTTCTTTGAGGTTGAAAATCCAAAAATGTGATAAAATAATAAAAAAAATCAATCTGACTATGCTTCTGGATTTGTAATATTTTGTAATCAGTGCGACCGAGATTCCACGAATAAATAATAATTTCTCACAGAAATATGACGTAATAAGAATTATATTTTTATGTTATTATAATATCTCAAATGTCCTGTAAATAAATAAATAATATTGTTCACAATGCTTCTTCAGACTTATCAGTTGAATTATAAAACGTTTCAACAGTTATACATACAGTTGTTTATATTATTGGTAATATTTGTTTTCTTCAAACATGAAAGCCCTAGAAAACTATTTTTCAAGCAGGCTCTGTAAGCACTCTCAGGAAACCCAAGGCACTCCAACACATTTAAAAAACCCAACGATCGTTTCACTAGCCAAATTAGCGTCATCAGAGGATGAATAATTATGTTGTTAAGTTAGTAAACGATCGTCCGGTTTCTTTAAATGTGTTGTGGTGATTTGGGTTCTCCAAGTGTTGTTATCAGTGCTCATCACAGGTTCAATCTTTACTTAGCAGGATCTGTATTTATTTGTATTTCCAAAGTAACAGAGCACATACATCATACAATAACTAAAACTAATATTACCATACAAATTGTTAAACAACTTTAAAAATTATTACTCTTATAATTATTAACAATAAAAAAAAATAACGAAAACAATAGAATGAATTGCCATAAACATTGAATTTTGCACTTCTCTACTGAACCTCCAAATAATTCGATACATTTATCGTATCGTCTTTTGATGTTAGCCATAAAATTGTATAACTGGTTTGACGTTATTTCCAAGCAAGTCGGTCCTTTCAAGCAATTCTTCTTTGGTGGGTTTTGCAGCCTGTTTCCTTAATAAACCCACATGGAAAAAATCTAGAGATGCTAAGTCGGGGGATGTAGCGGGAAACTCTACCAAACGATTGTTTCGCCGTAATTTTCTTTTAACCAATCCCTGGTATTGTGGATAAAAAACATAACTAAATGGAAGAGTTTACGAGTCTTTTATGTCAGTGGAAGTTCATCCATTCCGCCAAAAATTTAGAAAACTTTGGCCATTCAAATCGCCTTAAAAAAGAAACGCTGGTTTTATTATGCTACATCAAACGTTTATTTTGTGAATGCTGCCTTCTGCTGTTACTTTCCCATTGTGAATGTATGCCTGTCCATTAGTTTTAAGTATTACCCCTTTACCAAATAACATGATAATTTATTTAGAAAATGGCTGCTATTCAGATTTTCTTCCTAAGATCATAACATTTATTCCATGCTCTTCCCATAATCTCCTTCTTCTAAGATGTGAAAAAACTTCGGTTTGAAGAGCTTCATGGTATAATTTATTTTAAGTTGCCTACTTATTGTTTGGCGTGGTAAACTTGAAACTCTGAAACTTTTTCTTGGATTATCGATGAAATAATTTTGAGTTCCTCCATTATTTGTTTTATGTATATGTAATAATTGTCCCTTGTGAATGTATGTTTGCCAGTACCTTAAATACTGAAAATTAACCGATCTATTGGTTGTGAATATTGCTAAACAACATGGTGGTGGTGAAAAAAAGGTGGTATGGCCTCGCCAGAATTGTCATTAGCCACAGATTTTTTAACTTCTCGTTTGAGGTTTGTATTTTTTTGCTTTATTATATTTGTTATTTTTTTAATAACGTAAATACAATCTCAGCATGTACACACATAATTACGCATACCTACACACAACTGTACGTATATATTTTAAAATATTTAAAGTTTAACCTTTTTCTTTACATTAAGTTTGTAAACACACACGTATATACATATACATATACATATACATATACATATACATATATATATATATATATATATATATATATATATATATATATATATATATATATATATATATATATATATATATATATATATATATATATATTATAATAATATTTTTTTTCCTTTTTTTTTGCTGTTTTTTTTTCTTTTTTAATTTTTTTTTCAAATTTATATGAGGATTAACAGGGACACTTTAACGCCTAGGGGCCCATCAAGGCATCACAGACAGACAGACTGGACCTCGGAGAGGAGGGATCCACATAAAGGAAAGACAGTAGGACCCTTAATCTAATTAACAGTTTTGTTATAAATGTATGCATGCTGTTCTATTATAATAATAAATCTATTTGTCTACAGAATCTTTACAACAATAGGAATACATTTTTATCATGAAAACTTAGCAGGTATGATACATTTGCCGGAAATTTAAGATTCACTGTTGTTTTTAAAGAATTTATATGTCAGTTCGTTGGGAGTTGAATCTGCAACATGAAAATACTAGGGGATCCAAGTCGCAGATAGACGTTCCATCGCAGTTGCAAAATGGAGAGTTCTCGATGCCAATTCGATGTAGATGAGATTTATATCTACCGTGGTTAAATCTCATTCTAATTATCGTGGATAAGATGTTTCTTGGGAAATTGTGATCTTTTATTTGATTTCCTGATGGCAATTGTGAGTAGAGCAAGCTATATCTGGCTGAACAACATGTTATTTAGAAAATTCCTGTTATTCAGATTTGCTCCCTCAGCTGATAAAATATATTCCATTCTCTTCTCATAATCTCCTTTTTCTAAGGTGTGAAGAATTCGGTTTGAAGGGCTATATTAGATTACATTTTTCTTGGATTATCCATGAAATAATGTTGATTTCTTTCATTATTTGGTATATTATGCCTATATAAATTACCATTATTAAAAATGTGTTTAGATACACACTGTACTGATAAAAAAGTATCTTAGTTTACTCGACCAACGGTAGCTTTGCTAATATTCAGCCGCTCCGGGTGTCTACTCTTTAAAATTCTATATACTTCCAGTTTAAACTTATCGTTGTTATTATGAAGTCTTGCCGTTTCGATGTTTTCCAGAAAAGTTACATTATCAGCCATACTTCTTTTTTAGTGCATTTGCTACAAACTTTACTAATGACGTAATTTAATCTGACTGTTCTCGTCTTTTGTTCTGTTGACTTGTCATCTGTAGCAACAAAAGTTTCAAAGCATCGCATTAAATATCATTTTCTTTGATATGGATTTGTATCTTAAGCATGGTAGAAGGAAACTAAGATTGACAATATTATGAATAATTGTCGGTAATCAATTTTTACAATCATAACTGATTCTTTCAAATAAAAATTGTAAATAATATCATTTACAAAATTGAGGTCGACTATTCGAATTATTTTGGTATCTGAATGTTGTATATTTCTGTTAAACTTTTTTTCTTGTAAAATTTCGGTAGCGCTCATAAGAAAGTATCAAAGCTACAGTGGCCTAGTCGGAGTTTCTTAAAAAAAATGCCTACATTTTGCAAATCGGAAAATATCTAAATAAAAATATAATGAAGGTGTCTTGCTCTTGAAAGACTCCTGTTGCAATGAACCTAATATTAGCTTCATAACATTAACCTTTATTCACAAGTACCGTATTGAAAATTGATATCGACAACCAGGAAATAATTTATATTAATATTTTTTTGATGACGCTAAAGGACTGTAACTATTTGAGGGTGCGTTTATGAGTATATAAGTAAGTTGGACCAAATCAACTTACTTCGACCTATAATTTAGTTTCCTGGGTACCAATTTGGCTGGACATTTTGAAAAGAACCTATATCAATGAGTGAAGATTGTAACCTATGATGAGCACTGATAAGTACTACTGATGGTCAGTATGGCTTTCTGACAGGAAAAATTTAACCCCCAAATAGTCAACACCACATTGTGCCCTTATTAAGCGCCAATAACGTATGTTTAAGTTGGTGTTGTTTTTGCTAGGGTAGCCATGTACTTCTCGTGGTGTACTATAAGCTGCCTCATAAAGTACATACTGAAGTATATACACACATGGCCAGGTTAAAATTTGTAGTTCTCTTGAAGCTTCACGCAAAATTTCCCTGTATCCTAAACCCTAATATCTCTTCGTTAAACCTCCAAAATTAGGTGCAAATATAAAAAATGGCCCCATATTAGGATGACATAGGAGATAATACTATGCAAGGATGCATGGTGAGCAGGCAACAAAGTAGACCTTGAAACGTCATCCACAAGACTATGCAAAAGAAACACACCGCTAGACGGTCTCTGTGAAACGTATCTGCAGTGTTCATCTTATATTAATTTATGAGCCATCAGAATGCTCAAAAAATGGACCGGCTTTACGCCAAAGATTTCGCTCGCAGGTAGGTCTTTTAAAGAGAATATAAAATGTTCAGATTTTGAAGTATTTAGACTTAACTGTTTGCTGTAAACTAGTCTTCCGTCAACATCAACATGTGTTTAATACTTGACGCTAGAATAAAAAAATCAGAATGTGAGTACGAGACGAATGTTGTATCGTCCGCAAGAAGAAAAATTGTGATGCTTTAGTGGCGCTTGAAAGATCAATCATGTAAATTAAAAAGAGTATGGGGCCCAAGATCGAACCTTAAGGCACACCAATGCTCAAACCGGAGGTTTGTGAACTGATGTTATCAAGGCTAACATACTGAGTGCGATTGGGTAAATAGGTACGATGCCAAAAGTCTGCGACTGTCAACACCAAACCCATAAAACTTCAACTTGCTGAGAAGTATATCATGCAAAACGTATTAGAAAGCCTTCGCAAGACCTAAAAACTGGGTGCAAGCATAACCACGCTTCCCCAAGCTTTCTTAGCTGCCTTAGTCATACCGCCAACTGATAGAGTGGTTGATTTGTTTCCTTGAAGCCGAAACTGTTTGCCAGATAATAAATCATTAGCTGTTAGGTAATCGACGATTTGATTATACAAAATAACTTCAAGAACTTTAGCAAAAGGAGGAGTATTGAAATTATATAACGACAATCTTGACACAAATTAACTTATAAAATTATTATAACTATTCTTTATACGCTTAGACGTTTTTTTACACACGTGGTCAAAAGTAATAGTATTCAAAAAGAAAATATTATGAAATCAGTTAGTTCGTTTAAAACAAAGCATCTGTGCATTTTTATCTCTAAAGCTCCAAAAAGGCGAGATTTGCGCTTGCCATTACAAATATGGAGCTGGCTTATAAATGATTAGGTTTAATAACATACAACCAACTACTGGTCTAACAGGAATGTTTGGTTTACAAATTTTTAGGTACCCATACATATCTGGCGGTTGCAGATTTTCATATAAAAGACGATTATTTTCTTGTTCGCTATCAACTAAACATGTATTTTAAGTTTTGCCTAAAAAGCACTTGTTTGGTAGTCCCTGACTTCTGTTAAATTTTCTGCGGTTATAAAATAAAAATTTTACGTTGTATGCGTCCATATTTATGGCTACAGCTGTATTTCCTTTATTAGTTTTTTCTAGAAGCTAAACCGTTTCCTGATATTTTTATTTTAGAGCGATTTTAATATTTTATGCTGATTGTTTAGCACAGGGAACGAAGTTCGCTTGTCAACGAATAAGAGAAAAATAGGAGAGTTTTGAAATTTGGCAGAAATTTATTAGACATCATTCTTCATTGTGTAAAAAGTCCCCAACAATTGAGCATCAGGAATCGCCGCTATCTTGAAAAAATGATGCACTTTTTGAGAGTTTCATACTTTAGAAAAAAAGGTTAAATTATAAATCAAATATCATATTCTGCTAATCAACAAGGTCCTATTGTTTTTTTGCTCTATCAAATTTGCTGGTGTTTTTGACATTGATGTCAAAGGTTAAAAAAAATTGAGAATACCTATATAATATATTCGCACAATATGTTTAGAAAACAAAAATCTCGGGACGCAGCAAGTGCGTTATGGTAGTGAATTTTTATTAAATGCTTCAAATTTGAATAACTCAATTTTCTATAAACCTAGAAAGTTTAGTTTTGGTATGTAGTAAGACCTTTCCTAGGGCAAGATATCCACCAAATTTCATTAAAAAAGCTTTGTAATTTTCGGAGAAAAAAATTTTTTGAAAGCAAATTTAAAATTTGAATCAATTTCTATAAACTTTCAATTTTCTATAAACTTAGAAAAGTTAATTTTGCTACGTAGTAGGTCTCCTAAGTTTCGGAGAAAAAAATTTTTTTTTGAAAGAAAACTCAAAATTTTCCCGGAAAACCTTGTCTGATTTTCCTGGATATCGAACTCGTTCAAGCCATTAATAAAATAAAGGCACTTGCCGAGTTTCATTGAAATCGGTTAATTATTTTTTGAGTTATCAGACACACACACACACACACATACATATATATATATATATATATATATATATATATATATATATATATATATATATATATATATATATATATAAGAAAAAAGGTTATATTACTGTCAAAGCGATGTCATTCGGCATAGAATTTAAGTTTATTATTTTTGAAAAAAATATGGGCTATTAAGGTTGACCCGTGGTTGAAAAATAAGTATAAGGATGTCAAGAACTTTGGTAAATGGAGGTAACAATAGAACAATTGAGAGGAGGAAGTTAAAGTAAGAAATATTTTCCATTTAGAATGTCAAAATTTGAAGTATAGTGAACTTGGTCCACAATTGCCAATGATTTTTTGGATGAACCCGTTAAATTTTGTAAAAACACAGCACAAGTCATAGACTTATTGTGTATTGCATATTGTATAATTGAATTGAATAAACGCAATAAACTTAATATATAAACATATAAAAATTGAAACTGACCCCGGATATGGATTTTAGGGGTCCTAGTTCGCGCTCATTTGAAAAAATTTTTGCAAAGTCTGACCATCGATACCTCTCTGTTCACTAAAAATCAAAAGTATCAGCAGTACACCTTTCATCGCTAAGAACCGGTTCTGTACAGTTTGTTTTTGGCGTGCGCATTCATGAACGTTTTGGCGATAAGGCCCTTTTGGGAGTAGCTACTATAAGCTGTTTCGGTTATGTCTCTTTAATGAATCTCGCATGAGAAAAACCAAAAATCTTCGTAATATAACATTTTTTCAGCATCAAGTGAGAATATAGTCTTGACAAACTGTACAAATATTATTGATGGCGGATTCCTTCTACATAGAGTTGAATGGAAACAAAACTCAACATTTTCTAGTATTTGCATGGGTTATGCGAATTACATTAAAAAGTATTATGGGAAAAAGTGATTTTCCACGGTGATTTTAATACTGGTAATAGTATGAAAAAATACGACCCAAATCGCCGCAATGTACTCAAAAAATCTGTTGATATTAATTTTACAAGGACTTGAATGTAACTATAAGACAGGATCAATTTCTTTCAAATGACCAGAATGAGAGTAGAATAATCAACGTGCTTTCTGTCAAGTTAAAGGATAATGGAATTGAATTCCGAAAAAGCCAAGATGACGCTGGCGACTAAAACTTCATAAAACCACGACAATCTAGCAATTATTGGTGAAGATGTTGATCTTTTGATCTTACTACTCGCACGAGCTCCGCTGCAAACAAGTATTATTTTTGTTAAACCTGGCAAAGGAAAGACAGAGAAGAAGGTGTATTTCTTGCAGCAACTACAATCATCAGGACTTGTAAGTAGTATTTTATTCTTACTCGCATTCAATTGCTGCGACACCAAATTGGCAATTTTCAATACAGGCAAGATTAAATGTGTGAAACTCTATAAAAAAAATAAAGAACTACAACACGTCGCAAAAATTTTTACCAATAGAACTTCTTCGCATGAGGATGTTGCACGAGCTGGAGAAATATTTTTTCTTGCAATGTTTGGTGCTTGATTAACAGTTCAGTCCTGAAATATTCATCTAAACTATTGTTTCAAAAAACCTGTAATAAAAATTAGACCAGATATTGCTAGAAACAGACCGCTAGATGGTCCCTGTGAAACGTATCTGCAGTGTTCATCTTATATTAATTTATGAGCCATCAGAATGCCCAAAAATTTGACATGCTTTACGCCAAAGATTTCGTTCGCAGGTAGATCTCTTAAAGAGAATATAAAATGTTCATATTTTGAAGTAATTTAGACTTAACTGGTATGCCGTAAACCAGTATTCCGTCACCGTCAACGTATTTTTAATACTTGACGCTAGAATATAAAAATTCGAATGTGAGTTGACGAATGTTGTATCGTCCGCAATAAGGATAAATTGTGATGTTTTAGTGGCGCTGGAAAGATCAATCGTGTAAATTAAAAAGAGTATGGTAACCAAGATCGAACCTTAAGGCAGACCAAACCTGAAACCAGAGGTTTGGGAACTGATGTTATCAAGACGAACATACTGAGTGCAACTGGATACATAGGTACGATGCCAAAAGTATGCGACTGTCAACACGCAACCCATAAAACTTCAACTTGCTGGGAAGTACAAAATGAAAAACATATTAGAAAGCCTTCGCAAAACGTAAAAACTGGGTGCAAACATAACCACGCTTCCCCAAGATTTCATTGACTGTGTTAGTCATACCGACAACTGATAGAGTTGTTTATTTATTTATTTGAAGCCCAAACTGTTTGTCAGATAATAAATCATTAGCTGTTAGGTAATCGACCATTCGATTATACAAAATAACTTCAAGAACTTTAGCAAAAAGAGGAGAATTAAAATTATATAACGACAATTTTGACACAAATCAGCTTATAAAATTATTATAACTATTATTAATACGCTTAGACGTTTTTTAAACACACGTGGTTAAAAGTAATTGTACTCAAAAAGAACAAATTATGAAATCAGTTCATTCGTTTAAAACAAAGGATATGTGCGATTTTATCTCTAACGCTCCAAAAAGGCGAGATTTGCGCTTGCCATTACAAATATGGAGCTGGCGAACAAATGATTAGGTTTAACAACATACAACCAACTACTGGTCTAACAAGAATGTTTGGTTTACAAATTTTTAGGTACCCATACATATCTGGCGGTTGCAGATTTTCATACAAAAGACGATTATTTTCTTGTTTACTATCAACTAAACATGTGTTTTAAGTTTTGCCTAAAAAGCACTTGTTTGGTGGTCCCTGTCTTCTGTTAAATTTTCTGCGGTTATAAAATAAAAATTTTACGTTGTATGCGTCCAAAATTATTGCTACATCTGTGTTTCCTTTATTAGTTTTTGTAGAAGCTAAACCGTTATCTGATATTTTCATTTTAGAGCGATTTTAATAATTTATGCTGATTATTTAGCCCGGAGAACGAAGTTCGCTTTTCAACGAATAAGAGAAAAATAGGAGGGTTTTGAAATTTGGAATATTTATTAGAGTTTATTGTTCATTGTGTAAAAAGTCCCCAACAATTGAGCATCAGGAATCGCCGCTATCTTGAAAAAATGATGCACTTTTTGAAAGTTTCATACTTTAGAAAAAAAAACGTTAAATTACAAATTAAAGATCATATTCTTTCTAATCAACAAGGTTCTATTGTTTTTTGCTCTATCAAATTTGCTGGTGTTTTTGACATCGATGTCAAAGGTTAAAAAATTGAGAATACCTATATAATATATTCGCACAATATGTTTAGAAAACAAAAATCTCGGGACGCAGCAAGTGCGTTATGGTAGTGAATTTTTATTAAATGCTTCAAATTTAATAACTCAATTTTCTATAAACCTGGAAAGTTTAGTTTTGGTATGTAGTAAGACCTTTCCTAGGGCAAGATATCCACCAAATTTCATTAAAAAGCTTTGTAATTTTCGGAGAAAAAAAATTTTTTGAAAGCAAATTTAAAATTTGAATCAATTTCTATAAACTTTCAATTTTCTATAAACTTAGAAAAGTTAATTTTGGTACGTAGTAGGAAAAAAAATTTTTTTTGAAAGAAAACTCAAAATTTTCCCGGAAAACCTTGTCTGATTTTCCTGGCTATCGAACTCGTCCAAGCCATTAATAAAATAAAGGCACTTGCCGAGTTTCATTGAAATCGGTTAATTATTTTTTGAGTTATCACACACACACACACACACACACACACACACACACACACACACACACACACACACACACACACACATATATATATATATATATATATATATATATATATATATATATATATATATATATATATATATATATATATATATATATATATATATATATATATATATACATATATATAAACATATAAAAATTGAAACTGATCCCGGATATGGGTTTTAGGGGTCCTAGTTCGCGCTCATTTGAAAAAATTTTTGCAAAGTCTGACCATCGATACCTCTCTATTCACTAAAAATCAAAAGTATCAGCAGTACACCTTCCATCGCTAAGAACCGGTTCTGTACAGTTTATTTTGGGCGTGCGCATTCACGAACGTTTTGGCGATAAGGCCCTTTTGGGAGTAGCTACTATAAGCTGTTTCGGTTATGTCTCTTTAATGAATCTCGCATGAGAAAAACCAAAAATCTTCGTAATATAACATTTTTTCAGCATCAAGTGAGAATATAGTCTTGACAAACTGCCCAAATATTATTGATGGTGGATTCCTTCTACATAGAGTTGAATGGAAACAAAACTCAACATTTTTTAGTATTTGCATGTGTTATGCGAATTACATTAAAAAGCATTATGGGTAAAAATGTTAAGTGATTTTCGACGGAGATTTTAATACTGGTAATAGTATGAAAAAATACGAGCAAAATCGTCGCACTGCACTTAAAAAATCTGTTGATATTAATTTTACGAGAACATGAATATAACTATAAGACAGGATCAATTTATTTCAAATGACCAGAATGAGAGTAGAATAATCAACGTGCTTTCTGTCAAGTTAAAGGATAATGGGATTGAATTCCGACAAAGCCAAGATGACGCTGGCGACTAAAGCTTCATAAAACCACGACAATCTAGCAATTATTGGTAAAGATGTTGATCTTTTGATCAAACTACTCGCACGAGCTCCGCTGCAAACAAGTATTATTTTTGTTAAACCTGGGAAAGGAAAGACAGAGAAGAAGGTGTATTTCTCGCAGCAACTGCAATCATCAGGACTTGTAAGTAGTATTTTATTCTTACTCGCATTCAATTGCTGCGACACCACATTGACAATTTTCAATACAGGCAAGATTAAATGTGTGAAACTCTATTAGAAAAATAAAGAGCTACAACACGTCGCAAAATTTTTTACCAATAGAACTTCTTCGCACGAGGATGTTGCACGAGCTGGAGAAATATTTTTCTTGCAATGTTTGGTGTTCGATCAACAGTTTAGTCCTTAAATATTCATCGAAACTATTGTTTAAAAAACCCGTAACAAAAATGAGACCGGATATTGCTTCACTACTACCAAGAAAGCGTGCGAGTAGACGGCATTCGTTTTGAGTATACCACCAGTTACAAAATGACATGGTTACGAATTACCACCCGAGCTTCGTAGTTGGAAAGGACTGCAAACAAATCTATATTCAGTTACAACAATGGACTCAATAGCTCCAGAGGCATTATTAAAGCGTGTATTTTGCAATGTACAACAAGTTGCGCAGGTGTGGATGACGAAAAGCTGGGATTCTTTGCAAAAGATTTTGTAATAATTGCCATGGCAACTGCCTAAACAGTCCAGGCACAGTAATGGATGAAGGCGTTCGTAACGAATAGAATAGGAGATGATAGGTCACCTTCAAGACCAGAGTGATGTAGGTTGAGCCAATAATATGGATAAGGCCAGTGTATAGTCTATGCAAGTATGCTCAGCACAAACAGTTATGATCTATAATGATTCAATAAGTGAGTATGTCTAATGCAAAATAAACCCACCCTTCACAGAATCGTTCCTCCCTTGACGAAGCGTTATTATCTACTCAATTTCCAACCTATCAGTTCGTAATAAGTGCAAAAAATATAGATTTTGATGGTAGTGGCATTGGTGAGGAGGCTAACGCCAGGAAAGTAGGCCGAAACGAGCCCTTCTTGCCAGTCCCGGCAACCCAGTAACCATGCTCCCGTCACCGAACCTCCTCGACCTGGAAGTAAAGGTCATGACGGTCTTCCATTGGACGGAACTTACCTGGCTCCTCTGCATATTCCTCGAACCGAACAATTCTGTTCGGAGACTTCCAAAAGCCTGACATACACAGACGTAGTGGTAAGACGTTTCTTGAGTCTCGCCGGATTCCTCGCAAATGGGGTCCTCCTCGACGCCTATCAATGTGAGGTGCCTTCTGAGAGCACAGTGGCCCATCATCACCCCAATGATTTGGCGAAGCACAATACGACTTCTACCAAGAATCCAGACAGTCGTGTTCCTGACCGACTTCCCCACGAAATCGCTCGCCTGCCTACAGCCACTGGCCGACCTCCAGTGCTTCTCCATGGCCTCCTCAGTCCATTTATCTAGAGCGTCGGAGATCACCTTTCTACTTATGCCTATAGCAGGCTCCGCGCCATAGAACGGCCAAGACCAGCGAGGTCATTCGCCACGTCATTATGTCATTCTCCGCGACGCCACAGTGTCCCTGGAACCCACACTAGTTGCACTTCCTTTGTCTTGGACAGTCCCGTAAGAGCGTCAGCGTACTCCTGAACCGGAGTTGACCTAATTCTGGGCCGCAGACTGCCAGGAGGACCGCCAGACTATCTGATCAAATGTATACACATTTCTCGGGGCTTCTTATTTTGATGGTAACTCGATTGTTCAAAAATACAAGTAGTGTGGGTGGGGACGAGGATTTATTATTAAATTATTTTTAGACCCCAAAACTACAATATGACGCATTGGAGCTATTAGCATTCGAAGTTTCCTGCAACTGAACAACTTTAATTTTTTTGTAATGCCTTTTACAAGAAAACTATTAATTTAATAAAAAAAAAGATTATGACCTTTCGTATAGAAAATTCAATGCTCTTTATTTTTTCTAATATTATGTATTTTTGTATAATGTTAGTAGTTTGAGGATAATATTTTAAAAATCAGAAAGGCGCATACTTTCTTCAAGATGACGGCTTTTCGTCAACTATAATTTTTGGGGACTTTTTATAAAATGAGCAGTAGGCCATAATAAACATCTGTGCCGAATTTAAAAAATTTCCAGATTTTTTTGTTATTTGTCTTTTGTTTCGTGGCCTAATTTAACGTTTCTCGTGTTTTAATGCAAATGGACTAAAAAATTCACGTGTTTTTATTTTATCGTATTAGCGCATAGATCTGAAAGCTTTTTCAGATGTAGAAGCTAATACTCTCTAATTTTATTTGTTTATTACAACTGCAGACACTTTATATAACTTTTATCTAGAAGATAAACCTCTCCAGGTGTAAGAAATGTTCGGGACGCAGCAAGTGCGTTGTTGTAGTGAATTTTCGTAAAAATAATATTATCACAGTGATTTTGCCTTATATTAAAAGTTAGAAAACGTTACTTTATTTAATTAGTAACGGTAAAAAAAATGAGGTAAATAAGGGCAAGCAAAAACATAACCTCTAACATAAATATTTGTACAGTAATTTGAATACAAAACTAAACAAAACACTTGATAATCAGGAAATATACTCAACAAAAATACACTAGAAAGCGGACCATAAAAAGATTTCTGTGTTTCATGCATTGAGGGTGATTGTATGCATACAGAAGGGGAAGAAGAACCCCCAGGACGAAGAGGGTTTCTGCCGCTCACCCAAAAACACAGGGGGTTCTTCTTTCCCTTGTACAGGCATACAACTACCTGCAAAGCATAAGGTACAAAAAAATTCTGGGAGCAACCCCCAAGAAAGTTACTGGATCTGGGCGAATATGGGTGTGGTTCGGGGCAGACAGGGTTTAAAGGAAGTATTTCTGCAAAATGTGAAAAACGCATCTTTTCAAAGTCAGACTAAATGCTTTTTAGCATTTTCCGCTTAGATTTCCTCCCCGCCCAGCAATCCTATAAATTGTTGGTCCCTTAAGTTTCTTAGGGGTTGTTGGCACAAAATTTGCTTTGTGGCTTGTGCATCCAAGGGGGTTCTCAGCATGTTTGTGAAAAAAAAATCTAAAAACCCTCCTTGTAGTAAACTGGAAATTTACGGAAATTACATTCCACATTGTCGCCTATAATGTCTTTTTCAGATAATATCGAATACAGCACTAAAGTAAATAAATTCACTTGCTGTTTCACTCCTTTTTTATTGGTGTATTACATATATAAGCACAAGATAAGTAAGTATAATAAAGGGGGGCCCTTAATTAACATTGGGGCTTCACAAACTTAAAAGTAGAGAGAACATTTAGATCGTGTCTGTGTGCACACAAAAATTTGTACAATAAATTAGAAAGTCTAATAAAAAACAACAGTTATTCGATATTATTTTAAATAAACCAATAGGCATACGTTTCGCGGCTATTTCTCAATTCGTGAGTGTATGAATCTAGGTTTTATCCAAGACTACACTCAAATCCGGTCGACGGCCGAAAGCAAGCACCTTTTAAATTAAGCTCGATAGGCTTGGACGCTAAACAAACGTAGGTATGTCTAATTTTAAGCGGCACTGTACCTGTTTGAAACGAGAAATACAGAATGTGTTATTTACTAAACTCACTAAAAAACTAACCTGCGAAATCATTGATAATAAAAATAATGGATGCAATAACTTATCTATCAGTATCGTTCTCATTTTTTGAGCAGGTTTTGATACTTGCAGAGAACATTGTCGCATGCTAAAATTTTGCGCTTTTGAAAGCAAACATTGTCCCGGTATTATTAAAGAAATGGGCCAGATCTGACATCTACAAAATTGTTAGATGATTGTACAAATGTCTCCATCTACAACATTTTGTGATAACTAGAGCTGTTGTGACAACGTACTACCTGGTTCCGCACCGAGATGGCGTCCCTGTCTACGTCTGGCATGTTGCAATAATACCTGTAACTTCCATTGTTTGGATTTGTATCGATCATTTATTTAAATAGCATAGCAATACAGGTAACATCACCTGTCTTTGTCCAACATTGTAGATATTGAATTACAGAATTTGAAGTGATGTCCAGGATTATTTTTAATTTAATTTATAATAACATTATTTTTCTTTGATCAAAAGATTTGAAAATTAATACAAAACCATATCTGCCTATGTTATTTTAATTTGTAAATTTTCGTTTTAATCACTTAAAGAATTTGAGAGATATTGTGTTTTAAAAAATATTTATGAATTTTTGTTAGGAACAATTGGGCGTTAAGATCTCATCAACGAACTCATCCAAGCCATTAACAAAATAAAGGTAATTCCCAAATATGGTCCAAATTAGTGAAGTATTTTTTGAGTTATCGGTTAGATTATATATATATATATATATATATATATATATATATATATATATATATATATATATATATATATATATATATATATATATATATATCATTTTAGCTGGCCACGGAAATGGGTTCCATGGACCCTAATTCGCGCCCATTTGAAGAAATTTTCCGAATGTCTCACCATCAATACCTCTCTATTAGTGAATTTTCTTAATAAAAATTCACCAAAAGTGTAAAAGATCTTGCATTTATAATTGCTGTTCTTGGTAGCTGTATCTCAAAGCTACGATTATCATAACATAAATTTACAAGCATTACATCGATTATATTCGCAATACATTTTGCACTCATTATTTGTAATCTGGGTCAGTTTATACTCGTATAACAGAATGTCGATTAGAAAAGCGGAAGCTTTAAGAAAATGGGAAAGCTCACATAACTGACATTGTGCTACTCTCGGGACTAATACAGCATTTCCGCATCACTAAGCTGTAATATTTTCGTGAAACGAAGCGAAAAACGATCCCATCGAGAGAAGAACTCTTCAACCAATTAAAAGCTTTGTTGACTACTTTGATATCAAAAGTTGGACGCTGTCTTTGTAGTCAACACCTGAGTTAGATGAAGGTTCGTTTAATTAAACATAAAGATTAAAAGATAAAAATGGAACGCGACAAATGTAATTTAATTAAACACAAAATGTATGAGTCATAAGTGTTCTGTTATAAATATACGAGGGACGGGCATTATTTAATACTGTGTTTAAAAGATACAATCGCAGAACATTGATCAAATTTTAGCTTTCGTAGGAAAGTTTAGTTTTGGTAGGAAAATTCTGCTACCTGCAGATTCACGCTTGTAGTTTGGTGGAAAAAATTGCAATCCCTTGAAATATTATTTAGCAGAAATGATGTTAAATTATTTTTGAACCCCAGAATATGTAAGTTTGTGGTCGGGCAAAAATTGTTATAATCCTCTGACTGTTTCCCTTTAATACCATCTTCAAAATTCATAATTTAAAGAACAATAAAATGTTTCGACTTAATTTTTATTTTCTGGTAATTCTATCAAAAGTACTGTAGAGTAGCATAATTTAAAATAAAATCTGGACGCCGCAAAATCCGTTATGGCAGCAAATTTATTGAAAATGTTTTTAATATCAAATATGTATTTGACTTCTACATCGTCACAACGTTTGGAAGTATCGCATCGCCGACAAAAATTTAACTTTTTTTTGCTTAAACGACGTAAAAACTGCCAAAATATGATTTGGAAACGAAATTTTTTTGTCTGTCGGTGTGTATGTCTGTCTGTTTGTAGCGACGATAACTTTAGATAAAATTGAGATATGGTCTTCAAATTTTGTATACATTTAGCACCCGATAAACAAACGGTTCGGATTGTTTTTGGGTAAAATCGTTCTAGAGGATAGCCTAGGAATGGGGGGTGATTTGGTGAAAATTGCCATTTTTTCGTTAAAACTCGAGCAACGTAACGTTTTAGGGTTTGTTTATTATAAACTTTTCAATTTTATGAAACATCTGGGAGTCTGTGCTGAGATTAAATTAGGGGTTGAATGTGTGGGGTGGAATAAAGGTGAGAAAAATTTCTATTTTTTTTTTGCTAAAACGGCGTAGTATGTATCAAAACATACTAACAAACAAGTTGAGTTTGTAATAAAAATTGTTTTGTCTGTTGTTCTGTCGCCGGCCCCTCTGACCGCCTGCATGTCTATCTGTTAGGTGCAATAACGTTCGAACGGATTAAGATATCATCTTCAAATTTGGTATACAGTTAGCACCCGACAAAGGAATGTTTCGAATTTCGAATTATTTTTAGGTCAGATGGCTTAGGAGGGTAGGGAATAAATTAGGAATGATTTGGTGAAAATTTGCTTTTTTCTCGAGTAATATAACGTTTTAGATGTTTATGGGTACAGAAATAGGAATATTTTCTTTGTGGTCAAATCATGCACCATAAATTCATGTCATGGGAAGGTCTCTCTGAGAAGAGAATGTTATCACAGGTATGTGAATGTTATGATTCAATTTGCAGCACTATTTTTTAATGAAGGGCTTTAATTTGATAGGTGGGTATAACCTTTATAGTGCAAACAATGTGCCATATCTTATCAAAATAACTATTGTTTGAAAATGTACATTTTTTCGAAAAAACTGTCCGATTTTCTTGATCAACAAACCTATTATAAGATATAATTATCTACAAAAAGGTTCTTGACAAAACTTCTAAGAAATAAAATTTTTCTCCTTTACAATAATTTACTTAAGCAATACACAAAAATAAAATCTTTTTACGAAAATATGTTAAAGATTTTTACACGAGAAATGCTAACCAATTTTTCCACGATAATTTGAAAACAGTTTGTTTACGTGAATTCGCACACATTTTTTGACAATAACTCATTAAACAATATTTATTAAGTACTAGAATTTTACAAATATTGGACAAAAAATGATTTCGATGAGAACACTAAGAAAAGTTTTCTGCGAAATGCTACTAAATATTGTTTGCATGACAATTTACTGATAGAATACATAAAATGCAAATTATATAATCAACACTTAAGATTAAAAGAAAATTTATGTGAAAAAGTTGTTAATTAACTTCTCGCATATTTTTATGTCACAGGCTGTCAGAAATACGCCTAAATTTCGTGTTACTTTCATGTGTTTAAATGTCTGTGAAGAGTTGATTAATAACTTTTTTACATTAATTTTCTCTTAATTTTAATAGTTGATTATACAATTTGAATTTTATGTATTCTATCAGTAAATTTTCAGGCAAACAATATTTGGTTTAAGTTTTATTTGAAATTTGCGGTGCTGGTGGTGGTGGATTAGTTATTTATGACCTTGGAACAGTAAGTCCCACAGACTTTCATTTGAAATTTGTAAAAACAGTTTATTAATTGATTAAAGGTTAAAACAGCAGCTCCACCAGCAACGTTCTCAATTTTTCCCGTACCAGTGATATATATATATATATATATATATATATATATATATATATATATATATATATATATATATATATATATATATATATATATATACAGACAAGCTAATAGAGTAGTGTTACTTACTCAGTGGTGATCAAGACAATACATGAAACTCAAACTTTGCAATTTTTCATATAGCATAATTTCTGTAATACAAACAGAAAAGTAGGTATTACCTGCCAGATATGCCCTTTCCTCTCTTTTTGGAAATCAGTTTGTTGAAAAGTTCTCCTCGGCTGTGCGGACTGCTTAGCTTCTGAGTTGTGTTCATCTTCTGCTTATAGTTTATTATTAATATACATTATATATATATATATATATATATATATATATATATATATATATATATATATATATATATATATATATATATATATATATATATATATATATATATCACTGGTACGGGAAAAATTGAGAACGTTGCAGAAATGTTGTTGTTTTTAACTTCTGACCGTTGTCTGCTCAGCTTGCATGTCTTGCATGTCCTTCATAGTTTGCGTTCTAATGTTTGACAATAACTTTGTAGACCTTTGTACACTGTCTGTTGCCACGAGTTGCTTGGTTGGCTTATGTAATGCATATAGTAGAGCCACCAGAACCAAGTTTTGGACACAACCATCTTTTTTACATTACAGGTATCAACCCCCCGAAGATGGTTTGTTAAGAGCCGAAACGCGTGGGTTACATAATAATAACTGTATGGAAGAAAGGCTTTTAATTTTCTAACCTCTGATCATGTCAAACCCCGACTTAGTGACGTTAAGAAATGATAATTTATCAATTATATATAACCTAGATAATCCTTTCATGAACTTGTTGACCTTACTTGGTAAAAACGTTATATCCTAAATTCACATGTAAATACTCCTTCTCTGTATTAACGAATGTTGGTTTTCTTTTCTGAAATTGGTTTGGCCGCTTGAGAGCACCATTTCTTGTCTAATGATGCTGTCAAACAGAGAAGAATACTAATATTTGTCAAGTCAGAAAAAAGGTCTCTACATGTGAATGTTCTGGATCATCATATCAAATTATTTCATACGTTTTTTATTCGTACCACAGTTTTTAAAAATACTTAATATTTTTCTTCGAAAATTCGCTAAATATTCACATATTCGGAACGGTTATTAGAGTTGAATTATTAAATGAAATCAATTTCCTTCAAATATTGTACTAAAATGAAGCATGAAAATTATATTTGGGGTCACTTTTGAAATTTCTGTTTTGATCCTACTTTTTCCATAAACTATCAAATTCATACAACATATATAAAAAGTAACACACAAAACCATGAGCTATGGCAGCATCAAGGTTTTTTGACGGAGAACACACCTCATGTTAAGTGTCTAATACCAACCGTTTACTGTTAGTTCACAATTCCAGAACATGGCTGCATTATGCAGGTAATCTTTGTAATGTAACGTCATGTAAGACACAGCTGAAATCAGGTGTATTAAGGAATATACGTTTGGTAAGCCAATCCGAACATTTAGAAGTTCCGAACCTTGAAATTGTCACAGAATTAAAACGTGGGACGAAAAATAAGATTTTTTAGTTGTTATGGAAATTGTCAAAAACCATTACTATACCCCCATACGTATTTTTAATTACTAATAAAATAGAATGAAAAATTACCCAAACTCATTAAATGTTTACAATGTTCCAGTGTTTGGCCACTAAACTCTTGACAGAAAAGGCGATCCTGTAATGAACATAATTTGCAAATTTCTTCACTACAACGTCATCAATACCAGGCATTCATTTCCGATTTGCTATATTAACATGTTTAGGCTTTTTGGTATATGTTCCTACCTTTTGTTCTTTGCAATTGCATACTAACTTACCCTCGTATAACTACATCACCGTAGATAATGCCGGCAAAGGAGAAACATAAAAGCAGAAGCTGGTCTTCCGTAAACAGCTATCTTTTTCAAATATTTTAGCGTCGCCGGCATATTAATTTCGTAATTAAGGCAGATAAAACTGACAGAAACTGATGTTGTACAACTTCTTACACTATATCACTCATTAATATTCTTGTAAACATGTTTGGATAAAACTGACAAACCAGATATCAATAATAATTTAAATGTAATAAAAGTGCCATCAAAAAATCCGAAGACATTTTTATAGCAATTAATCTTTCAGCATTCCTAAGAAAGTCATTATATTATCTACATGGTTCCGAGTCACAGTTTGAGAAGTTATTGATTCAATAATTGGCGAAAGAAGACGTGAGAAAAATATTAATGTGTTACCTTGGATATTTTATTGATTTCTTTGCGTCCTTAGCACCAATGGTAAACAGAAAGAAGCTGTGATTGTTTACACTTACCTGAAACAATTAAAACAGTTTTAGTTTCAGTTTTAAACAATACATACAATACAAAAATAATAAAATCTTACAAATTTTCGTTCAACAATACGAACTGCAACATAACATCTAGCATTGTGTTTTCTGTCTTTACCCAAAAATAAGCTTGGACAAAAAAGAAACAAAAACAAAACCAAAAATAAATAAAAAATTTAAAAAAAATATCGTAAAACGTCAATGTCGCGATTTGAAACGTCATATTTCGCAACATTTTGACAAAGAAGCTGTTACGTAGAAAAAATGTCGCAAGAAGAGTGTTTTACAAACCCTCAAGTTTCAACTTCAACCATTATTGCCATTTATATTACTAAAATCTTTCCAAAAAATTAATTTCGAATAGACTCGTTCTCTAATGCTTTGGCAGTAGTTTCAGTTATAGAGATTATTAGCAAATTTCCGTAAAAAAAATTCGCCAATGAGGAGACCGATTTATATATAGTAATATATATATATATATATATATATATATATATATATATATATATATATATATATATATATATATATATATATATATATATATATTGTCTTAGTGATTGAAACGAACATTTAGAACTTAAAAGAACATAGACAGACCTGGTTGTGTACCAATTTTCAAGTCGCTTAATGAAAGGAAAATAAAGTTATTCGAAATTAATAATAAAATAATCCTCGACATCACTTCAGATTCTGTAATGCAATATCTACATGTTAACAAAGACAGATGATGTTATCTGTACTGCTTTACTATTTAAATAAATCGTAGATAAAAATCTAAACACTGGAAGTTGTCGGAAGATGTCAGCCGGGAACGTTGTGAAAGATACGACAGAAACGCCACCTCGGTGCAGGACCAGGTAGTACGATAGCTATAGTTTACACAAAATTTTATAGATCTAGCTGTGTACAATAAGGTACAACAAAGTAACAATAATTGTGTAAACTGTCAGCCTTGGACCATTTCTTTCATAATACCGGGACAAAGTTTGCATCTAAAAGCGACACATTTTAGCATGCGAATGTATACTATAAATAACAAATTTCGGGACGCAGCAAGTGCGTTATAGTAGTGAATTTTCATAAAAATTGTACACTATTAGTAAGATATATTATTAAAACAAATTCTTTAAATTTAAATGAACCTTGGAGATCGGTTTTAGAGTCCCAGTTAGCGATTATTTGAAAAAATGTATATTTAATATGGAGCTAAAAAATTTAAATTTGATCTTAGATATAATCTGTAAGTACTGCATTAGTTGCTTGGATTGTTTTGTTTTAGTCAACCCATCCAGTTTCTGCAAACAATAAACAACAAAAAAGGTTTTTTAAAACAAATTTGTAGTTATCCGCGAAGCTCGTTATGTTATTTTTTAAAATTTATTACCCACGTGCGTTTTCATAGGTGTTACTATGGTTCAAGATTGAAGATGCTGGCTTAATGGAAAATTTATTGAGCTATCTGATTTGAAATATTTTAACAAAACTTTTCTACCATAACATAAAACCTTTTTTTTTGTTTATTGTTCACAAAAACTGGATGGGTTGACTAAAACAAAACCATCCAAGCAATTAATAAGGAAAAATACCTGCCATATTTATAATTTGACAGGTACATTCCCTTTGTAAATAATTAATTTTTTCCTGAAAAACGTTTGTAACTTTAATGAAATTTGTAACACAATTACACTTGCAGTACTTACATATTATATCTAAGACGAAATATCAATTTTTTAACTCCATATAAAATATTTGTTTTTCAAATAATCGCTAACTGGGACTGTAAAATTAATTTAAAGAATTAGTTTTAATATTATATCTTACTAATAGCGTACAATTCTTATGAAAATTCACTACCATAACGTACTTGCTGCGTCCCGAACCTTTTATATTTTGAAAAGATTTCTTCAAATCAGCACGTTCTGGGCCCCCCAGAACCCACCTCCCGTGGTTAGTTTCAGTTTTTATTTTTATTTTCATATATACAGAGTGATTTGCGTAAAGCTCTATATATCCGTTACTGTACAAGATACGAGAAAAAATGCATACGTTAATTTTAGGGTGTCTTGAGCGGCATCATATAAAATTATTTTTACAATAACAGGATGGCCCATAAGTCGTTGGTGATAAAAATTTATTTTTTAATCGAATACGTCTTATAGTATTATATTTTTGCACTCTCCATCGAAACATAATGCATCTTTGTGAGAAAAGAAATTCGGGACGCAGCAAGTGCGTTATGGTAGAGAACTTTCATTAAATGCTTCAAGTTTTAGTAAGTCAATTTGCTAATAATTTAAGGTTCGTTGGAACATTTGAAGATTATTTTCGGAAAATATTCCATTTTCAAATAATAAAGTTATTTTTATGAAATATCGTACATTGTTTCTACTATATAGGTTATACTGGTAACTAAATTTGAATCTTTAAAAAATACATATTTGTCTTTAAAAAACTGCAAAACAAAATTGTTTTCGGATTTTCGTCAAAATTTTTTTTGCAAATATTCATGAAACACCTTTTGGTAAGTTTTGTTGAAAAACTTTTGTGGATAGTTATATCTCGGTAGGTGGGTAAATAGCTTGAAGACGTTCGTTGGCCAGAATAATCGGACCAGTTTTTTTCGGGAATATTTTAAGTTGATTTTCGCAAAATTTTTGTACTTTTTCAAACAATACAGTTATTTTGGTGATGCATGGTATATTGTTTTTACTATTTGAGACATATTTATTTTGTTTGTTGCCTTTTAAAAATAAACAAATCATTTTGGCTCCTACTGTGTAATATTTATTTTAAAGGGTGTATCTGATTAACTGTGTTTATTACAAGTTACAAATTTGCACTGGATATATAAATATATAAAGGCTGAAATGGTCTCGAGTATGGATTCGAGGAGGCCTAGCACAGCCTGATTTGAGAAAATGTTGTCAAAATTCAAAAGTCGCGATCTCATCCGCGGAGATTTTTTTACGAAGTTCGCTTAAAACAAATTTAAGAAAAACGGGTGAGGCAGAGCAAAAGAAAAACTTCTGGAAAATCAGGTCCAACCGATAACCTGCGAAAGCTAAAACGAAATTCAAAGAACTGCTTTAGGCAGGGGCTTGTGGTAGCGGCTAAAAGATGGCATAGTTTTTAGACTGAAGAAAATACTTTGCGAAACGGTGTTTCTCTACGGAAAAAATGTTTTTTTCGTAAACGTTAAAATACAATATAATGTTCTAAATTAACAAAAATTAAACCCCAATGTTGCTTAGCGTCAGAGAAACGAACGTGTTTTAATTCACAACAAAATACACTACCTACATCCTAGATGCTAACGTCGTCAAAGTTTTGTTTCACTTATTCAGTTACAGCCTAGATTTTATCCAGTGATTTTCGCGTATATTCTTTTATAGCTTTAGTTATTTATTTTATTTTTACGGCTATAGTAGTATCGAAACATCGTATAATATGCCATTATATGACATTCTAAGTTTTATTTCTCTTTTGACACACAGGCTCACAACATAGAAACACAACTATAATTTAGAGAGAATTTAGGGGTATAATCATATCTAATGGGGAACCGCATCACGCACAATGATAATGCAGAATGATTGTCTCTCCCTTTCAGAGGCAGCAGAGAAATAATTTGATTGTTTCATCTCATCAATAATATATGTCTGCAAATTGGGTTTGGATGTATTATCTACCTGCTTTTAAAGAGACAGCCTAGATATAATGCACAAAATATGTATTTTAGGAAAATATCCCTTTAATATATAACGAAGTTACGTCTCGGTTCTTCTTCTGTCTTAAATAATAAATTGTTAAAAAAGGAAGTGTGCCCACTTTACACTATTTAAAACATGGGAATTTTTGTAGAAAAAATTCGCTAATGAGGAGATATTAGAACTCGGTTTCAACATATATATATATATATATATATATATATATATATATATATATATATATATATATATATATATATATATATATATATATATCCCAAGCAACAAATTATGGCATATTACCCAGCACTCGAGTCCAAGTAACCTAACCAAATTGTAATTTAGCTATAATTAACGAAAGTGTTGGCTTGATTGTCGTAATCACTACAAATTTGAGAATTAGCTTATTTTTGACTATTAAAGTTACCCCAAAGTCGGTAACTTACAAGTAACTAAATTGGTAAAAATTTGGTTCAATTTTACCTATAAATATCTTTAAATATAATTCTGAGTTTCAATTCCACAATTGGTAATTTTTAGGTCGAAGTGCGTCCTCAATTGGACTTAAACTGACTACTAATACCTATTTGAAGGTAATTTGTTACCTAATATTAACTAGCAATGCGTCCCTGTGGTATAGTAAATTGAAGGTCTTCTTATGAAGTCCAGATTACATATATATTACCAATTTAACTGCAATACAACACAGGAAATATTTTGGACACTAAGATAACCTAAAATAGCTTTCTGATTGGCCGTGTAGCCATAATTACTGCAGAAGTGGTCTTCCAAGTCAAATTGCCTATATCAGAGTTGAAAGTATCCATAAAATCTGACTTCAAGTAAAATGTCCCCAAAGTGTATACCAGTGAAATCTGATTGTGAATGTTGAAGCTGTTTCAGTTGATAAACTTAATTAATAAAAGTTTTATTAATCAGACACAGTCTCTGTGTAAATCCTAAAAACGTATGCCAGCTACTACTATATGGAAAAAAGCTGCTGATTCGAAATCAGCACGGTTACCCCTTCAATATAATACTTTCCTTTTTATGCCAATGGAATGAATCATTGGCAACACGGTTAGCTGTCATAGCTTGTGTTTATTAATTTATTTTCGCTCTATTGATTTCTATAACATATTATGGTACCAAAGATCAAAAACACTATATAATCATTCCTATATGTCTCTCCGGTGTGTACGTATATAAGTTATATATATATATATATATATATATATATATATATATATATATATATATATATATATATATATATATATATATATATATATATATTGAAACATGAAAATGGATGATTGGTAATAAATTTAAACTAAATTCCTTTACCATATAGTTGAAATTCCCATAATAGAACAAAATGTCTTCAAAGTTTGGTTAAATGGTACAAAAGGTACAACGGTAGCTATATTAAACTATGATTGCGGTATCCATCTTGATTGTATTGAAAAACTAAAAACTGAAAACATTTTTTGTTGAATCTAGTGCAATTAAATTTTAACTCGAGAAAAACATAAAATAATGCTTGTATACAATGAGGGTAGGATAATTTTGTCTTGTTTACATCACCAATTCTGAAATCAGAATTTCAAGAATTTTGAATAGTTTTTAATTTTAACTAATTCTACTTTTAACAGATGGGCTTGAATTATATGAAAGTATCATAATCATGTTAACAGAAAAAAAAACATAACCGCCGCGGTTTTTTCCTTTATACAGTGCGAATTACCTTTATCATTGATCCAAATATCCAAGTATGTTCTCTGATCATCCAACATGTTGTTATTTTTAAACAAAGATGGACATACCTAGTTGCTAATATCTACTGTTTGTTAACATATACATAACCACAGATCCTACAGAATAATATCACATGCGTAGTTCGTTGTTAAGAATTTCAAGACACTTGCGCCCACATGTCGGATTTAAGTAAAACTTTGGACGTATTTACCAATAAATTACGTCCATTGGCCCAATATAGAATGAAAATGCCCTAAATATCAAAATTTTCCAAACCGGTGGATAGGTCGCGTTGGACCTATTTCATGGTCACCGAGAAGTCCAGATTTTAATGTGGTAGATTATCACGTGTGGAGAGACTTAAAAGCAACGGTTTATGCTGAAGACGTTAATATCGAGTAGCAGTTGCTCGAAAAAATAAACAATGCGTGTGAAGAAATAAAAAAGATCCTGGTAAAATTAGAAGATCAATCAACAGTTTGCTTTAAAGATTTTTTTGATTTAGGTGAGAAATGTTTAAACAAAGTTTAGCTTAACCTTTTATTAATGATCAACTGTCATAAATTTCACAACCAACTTGAGTGTTTGAGGTTTTAGTTGTTGTAATCAAAGCCTTCTTATAAGCATTTCAAATTTATAAAGTAATGTGTAAATCTGTTCGTTTTTATTGAATGGTTCAATACTTTTCAGGACTTACGTTGTATGATGTTTTTATTGAATATGAATGTTTTTATTAACTTGACTATAAAAAGAAAACGGTAATTTGACAACGTACCTTATTTGCCTTATTTTTATGCTCTTTCCAAATCTTAAAACATATTTTGAGAATTTTCGATACAGTTGTCCTTTTTGAGATTTAACAATTCGGCTATATTTTTCTGATCTGACCTGTGTTTTGATTCCGCTAAATTAATAAATCGATATAGTTGATTGACCAAAATACACACAACAAATTTTGCTTTTTTATACCTAGTGGCTCGGAAATTATGGTCCACGACAAAAATAGGCAAAATCAATAACATACCCTGTATCTTGGTAATTAAGGACTATTGGCCCACTAACGGTAGGAGCTATAGAATCACCAGAGTGATCTACATATGAAGGTGAGGTCTGTACACTTACCAATAATGAATCACCCTGTATATATATATATATATATATATATATATATATATATATATATATATATATATATATATATCATTAAAATAAAATATTGTACCAGGGTTTTCCCGAACTGCTGAGAATTTGGGAAAACCCTATTGCTAGCGACAGGGGCACTTTTTGGAACGGTCGCCTTAAACCTCTAGCGGGGGTAACTTCCACCTCCCTAATTTGAATAGGCAAACGTCTAAAATAATAGGATAAATTTCGTCTTTAAGGTTGCTGTTATTTTGTTGTTTTATTTTGAAATTTTGAAAGCATATATCTAAAAAATGTATCGCTTGATTTTTAATTTATAGCTTAAGTTTTGAAAGCTAACATCTAAAAACTCGGGACGCCGCAAGTGCGTTATGGTAGTGAATTTTTATTAAATGCTTCAAATTTAAATAACTCAATTTTCTATAAACTTAGAGAGTTTAATTTTAATATGTAGTAAGGTATTTCCTAAGGCAAGATATCCACAACATTTCATTAAAATAAGTTTGTAATTTTCGGAGAAAAAAAAATTTTTTCGAAAGAAAATTTGAAATTTAAATAACTCAATTTTCTCTAAACTTAGAAAGTTGAATTTAAGATCTCTCCTAAGGCAACATATATAGAAATTTCATTAAAAGAGCTTTGTTACTTTCGGAGAAAGATTTTTTTTTTGAAAGAAAACTCAAAATTTGTCCGGAAAACCCCGTCCGATTTTTCTGGATAGCGAACTCATCCAAGCCATTAATAAAAGAAAGGCACTCGCCAAGTTTCATCGAAATCGGTTAATTATTTTTGAGTTATGAGACGGATACATATATATATATATATATATATATATATATATATATATATATATATATATATATATATATATATAAACATATTAAACCTATTTACAAATGAACTTTAATAAGATATTATGCTGTGACAATACCTCTCTCAAGCAGTGGCGATTTCTCCTAGTGAGCTAGGTGTGCGCCGCACACCCTAAAATATAATCAAAATGTGCACAGTTATATATGTTTTATTTCTTGTTCCCTTAGTCTTAATACACTACATATTTTATGACAATCGATTTAATTTACTTATTTGATTTCATAAATAGTCGGTTAATAGTGACTTGGAATGAAGTAGATACCACGTCTTTTAACATGTTCAGAGAATATGAGTAGATCAAAGCAACTGGGAATGAATTCGGTCAGTCCCCCACGCACGTGTTTAACATAGTGAGGCAAATACCATTTATTTTAACACTGCAGTGAGCTATAAAAATTTGATTAACTCAGTTTTCTATAATCTTAGAAAGTTTAATTTTGGTATGTAGTAAGATATCCACCAAATTTCATTAAAATAACTTTATAATTTTTGGAGAAAAATAAATTTTTCAAAAGAAAATTTAAAATCTGAATAACTCAATTTTCTCTAAACCTAGACAGTTGAGTTTAGGTACGCAGTACAACCTCTCCTGAGGCAACATATATACTAAATTTCATTAAAACAGCTTTGTTACTTTCGGAGAAAAAAAACATATAAAAATTGAAACTGACCTCGGATATGGGTTCTAGGGGTCCTAGTTCGCACTCATTTGAAAGAATTTTTGCAAAAACCCCCAGGACAAAGCACCCACCCCCACCCCCGTCCTATGCTGGCCGAGCCCTTCCCCAAACAGGGGTTCTTCCACTTGTGCATGCCTACAACCACTCTCAATGCATAAATCACAAGAAAAATTTCTTGGGCGTAACCCCCAAGAAAGTTACGGGACCTGATCTGTGCGGGATAAACAAGGTTTTAAGGAGGTGTAGCTACAAAATGGGATAAAGGCAGCTATAGGTACGACTAAGCTATTTTTTTCGCATTTTTCGTTTAAACTTCCTTTTTATCTTCTTATCCACCAAGCATCCCTATTCTCCCCTGGTACTTGGGGGTTGTTTGCACGAAATTTTTCTTGTGATCTATGCATCCAAGGGGGGTTCTAAGCATATTTCTGATTTTTTTTAAATCCCTCCGTGAGCTCAACTGCAACATTACCTAATACTTTTATTTTTACTTATTTTGGAAAAAAAAGAAGGAAAGTTTATCTTAACTTTTCTTGCCTTTTTAGAATCATTTTTGCACATTAATACACTACAAATAACTCCACCAGGCATCTAAACACATGTTTTCGGTGAAGATATTTATGGAGTTCTTGTTTTAAGTATATATAATCTTTTTTTCATTAAACACATATCTACATTTCTTGCGATTCACCGATTTAATTGTTGAATATAAAAATAACTTGAATAAATAACGTTCAATTCGTAATACCGCTGATTCACTGTGCAGTTATTTTTACAACACAACACCTCAAAAAATAAGATATTGTGTTTAAGACAGTAGTTTCGATTTAACTGCTATTTCGTACAAAATAAACATTAAAATAAATCTGTAACTGATTTTTCAGCATAGTTACTCAAATTTCTAATAAATGTTAGTTTAAACACCAAAACCCAATGTGAAACTATAGGTGCTATTCGCATTTGGAATACACGTGACGTATTACCCTCCTCTAGCGCCTTTCTCCTCTCAGACCTATCTACCTTCCCCATTCAAATTGAGAAGATGGAAGTCATCTCGCTAGGGGTTGACTCCTGCAAATTCTGTTAGGGTTCAAGAAAGTATCCCACTCGCAAGCAAAATTAAAGTATTTCAGGGTTTTCAAAATTCAAAAAAAAACTGTTGGAATATTTTATAATGGTCACCATGTATATATACATATATATATATATATATATATATATATATATATATATATATATATATATATATATATATTTGTCTTTTGTATCTTCGAAAATAGTAAAGATATTTTAACCAGATTTGGTACAGAAGTTCGTTGTACCTATCTAGAGTATACGATGTACCAAAATTAATCTATCTAGCTTTAGGTAACAAAAGTTACAAGCATTTAAAATAATCGGTCGCACTGAGGGTAAAATGATATTCAAAAAATCTCGGGACGCAGCAAGTGCGTTATGGTAGCGAATTTTCTTTAAAATATTTTTAATAGCAAATGTCTTTCTTTGATGAAAGCAGGCATCAAACTTGGTTGCCTATATAGTAGAAACAATGTATCATATTTCATTGAAACAAATTTATTGTTTGAAAATATATAAACATTTTTCAAAAGTCTAGATGCAGCAAATGTGTTATGGAAGTGATTTTCCATAAAAATGTTTTTAATAGCAAATGCGAGCAGGCATCAATCTGATTACCGGTATAGCCTATGTGGTAGAAACAATGTACTATATTTTATCAAAATTACTTATGGTTTGAAAATATACAAAAATTTTCCGAAAATAAACTTAAATGTTGGTTTCCTAACCAACAAAGCTTACCTTAATAGCAAATTGAGTTATTGAAATTTGAAGGATTTAATGAGACTTTGGCAAATTTGCAGATTAGCGTCCGAACGCTTTTCAACAAATTGTTTTCAGAGACATTACTAGGACCTCACCTGCAGGTTTCTGAACAGTTTTTCGAAAAACGTTCGGGAGCTAAACTGCAAATTTACCGAAAATTTGCTACCAAAACGCACTTACTGCGTCCAGATTTTTTTCTTACAAACGCATCATATTTCGATAAAAAATGCAAAAATGCATTAACGAATTTGTTCTACGAAAATTAGTTTAAAAAAATTATACACCCCTACTCACTCCTGGTCCCGTAACTTCCTTGGGGAGTGTGAACAAGAAATTTTTTTTGGGGTTTGTGGATCCAGAGGGGTGGGGGCCTAGGCAGGTTTCTGAAAACAGTTTTTTGAAAAGCGTTCGGGAGCTAAACTGCAAATTTATCGAAAATTCGCTACCAAAACCCACTTACTGCGTCCAGATTTTTTTCTTGCAAACGCATCATATTTCGACAAAAAATGGAAAAATGCATTCACGAATTTGTTCTACAAAAATTAGCTAAAAAAATTATGCACCCCTACTCACTCCTGGTCCCGTAACTTCCTTGGGGAGTGTGAACAACAAATTTTTCTTGGGGTTTGTGGATCCAGGGGGGGCTCTAGGCAGGTTTCTGAAAACAGTGTTTTGAAAAGCGTTCGGGAGCTAAACTGCAAATTTACCGAAAATTCGCTACCAAAACGCACTTACTGCGTCCAGATTTTTTTCTTATAAATGCATCATATTTCGATAAAAAATGCAAAATTACATTAACGAATTTGTTCTAAAAAAATTAACTAAAAAAATTATGCACCCCTACTCACTCCTGGTCCCGTAACTTCCTTGGGGAGTGTGAACAACAAATTTTTCTTGGGGTTTGTGGATCTAGGGGGGGCTCTAGGCAGGTTTCTGAAAACAGTGTTTTGAAAAGCGTTCGGGAGCTTAACTGCAAATTTACCGAAAATTCGCAACCAAAACGCACTTACTGCGTCCAGATTTTTTTTAAGATAAACGCATCATATTTCGATAAAAAACGCAAAAATGCATTAACAAATTTGTTCCACGATAATTAGCTAAAAAAATTATAGGCCGTTAAACCATAAATTTCAAATTTTTTAAAAAAAATTCGCTAATACAAAAGTAATATATTAAGTCATTACCAACATTTATGGAGACGAAGATTATACGTAATGTATATGAAGAAATATGTATTTAAGAACAGTGTCTAAGACAATAATATACGAAACCTGTGTACCACCTTACTCACACATGTGCTAAAGAAATAGGAGCCAACAATTCAAAAAACAGACACTGAGAACAAACCACTTTACTGATGTAGACGTAGAGACTATCTCTTTGGCTTCGTTCAAATGTTCGTTTTTTCTTTGTAACGGGCTTCGTTGCTTGATGATGCTGTGAAACAGCGAAACCGGTTTCAAAGAAAAAACCAAGATTTGTAAAGCCAGCGAAGGTCTCTTTGTCTATATCTATTATTGAATGGTTTCACCAAGTATGGGCAAAAACAATTAATATCTTTACTAATGTTAAAAAAAACGATAATTACTTCCACACGAAACGAACACATGAGATAATTATTCCAAATTCCAGATACATTTAGATGAGAACACCAACGGAACACATTTTTGAACAACCTGACCTCCAAAATAAAAGCGGAGAGAATAGTGAGAGCAATAATAGACAGCCAAGTGGTAGACCAAAAAGATGACGAGACAGTTTGAGATTCGAATCTAAAAAAAAAATGAAGAAGCTAAACCCAGTTAAACATGTCAAAAGACTAGCGTATGAAGAATAATGAATCTTAATTTTTCCTGATATTTGTAACTTTATTCACAAATTAAAAAAAATCAGACGTTAAAAATTGTGTTTAAATAAAAGACGATTTTATAATCTTGGATCTGTTTAGAAAGGAAATACAGAAAGGAAATACGTAAAACATTTTGAACAAGGCTGACAGTGCTGAAGAAAGGTTGGAAGCAATCTTAAGATGTCAGCATATATGAGATCCGTCTGAAAACAAAGAAATTACTTTTGGTATTTTTTAAGGATTATTTAACAACACACGATAAAAAGCATCAATTGATATAAGACATTTGTAGCTTTTCATTATTTTTTTATATTTACAGGGCTTTTAGCTTTTCCTGGTATCAATCTTTACAAAGCACTCCTAAGAGATGAAAGCTTAAAATTGTTTCTTTTAAAAGCTTGATAAACAGGCATGAATCAAAGGCGGTTATATAAAAATATAAGAAATACATAAAAAATATTTTCGCGACTCCACTGACGACTATTCGCTGTATAAGTCCTGTTCGAACAATCACAATCGCTCACATATCTTATAAAATATCGATTTCATTCGAATATGCGTACCTGTAATGTGCCCTGTTAGCAGTTTTTTGCAATAAAATTTCTAATAAAGGCTGATATATAGTATTTCAGACACCACTGCCAACTACAAGGTTTATGATAATACACTTTTTAATGGCGGTCACTAAAACCAGACCAATGAAACTTCGTAGAATTGAATTTTATCGAGATCAAACGTCATCGTATTTCATATCGTAATTTTTTCTGCATGACACGGTTATCCATATTTCCATGATACGTTATCAAAAATTGGAATAGACATGATCCCTAGACTGCTGCAATACAGTGACCTGCATTGGATATTGGGTACCTGGGGTGTTTTTTATATTATGTTGATAGCTAATTTTTATGAACATCGGGTGCAAATACTATAGAATGACAATACGGGACACTCCTATGCTTTAGCATTGTGGATATTTGTGACAAGTACACTAGCGCCACCTCGCGTGAAATACTGACAACTGAGCGGGTAATTTGAATTGTATATTTACCTGCATATTCTTAATTTAGATATTTGGTTTACTATAGATGAATATAAAAACTTGTACATGACAAAACAGTGAAAATTTTCTGATTATATAGTTATAAATAGAATTTGTATCAACAATCAGCTTGAAACCTAAATGAATTCAGCATGAATAATTCTGCAAATTTCTCTTGCCCATAATTTTATTTTATCATAATTTAAAGTACTATCTTGAAACCGTCGTTAAACTACTATTTCAAGAGTAGGTATAGGAATATACTGAAAGCTGTTTCTGAGAATATTAAGTTACAATCTGTACTTACCTATAAATTATTGTTCTAGGTATAAATGGTAGCACAGTATTCAATTAATTATATCTCTACATGAAAACTGTCTTATTAATCTAATATTTTAAAATATGTAACTGATATACTTAGTACATAATTAAGAGATTGTGCAGATGAAAGGTGAGACTAACTCTTACTTCCGTGAATAAATTTATTATAGGGCTGAATCTGCTATTTCTACTTGTCTCTTTAAAAACTTGTCTTGGGAAAATAATTAAATGCCTTTACCAAGTTAAATAATTTTAAATGTGAAAAATGTGACAATTTAAGCCATACTGAAATAACAAAGGACACAGAAGAATATAGAAAACAGTTTTCTTATACCATTTATTATTAATGTAAAACTTTTTTTGGCTTCATATTTCTTTTTTTTTATGCACTGGAAGACAAGTCATGATTGAAGTCTTTCAACCATCCGTTTACGAAGTTTATCTATAAATAGGTACATGATGGTAAATACTACACAATAAATGATTTTCTGCTAACTGTACATATTGGCACAAAAGTGATTCTGAATTTGTCTTCTGCTTCAAATCACGTTTCGCCATCCTTTGGAAACCTATGAAATATCTTTGTTAGATTTAGCACGTTATAATTCGAACAATTATAGATTGCACACACCCAACCACTAACATTTATTGTAAAAAACACAGCTCAAACTTAATTATACACAGTTAAACACCAGCAATTGCTAGCGTTACACGTTCTCGAACGACGTAACATCAGTACTATCCGCTAGGGGCGCTGATATTCTTGAAACACGAAATCAGCCGGAGTGTCCTGTATTGTCATTATATAGTATTTGTCGGGAGTTAAACGAGAAAGTATTTTCATGCCGTAATTTACCTAATAGTGTGTCTGTAAACGCCAGAAACGGTTCTATCACCATCAATGCCTTGACTCCTCTTTAGACCTAAACCAAAACTATGTGACAGATGTGCATGTTTTTTTTAATTGCCGCTCTATTTTCTTCTATAAACAAATTGCACAAAACTACGAATTCGAAAATCATTCAGTAAAACACTTGTATGAAATTAAAGCAAATTGGGTACTACACATCATATCTTTATATTACACAGGGTGCGTCAAACTCGATGGCCTATTAGAAGTATCTAGAGAACGAGAAAAGGTATGAATTTGGAATTAAGGTTATATTCATATAAAGCCGTGGTCTTCATTTTAAACATATTTTTAACAATGCGATGTTGCCAGATACTCTCCTACCAAATACCAGCTCTGATTTTTCTAAAAGAGCACCCACTGGATTTTTATCTGTGGGGTAGAATAAAACAACTTGTTTACCTTACCCCCATTCGTACTAAGGAAGAACTTCAAAATCGAGTTAAAGGGGCACTCCTGTCTTCAGAGGCCTGTGAGATACAAGCAGCAACAACAGACCACGTGCAGAAACAAATTGTTCAATGTTTGAGAGTTATTGGAGGACGTTTCGAACAATTTAGTTATTGAGTCTTTCCTTTTGTTATGTTTATTTCTTGATATTTTATTTCACAGTGTTAAAAATTGCTTAAGGCGTTATAGATAATTAATTTATTGATTTATTGTTATTTTTCTTTATTCTAGAATAGTAATGTATTACTTTATTCTAGAATGCCAAGTTATTGCCACCTGTATTATTTTATTTAAAAGTCGTATCATATTCAACAAGTAAATAAAACAAAACTTTTTTGCATGAATTAATTAAATACATATTTGTTTCTTGCTTGCTATTTGCATTATTATGTTTTTTGCTAATAAATCCAAAACCGCTGAAAATAGGTACAACATCACATTATACATAGAGAATTAACGGATCCTTCGGTTTTCACTAAAAAATACAGGGTGTTCCATTTAAAATTTCCACATAACTTGCATTTTAATGTTCTACAAAAGGTATATTATATTGTGAACATGCTGTATGCATCAACTTAATTTGCATAACATTTTATGAGATAGCAACATAGTAAAGAACAACCGCCGAGAAATCAGGCCTCCAGCTATGCTGGTTGAAAACATTTTTTATTAAGAGGTGCTAGTTGCCAAATTTTTAAAAATAATAATTTGTAGTTCCTAAACTGCTCAAGATAGGTGAAAGATAGGTTTACAAAAAAGTCCCAAATGTGATAATATATAGGTGTTCTATTAGAAAAATCAGAGTTGCGATTTTCTAAGTGAGTATCTGGCCAAACCGCATTGTTAAAAGTATTTTTTCAGTTCAGTTTAGTAAGCTAGCTTCGGAATTTAATTTCATTAGCCACAGAAATTTTGAATAATATTTTATTGAATTATTTCTGTTTGATACCGATCATTCTAAAAATTACACTTAAAATATTTTAAACTTTTTTCTTACTCTTCTAGGTAGCTTCATATTATTTCTTTATTAGTGAATTTTCGTAGAAAAAATTCACTAATGGGGAGATCCCCTTGCAAATGAGCGCGAACTAGGAAACCTAGAACCCATATCCGAGGTCAGTTTCAATTTTTATATGTTTATATATATATATATATATATATATATATATATATATATATATATATATATATATATATATATATATATATATATATATATATATATATATATATATAGGTATCACACTGATAACTCAAAAAATAATGCGCCGATTTTGATAAAATTTGGCACGTACCTTCCTATTGTAAATGGCTTAGATAAGTTCGTTAGTCAGGAAAATAGGGTAAGGTTTTCCGGGAAAATTTTAGGTTCTCATTCGAAAAAAAAATTTATCTCAAAAAATAAAAAAAGCTATGATAACCAAATTAAGTAGGAGGTTTACGATATAATAGTAAACTACACACCAAAATTTAGATTTCTATGTTACAAAAAAAAAGTTATAATAAAATATTTTGTGCCAGATTATTTCTACGAAAATTCACTACCATAACGCACTTGCTGCGTCCAGGCTTTCATATAGTTATTTTTATCTTTTTTTTTTTCCTTTTTTTAATTTTGTTCTTTGCTTTTTTTATATATTTTTTTAATTTAAATATTTTTTAACACCGTTTTTTCTTTTTTTTTGAGTCTATATCTATATATTTCATTTTTTTAAAATTAATATGTATGACATCGACAGGGACTGCAATACTTACTCAGGGGTATATCAAAGCAAAGTATTTTTAAAATGAAGATATCGGCTTTATATGAACATATCCTTAATAACAAATTCCACCCTTTTCTCGTAGCATAGTTACTTCTAATAAGCCATCGAGTTTGGCGCACCCTGTATATTGTGGAACCGCCAACTGGAATAAATTAAATAGCTCAATTATTGTTCATATTTATAAAACAATTCCAAAACACGATAACTTTTGATTGAAAAATCACATCCTGCAATGTGAAAACGACATCGCTGCGTTCAACCCCCTTCAAATGACAGTTTCAACCCCCAAATTCATAAATGTGAAGTAGGGGATTGTAGGATCTCTCCACTCTTTAATTAAAAATTCTATGGTTTTAAAACTATTGCAAAAATTACCAGCAAAAAAAAGAAATTGATTTGATTGGCGAACTTCGCTACAACAAAAAAAATAATACCCAGTCGCGTTTCATTTTTAATAATGTCGAAAAATTAAAAGCACATCAGTGTTTTTTTATTTTTCAAATATTATTCAAATATTTTCTACGTTAAGATTGATATTAAGGAGATATTTGAAATGCATGTGTTGAACGTCTTGGCAGCATCCTAACCGCAGATAAAAATGTGAAGCGTGACTGACCCAATCGCAATCGTTATTCTTCTTATTAAGTCAGCTAAATAGCACGGTCTAGATTTGTAGATCATACTTTTCACATATCACCATAAGAAGAAGTCTAATACCGTAATATCGGGTGATTGTGCTGGTTATTCTAACGATCCTTGACTCCCTATCCACTGATTTGGAAATACTAAGTTGAGGTACTTCCGGGAATAGATTTGGTAATATGCTGGCGCTCCATCCTGCTGGAAGCATATCACATTATCTGGAACTTGGGGGTTTGCTCGATCAAGGCATAAGTTTGCCAAAGTTGGCATGACACTATTTTGGAACAGCGATAAATATTTATCTCCGCTCAGATTGCCATCAATGAGAAAGGAATTAATGACATGGTTTCCAACTTTTCGTGCCCAAACATTAACCTTTTCACGGTTTCACGAATAACGTCCTTTCATCCAGTGTACATTTTCTTTAGACCATTAGTGACAATTTTGATGATTAGTACAGAGGTGAAGTGTGAAACTGCAGTTATCAGACAACAAAACATATTCTAGTTGGCTAACATTGCTATCTAACATTTCCATCATTTGTTCACAAACAGAAGTTCGTCTATGAAAATCGTATTTCACGAGCTCCTTAGTTTGTATCGATTAATAGGGGTGGATTTTAATCTCTTTCAAAATTCAAATCATCGATGATTGGCTAATATCCAATCTTATGGCTGCTTGTTAACTCGAAGTATGTAGGTTTTTCTCGAGTTCGAGCAGTGCATTAGAACGTTTTTTGTGTCTGCCTTACATGTCCAAGCTCGCGAAATTGCTTTTTAGTGAATTTTCATTAAGAAAATTCACTAATAGAATGGTATCGATGGTGAGATTTTTGGAAAATTTCTTCAAATGAGCGCGAATTAGGGCCCCTTGAACCCAAATCCAAGGTCAGTTAAAAAGTTTATATATATATATATATATATATATATATATATATATATATATATATATATATATATATATATATATATATATATATATATCAGATCTCTCTGAGGCCTAGGGTTCAACACACTGAGACCTCACAGACGATCTCCAGCGAGATTTGGGGAGTAGGCAGATTGAGGCCCCGTAATCGAGCTACAACAACCCAACCTACCTTTATCCACCACTCTAAGGAGTAGGCAGATTGAGGCCTTAGAGTGTCCTTACATATTTCCTTTACCTACCTTTGTCCACCACTCTAAGGAGTAGGCAGATTGAGGCCTTAGAGTGTCCTTACATATTTCCTTTACCCACCTTTGTCCATCACTCTAAGGAGTAGGCAGATTGAGGCCTTAGAGTGTCCTTACATATTTCCTTTACCCACATTTGTCCACCACTCTAAGGAGTAGGCAGATTGAGGCCTTAGAGTGTCCTTACATATTTCCTTTACCCACCTTTGTCCATCACTCTGAGGAGTAGGCAGATTGAGGCCTTAGAGTGTCCTTACATATTTCCTTTGCCTCTTGAAAATGGCTCCAAAACAGGAGCCGAAACGTCGAGTTTCCATAAATTCTGGACGCGGTTTAACCCTAGAACCAAGCATGTCTCATATATATATATATATATATATATATATATATATATATATATATATATATATATATATATATATATATATATATTTGACGCTCAAATACTTTTAGAAAAAAATAACGCAATACCTTTTAAATTACTACAAATATTAAACTAAAACTTGACAAGCACATAGACATAGTAAAAAAAAGGTAAGATGCGTACTGGCAATTAGGCCATTGCTGACCCTTTTTGCTCATCTAAACTAACCTACCCTCCACCTTGAGCTCGATTTCAACGACGACAGTGATTTGAAAAATCATCCGCCGCCGGTGAGTCTCGAACCGTCGACCCCCGAGTCTGTATTGGAAAGTCATCGACTTTCCCGCACGGCCACGGAGACGCTACGTATGCATTGTACAAATGATCATACCTACCAAATTTTAACTCAATGGGTTCAGGAGATCTTGAGTTATAACTAAATAAAAAATAAATAAACTACTATATGAAATTACCTCTAAATGGATGCCTATAATGTTAGAGAAGGTCAGACAGATAAATCATTACAAGCAAAATCTCCAAATTAGGGTTTAAACGGACAGGCTACGAAAATATGTGACAATAAACAATTAGCGGAGTTGCCGTTTACGACAACTCTTATCTAAATGTGTAGATATCAGAAAAATGTAAATAAATAGAAATTTTAATGAAAGTGATTCAATTTGTTTAAAAGCAATCTAGAACCACGTCTTATTATATTACATTTATATTATACATATAAATATTAAGCTTCCTATTTTCACGGTATTTAAAAGCCATCTCCATCTCTCGAGTTTAATCTGACAACACCACTATTTGTGACTTGTTAGCTGACAGGAGTCATGAGAACAACGTGTACGTTCTGCGATTAACCTCGAATTCGACTCCGCTAATACCTTAGAATCTCATAATATAAAAAAACTACCTATATTCAAAGATTAATACAAATAGTAGGTAATTAATAACGCAACTTCTAATTTTAACAAGCTTTAACGAATGCCTTCAGGCGACGACTGTGACTGTAGTATATTATGATTCTAACATCCAATCAAACAAATAAGAAAATATTGTGTACATCGGATTCAGGTTCTTAATCTATGCATGTCGGTACTGAAACAAAATTATTTGAAGAAGAAATATACCTACATCAAACTAATATAAGTATAATACGTAGGGTACCTAGGTACTTATGGTTTCTTTACTCTTAGATTTTACGGTTTATGGAACATTTGAAGTAGGTACATGAAACTACATAATATAATAAAGCAGTTTAACTTACATATATAATCAGATGTACAGTGTAAATTATTACAATATTAATTTCAAAATTTTGTATTGTTTATGTTTATTTCATTTGCAAAAAGTCTGGGTACAGTAATAGTAAATAAGTGTTGGAAAGAGTTAAGGTGTAGCAAGTGCGTTATGGTAGGGAATTTTTGTAAAAGTATTTCAAATAGTGCTAGCTCGATTTCCCATTAAACTAGAATCTACAGTTTTGCTACATAGTAAAACCCATATAACGAAACTGGTTCGATTGAGTTGACTAAAATGGATCATCCAAGCGATTAATAAGAAAAAAAACCTGCCACGTTTATAATTTAACATGTACATTCTTTTTGGAAATAAAAGTTAAACTTTCGGTAAATTTGCAGTTGCAAAGGCGACTTCTAGAAAAAAATTCAGAAGCATGCTTAGAACCTTTTCTGCATTCAAAAACTACAAGAAAATTTTCTTGCGAACGGCCACTAAGAAAGTTACAGGACTAGGAGAGAATGGGGGTTCGGGGCAGGGAGGACGATACAAAGGAAATGTGAGCGGAAAGTTCGAAGAAATAAGCTACTTTTTACCCATTTTGCAGCCATGCTTTCTTAAAATCCTGTTTACTTCGCCCAAAAGCCTTATTCACAGCAGGTCCCTCAACTTTCTTGGGGATTGTTTCGAAGAACTTTAACTTGTTTATATTGTTCTTGTTTATACATATGGGTGGTTGTAGCCATGTAGAAGGGGGAGGAGATCTTCCGTGAGGAAGCCGCGAACCCAGAATTTAAATTTATTTTTAAATTGTTAACTGGTTTTATTTAAGGCTAGATTTATTATCACCACATTTAGAACAGTATACCGGTTTCGCTGTAATTAGAGCTCATTTTATTTGCTCAAAATGTTTTCCCAAAAGGAATTTTAGGTTGCCTTGTTTGTCAGTCTCACGTAGAGAACTACAATATTTTATCATTTAAAAAAGTATGTATACAGCAACAGTTAATAAGCAATGAAGAGGGTCTGACTGCAGCAAGTACGTTGTGGTAGAGAATTTTCGTAAAAAGATTTCAAATCTGATAACTCAAGTTCCCATTAAGCTATAATCTTCAGTCTTGCGCCATAGTAAAACCTATGTAAAATACCTTTTTGGTTGTTTTGTTTGCAAAAACTAGTTCGATTAGGTTGACTTAAACAAAACCGTCCAAGCAATGAATAAGGAATAATACCTGCCATATTGCTAATTTGACACGTACATTATGTTTGTAAATAATTATTTTTTCTCTGGAAAACTTTTGTAACTAATGAAGTTTGTAACACAATTTTTTTTAAGCGACTTGCAGTATTTACATATATGTACCAAATTTTAATTTTCTAGCTCCATAGAAAGCAGAAATTTCTTCAAGTAATCGCTTACTGGAACCTATAAAACCAATCTCCAAGATTCATATAAATTTAAAGAATTTGTTTTAATAATATACCTTATTAATAGTGTATAATTGCTATGAAAATTCACTACTATGATGCACTTGTTGCGTCCCGAACTTTTTTTAAATAAGCGAGAAACTTTGATCTGTGTTTGTGTTTTATCTGTGTAACTAATCTTCTGTAGAATGGTTATTTTGTGCATCACTGTTAAACAAACCAGTGAGCAACTGACAGCCACTGTCATGCGATTACAATTACACAGCAAGTTGCTAAGGCGTTTAAACAAAACTAACATTGCCAACTGTGAAGAATGTTAACCACTTTTATATGTCTTCTTTTTAATTTATACCGTCCAAAAAAACTGAGATTCTTTTTGCCTGCTTTCTCATTATGAAGAATGAAACGCGATTAGTTAATAATTTTTGAGTGTGTTAATTCTTTTAGCTATTAACATACATTTCTTATACTCATCTACTCTTTCCATTATTAGTATCAGCCTGTAGATGATGGGCTTCAAATTTTTGCAAGTATTTATTTTTTAGGTCAAAATAAATGTGAAATCATCCAACAGGTTGCAAACTTCCCTAGAAGAATCATCTAAAACGTCTACCACGAACATGAGTAGAAACGATCTTACGTCTGTTTCTAATCTGTAGTTGAATAGACATTCTTGCCAAGACTGGCAAGGAAACAAGAAACTCAAAAGCAAACAACAACCCCTGTATATGCCGAATACGTTATCAAATATTGTAATGCATGCAGTTTGCAACTGTATGTCCTGTGGTACACTCTGGTGGTCGCAAATCGCATATGCTACTATGTAAATTAGAAAATTGCAATCTCTTGTATATGGAGATGTGCCCAGCACGATCTTGCTTTCTCTCTCTTCATTTCTACTTATGCTTATATTACAGCTTTTCCCACCACGGAATATAAATATCTATATTAAAATTCAAGAAAAGAAAAACCAAGAATAAAAGTAAATATGAGTAAAGTGCATTTGAGGTTCCGTTCAAATATGTTTTATAAAACCCTTTATGTTATTTTTTAACATAATAAAATATAATATAATAAAAAATATAAATAAAAATTTACTCTAACTAAAACAGCAGCGCATATATCGCTGGATGTTAGCGTAATATACATTTTTTCGCATAAATACTGCAGTACTTCTAACCAGATTTGAGTACAATTGTTTGTTTTATATCAGTTTTTACCTAGCAAAACTATGTATTAAGTGACTGGCAAAATTATGTTGTTTGAAGAAGCATACGACCTATTTTATCTATTTACCCAGACTGTTTCTCCAGCTTCGTAAAACTATAGCTTTCAACATGAAGATTTTTGCATGAAAACAACATTTATTTAATTGGATAGACCAAAGCAAAACCACTTTGGACTAAGGGGCCAAAAAGTACTAAAACATAAAGGATTAGTTTGTACAAAAAAAAAAAAAATTGGGACGCAGCAAGTGCGTCATTGTAGCGAATTTTCATAAGAATTGTACACTATTATCATACGGCATACTAGTAAATCTAATACTTTAAACTTACACAGACATTGAAGATCGATTTTAGAGGTCCTAGTAGACACATTTAAAGAAATCTTCTGAAAGTGTTACCATCGATATCTCTCTATTATCAAAAAAATCTTGTGTTCTAACTCCTTTTGGGAAAAATACCCAAAACTCAATATTCTATATAATTAAATTTTGATATATGTGTAGATAGTGTAAGTCTCTTTAAAAGAAACTTGTATTACAAATTTCACCAAAGTTATACAAAAGATTTCCAGAACAAAACTTAATTCATATTTAGAAAAGTAAAGTATCTGCCAAATTATAAACGTAGCAGTTATTTTTCCTTAGTAATCGCCAGTATGATTTCGTTTTAGTTAACCTAATCACACCGGTTTTTTCAATATCAACAATAACAAAATTATAATTTGAGACTCAAAGGTGACAAACTTATTCAGGTGTTTCAAACAAAAATGAGATTTTGTTCAAAACGTATGAAATCCGTGCACTATTGTTTCTCCAAAAGTCAAAATAAAACATAAAAAACATACATTCATCAAGCTGGATTTCATCGCATAACCTTCTGCTTAGGAGGCAAGCGCGATGCCCCCGGCGCCATCTAAGTATAATTCAACTAACGTTTTATTTGCTTGATATTTTAGAGCGGCTTCATGCCCGGGATATTATATTCAAAGTATACGTAACAATGAATTACAGAATTAGTAGAATTACCATTGAAACACATCCCACGATTGTTTCGGTCTTATATGACGTCTTATGTTTAATGGTTAAAGGAAAAATTAAAGGCTTTATGCCACCAGACAGACTGATTTATTCTCAAAACCCTACGCGTTTCAACACATTAACGTTCCATCTTCAGGGGTTTAGACAAAATTCCTGTTTTAATTACAGAAAGATACTGTATGAAAAATTGCCAAGGTTTGGCTTCATCCATTGTCCTCAATATACCAAACGGAAACTGCGAAAACCAGGAAAGCAGGAACATCACAAGACTTGAAGAAAGCCAGAGGATGAATGAAAAAGACGCTTGTTTTTTGGTCGAATTTCTTTCTGGTGACATCATTTTGTTCGTTTTTTAAGAAATTCGAAAAAACAAGCGTCTTTTTCATTCATCCTCTGGTTTTCTTCAAGTCTTGTGATGTTTCTGCTTTCCTGGTTTTCGCAGTTTCCGTTTGGTATACTGATGACAATAGATGAAGCCAAACCTTAGCAATTTTTCATACAGCATCTTTCTGTAATTAAAACAGGAATTTTGTCTAAACCCCTGAAGATGGCACGTTAATATGTTGAAACGCGTAGGGTTTTGAGAATAAATCAGTCTGTCTGGTAGTATAAAGCCTTTAATTTTTCCTTTAACCATGTCAAACCCAGACGTTATGACGTTCAGAAATAATATGTCTTATGTTTAAGTTCAAAGATAAAAGAAATTATTTTAGAATCATTTTTAAAGAGACTTGGCTTGATTTAGTTTACATTTCTACTATATTATACGACAGCATAATATATATATATATATATATATATATATATATATATATATATATATATATATATATACATATATATATATATATATATATATATATATATATATATATATATATATATATATATATATATATATATGCTGCGCTAAAACTATATTTGATGCCGTTCATAAAGCTACAAATATAGTGTCTTTTAATAATTGATTGAGTCCCCCAGTTAAATAACAATCACTTGGCATTTTTTTTATTTCATGTCGTCTGTCATTTTCCATAAATGCGGCCGAGATTTCACGATTGTTGGAACGGGTAGTAGGTTTTATGCCTGGTACATATTTTGTTTCGTGACGTTTGGTTACGTTGTTACCACAGTGCTCTCGAACTGTAGCCGTCGAGGTCTCCCCATATTACACCTCGATTTTTATTTGTGAGGAATGATCAAAAATAAAGTTTATAAAACTAAGCACAGAAATCGAGATAAACTTTGTGGCAGAATGAGGCAAGCGTGTCATGAAATTAGCATCCCAGAACTTAGTCGAGTAGCTAGATTAGGTTAGATTGTGAGTGGTCCATATCGGTCCCTCCACCGCGACCATAAGGTCTATTGTGGCTTAGTCGAGTAGCTAAGTAGTCGTAAGAGAATCGAAAATGTATTCGGGTAGACGGTCGAGAGGGATCACATTTGGTATAAAAATTTAATATTGTTATCACTTTTTCCAGAATTTAATGAAATGACAGCATTCTCAACCAGATTATTATTTTTTTTTTTTTATGTCAACAACACACGACGAGGGCTTACAGCCTAAATACTATCGTACCGTGGGTGTTGACAAGGAGGAAAGAGGCAGCTTGTTAATTCTGGACTTGAAGGTTTGGAGGTTCGGAGGAGAAGGAAAAACATGTGCCGGCAAGGAATTCCACAACTTGGAAGTCCTCGGGACAAAAGAGCGGGCATAACAAGATGTTATATATCTGGTGACCTGGACATTAAAAGGGTGCATTCGCTCTGTTCCCCTGGTAGATCTGCTGGGGGCAGCAGGTGGGGGAATTATGGAGGAAAGCTCCTCTGAGCAGTGCCTGTGCAGATATCTATAAAAGAGAGAGAGGTCACCAACGGCACGTCGGTGGGCAAGGGATGGAAGCCTTTGGGTGAGGGTAGGGTCACCGATGAGACGTATAGCTCTCTTTTGAATGGAGTCCAGGATAGCGAGTGTAGAAGCGGCTGCTGCACCCCAGATGTGGGAGCAGTATTCGAGGTTTGGCCTTATTTGTGAAGTGTATAAGGTATAGAGATTAGTTGGTGAAAAGTATTTGCGAGCCCGGAAGAGGAAACCCAATTTTTTAGCAGCCGCTTCTGCAATTGATGTAACATGTTGGTGCCAATTAAGATTTCGATCCACAGAAATGCCAACAAGAGAAAAGGACTCATTACTTTGAATAACTTGGTTGTTCATTGTGATGGGTCTAGGGCTGCTGTATCTCTTGTGAGAAAGAAAGCAAGACTTAGTTTTGGTGGGGTTGAATTGTACAAGATTTCTACTTCCCCAGTCTAATATTTTTTGGAGGTCTACGGAGACAGAACCCTCCATGAGTCTGCGATCCTCATCTAATTGGGCTAAAGATTAAAATTGAATTATATTTTTATCTGTCTGAGAATGCTGTCAAGCAGCGAAACTAGTCACAGAAACGTTGAAGAACATCCGAGAACATCTATAATTCATAAGGGCCTCTTGCTCCGGTTAGCATACGCGCTGGCTGCGCCCTTCACCTACAGAAACGATACCCAACAGTGAAGCCAGAGAAGTAGTCTCCAAGTCTGTATGTAGTGCTATTTATTTTACTGAAATATTTGAAAACATGCCATAATTAAATTGCTAATTTGTTAAATTATTACTTTCCCTGGCACTCTCATTATTAAATTAAAAATAAAACTTGTAATAATTTTGTGTAGGGTCAAAATAATGAAAAAAACAAAAATGCGAATTTTATTGTTAAACTTGATACATGGGGTTAGAATAATATTCTAAACAACATTTTCTAATTTTTTTTCATGTCTAACGTAAAGCAACATATGGATAATTGAGCCTGTTTGTGAATTTGTGGTAGGCTGTGTTTACATTTCAGATTTCAGTTAGGTACCCTAAAAAATGTAACCAATCAACCTGTATGGCTATGCAAAAATTGAAATATGTATTCCTTCAAATGATGAAAATATAGGGGTGTTTTCGTCTTAAATGCGACACACTGTATATGGTACATTATTTCTACTATATAGGCTGGCCACATAAAAACAAAACAGGCGCGTTTTACGGCACTTATCGTGATTTTGATGAAAGTCGCTCGAAGTAAATTTTGCACCTCCGTAGAGCGGTGGTGCAACCCACTTCTAAAATACGTAATGACAGGGGTGGTCAAGTAGCACATCATTTTAGAACTGTTGTAAATATCTTTATAACGGTGCCTTCTTTTTTGGAATTTGTAGCAGTGGCTTGTGAGAAATTGACTTCTATAGGTAAGTAACTCATTTACCAAAAACTGACATGTCAGTTTATTAGATGTTGAAAATTTCGACCACCAGCCTCTATAAAACAGTACAAGTGTTGTTCAAAAGAACGGTGCACACACTGTATTCCAAAATATCACACAATCATCAATAAAAACTCACATTGCTCTACCTAACACTAAACACCATTAATTACACATAACACACAGGATAGTCCAACAGTTCGTTCAAATTCAATATCGCCTTTATTATTCAATAATAAAAAAAATTCTGGACGCAGCAAGTGCGGTATGGTAGTGAATTTTCATTAAAATGTTTTTATTGCAAATATGTGTTTTCTTTTTATTTAAGAAAGCAGGCATCAATTTTGGTTACCAGTAAAACCTATATAGTAAAAACAATGTGCCATGTTTCATAAAAATAACTTTATTTTGTGAAAATGTACAAAATTTTCCAAAAGTAAACTCAAAGTGTTCCCGGAAAAACTCGTTTCTTAGTCAACCTTATAGGTTAATAGCAAATTGGGCTATTCAAATATGAAGCATTTGATCAAAATTCGCTACGATAACGCACTTGCTGCATCCAGAATTTCTTTTCTTACAAACATGCATTATATTTCGATGGAAAATGCAAAAATGCAATAACATAAGGCGTGTTTGATTAAAAAAAAAGAAAATTTGTATCACCAACGACTTATGGGCCAGCCTGTGATTGTATAAATATTTTTTTAAGATGTAGCTCAAGACATCCTATAATAAATATATACAAATTTTTTTCATATCTTGTATAATAACGGATATATTGAGCTTTATTAATTTTTTACGAAAATTCGACAAAAATTATATACCATTAAACGATAAACTCTATAGCTAAGACTACTGACAAAGCATCAGAGAAAGGGTATATTTAAAAGGAATTTTCTGGGAACATTTTAGTAAAATGAAGAACAATGACGGTTGAAACTAAGACTTCGGGGTTTGTAAAACATCCTTCTTGACACATTTGATTACCATAGCCCGTATTAGATTTAAGTTATTTGCCTAAATGTTGCCGATTTTGACGTTTTAAATCGCAACTGTGACGTTTTGAGGAAAACCCCAATTTATTTTTCTTTAAATGCCTAATGACTTTTTGTCTTTTGACCTACATAGCTAAATTTTGGTATATGTTATATTTAAGTTTTCTTTTCTAGTTTTTTTCTTTTTATTTGAGGAACATTTTTTCTTCCTGCTTTTGTATATTGGTAACAATACATTCTTTAAGGAATATGTCGCAGTTGAAACGAGCTGACATTTGAAAGTTTTCTGAAATAATAAAAGGAGGTCAGAATAAGTGCTAGGTTTTGAGAAGTAGTGACCGTAAATTTGAATATAATTCTTCATATGACGATTAATAATCAAACCGCAATGAGTCTAGATAGGAAACTGTATACAGGTGTTTCAAAAATAAGACATTGTTATTATTACTATTATTTATTTGCTGAAAATTATGCATATGTCAGTACAAGAAAGTCCTAGGACTTGTATAGTATTTAATGACAAAATTTAATAAGAATATTCCAAAACATATTTGACACCTTTCTTTCAAAACATCAATCACTTCTAATTTTGACATACCAAATAACATAATTTTCTCCATCTCTTTTCCTTCTTAACGTATTAGTCAATACTTTTATTTTAAAGTAATCTTGACAATACCATTCGAGCTTCTGACCTGAGATTACTTTTTGTTCACTCCATTATTACATTAAATTTTATGATTTAGCTAGAGGAAAAGTGACAACCAAATTTCAACTGACAGTATAATAAACTCACCACAAAAAATGTACCTTTTTTATTAAAAAAAACACCCAATATATCTGTAAATACTGGTTTTAGGTATAGGGAATACTTCACGAAACTGAAAAAACATTTCTTGATGTATCGAAATTGATTATAATATACAGGATGTTCTATTTGAATTTCTCGATAGAAATTAACGGCAATATTTTTACTCACCCTGTATACTGTTTCCAAGGATTTCTTTCTGTATTGATTGAAGTTGAAAGAGGAACACTTTTTCAGATCTTTGGCATAATAGAGTGTTGCATCCTGACATATTAATGAAGATATAGACCGTCAAATGTGCCTCTGATGTTTTAGTAAAGTGGCCATAACTTTTGCACGACTCAGTATATACCCCAACAACTATAGACTGTATGAATCGGTGAAACAAAGGAATTCAAAAATGAAACAATATACAGGATGTATCATTTTAAAAAAGTGAAGATAGGGTTGTATCTAACTTTTTTTATTATTATTGAATAATAAACGAGACATTGAACTTAGACGCACTGTTGGACCGCCTTGTATATTTGACGTTCCTGATTATTGTTTGTTTATTATTATACGCTCTATAAAAGCAGCTTATGTACCAAATTTCACATAAGTAACTCTAATATTTTTAGCTCTAGGTGCGAGGCGTGGGCGATCAATTAGGCATTAACGCATTAAGCTAGAACACTTAAATCGGTTAAGACACTCTTATACGTTATACAATACATTGTACATATATACATATACATACATTATATCCTTTATACAAAATACAAAGTAAACTACTGTAATTCACTTTATTATCAAATTGTTATAATCTTAAGTGTAAATAGTGTTTGTACATACAAAATAGTAGTTAAATAAAAATGTTAGTAAATAATCCTAGACTGTTAGTGTTGTTAACCAACCCTCAAGTACATGCAACCAATTAGTGTCGCTCGTCAACCCTTGGTCCTTCGAGCAGGATAAAACGATCGATTAATCGAAAATCGTGATTTTTCGCATCGCAGAAATTAATAAAAAATCGGATAATCGCTTAATCGACTTTCTAGAATATCTGCGATGTGAAAAATAGCGTTTTTCGATCAATTGATTAATAGAATAATCTAATAAAACTGATCAATAAACGGGCGAACAGAACACTGAATTAGTGAATGCTTGATAATTATTCCTCAAGTAGTAAATGTACAGGTGTCCACGAAAAGGTAGTTTGTTTCTGATTAGTTGAGATAGAAAGTCCGTGATTAAACCTGTGCATAATTTTAGGCTTAGTCTTAGTAATGCCTTTCACAAAAGAATTGAATTCTCACGCGTTACGCAATTATTTGTACAAAACTAATAACGAGAGGATGATATAAAAAATAATATTCAAAATTATATATTCCTATAATTTTGACATATCACGTGGATAAGAAAAAATGCTGAATTCAAATTCGAAATATGAAAAAATCAAATATGGCTGCCATAACGAAATCAAAGTTAATTAAAATATTTCATTATGCAATGAATCAAAAAACTATTCACGGAAGTATGCCTGAAAGATTTTCAAATAGTAGTTTAACAAACTGCTGGAACAATTTTAATTTTTTTAAATAGGGCAGTTACAACTGTTACAGTTACTTTTAGGTGTAGGTAACTATCACTGTAGTTACTTACGCCTACAAATTTAATTGTTTTCTCAACAGCATGTTACTAAGCATAAAGTTCTGCTCTTGTTTTTTGTAAAATTAAAATATTTATTTAATTTAGAATCAATATAAATTTTATTGAAAATGGTATAATTTTACAGGGCTTCTTCTCTTTATTATTATTGCAAATCGCAAATTTACAATTAAAGCTAATATTTGCTTTGAACTATGTTCTGCTGTGTTTAGTGAACAGTTGAATATCGAATATGCAATTTAACGAAAAAACAATTCATCGAAAAAGAATAATCGACTATCTTGAAGTTGTATTAATCGATTAATAAAAAACGGAAGACCGACCATCGGAAAAAATAAAACAATCTATTAATCAACGTCAAAAATCGAATAACGGTTATTTACATTTTCGATTCTTCCCGAAATCGATCAATTATAGTTTTCGTAATTTTTGCCAGCCCTAGTATAGACTGCATCAGAGACATTTAAATCTGCTATAACATATCAGTTTTCCCTAAAAATAAGTAATAAAAAATCTAGACGCAGCAAGTGTGTTATGGCAGTGAATTTTCATAAAAATATTTTTAATTACAAATATATCGCTCTAATTCGAGCAGGCATCAATTTGGTTACCGGTATAACCTATATAGTAGAAAAAATGTACCATATTTTATCAAAATAACTATTTAAAAATGTACAAAAATGTTCCAAAAACAAATTTTAAATGTTTCTGAGAGAACTGGTCCCCTAGCCAATGAACCTTAGGTTAATAGCAAATTGAGTTATTGAAATTTGAAACATTTAATGAAAATTCGCTACCAAAACGCTCTTGCCGCGTTTAAACAAAAATTTTTCGAAAATAAAGTTAAATGTTGGTTTCCTAACCAACAAAACTTACGTTAATAGCAATGAGTTATTGAAATTTGAAAGATTTAACTTACCAAAACGCACTTACTGCGTCCAGATTTATTTCTTACAAACATGCATCATATTTTGATAAAAAATGCTAAAATGCAGTAACGAATTTGTTCTACGAAAATTAGCTAAAAATTATAGACCGTTAAACCATGAAGTTCACTAAACCTACAGCGAAAGCATCCACTTAACTAAACCGACAGCCAATGCATCAGAGAAAGGGTCTATTTGAAATAAATTTTCTGTAAATATTTTAGTAAAATGAATGTCAATGACGGTTGAATCTGAAACTGAAGAGTTCGGAGAACACTCTTCTTGCAACATTTTCTTTTCAAAATCCGTATTTGTTACACGTTCTGTGCCTAAACATTGCCAATTTTGACGTTCTAAATTGCGAGTTTGACGTTTTGAGGAAAACTCTAAAATTTGTTTCTTTAGCTGCACGTAACTTTTTGTCCTTAAACTGAGAGACCTAAATTTCGGTACATGGTTTACTCTTTATAATGCAAATACACGTACCAAATTTGGTTGCCTTCACTTTCTTATTTCCGGAGATATAAATTTTTTTAGAAAGAAAATACAAAATTTTCCACGAAAACCTGGTCCGATTTTCCTGGCCAACAAACATATCCAAGCCACTTCCTAAAGGATCGAAAGATCGATCCATTATTTTTTGAGTTATCAGTACAAAATACATATATATATATATATATATATATATATATATATATATATATATATATATATATATATATATATATATATATATATATATATATATATATAAACACACAATAAAAGAAAACTTGAATCACCAATATATATATATATATATATATATATATATATATATAAACACACAATAAAAGAAAACTTGAATCACCAACGACTTATGGACCACCTGTAATTATAGAAATATTTTTTTAAGATGTAGCTCAAGACACCCTATAATTAATGTATTTTTTTTCGTATCGTGCATAATAACGGATATATTGAACTTTAAAGATTTTTTACGAAAATTCGACAAAAATGATATACCATTAACCGATAAACTCTATAGCCAACACTACTGCCAAATTATCAGAGAAAGGGTCTATTTGAAATGAATTTTCTGATAATATTTTAGTAAAATGAAGGACAATGACGATTGAAACTAAAACTTCAGGCTTTGTAAAACATTCTTCTTGAGACACTTTCCTTCCATAGCTTATATTAGTTTCAGGTTCATTGTCTAAATATTACCAATTTTGACGTTTAAAATCGCGACTTTGACGTTTTGAGGAAACCCCAAATTTATTTTTCTTTAAATGCCTGTAACTTTTTTGTATTTTAACCTACAGAGCTAAATTTTGGTACTTATCTGTAATGATGTAAATGCGCGTATGAATTTGGTTGCCCTTACTTTGTTAATTCCGGAGATATAATTTTTTTTCGATTTTTTTCGAAAGAAAACACAAAATTTACCGGGAAAACCTCGGCGGATTTTCCTTGCTAACGAACTTATCCAAGCCACTTGCGAAAGGAAAGTACTCACCAAGTTTTATTAAAATCGGCACATTATTTTTTGAGTTAGCGGTGTGACACATAAATAAATAAATATATATATATATATATATATATATATATATATATATATATATATATATATATATATATATATATATATATAAACATATAAAGTCTGAAACCGACCTCGGATTTGGGTTCCAGAGGTCCCAAATAGCGCTCATTTGAAGAAATTTTTTTCAAAATTCAAAAGTCGGGATCTCCTCAATAGTATTGCTACGTTATTGTTATCGGTTCGTCTGTTTTTTAAACATTGTAGCTAGGTCGACATTTTATTATGTTGCTGGTCTGTTACAGTCTCTGTGTATACTACTAGGTTTGCATTCCAACATAAAGAACAGCAACCAAAACAAACATTAAAACGTTAATTGTTGGAATCACCACAGTTTTTGGTTTTGAACGATACCTTGTAAATTATAACAATAAAGTTTGTTTCGTTGTTTCACTCTTTAAAATGTAAAACGTATTCAGTGCATCCGTATCTAGATGAAATTCCATTTACCTGCAGTCTACCACAGGGAGTAGACAAGGTAACATTTACAATGAAAATGAGTTTGCTCATGACATTGTGAAATATGGTTTTCATTTATTTTATTTCCGTAAAATACTAACTGAAATATTTGCTTTTCTATTAAAAATTATAATTATTTCTTTTTCGGTAAATGCAAATGAAAATTTTTCTGCATTTATATAAATAAACTTGAATTCATTAAGTTAAATCTAAAAAAAGCCTGGACGCAGCAAGTGCGTTATGGTAGTGAATTTTCATAGAAATGATCTGGCCCAAAATATTTTATTATAATTTTTTTTTCTTGTAACATAGAAATCTTAATTATAGTGTATAGTTTACTTTTTATATCATAAACCTACCTACCCAATTTGGTTATCATACCTTTTTTATTAAACATATAAAAATTGAAATTGATCCCGGATATGGGTTCTAGGGGTCCTAGTTCGCGCTCATTTGCAAAATTTTTTTCAAGATTCAAAAGTCGGGATCTCCCCATTAGTGAATTTTTTCTACGAAAATTCACTAACAGTGCTACAAATAACTTTAATGAACACAAAATATACCTAATTATTAGCAAGTGATTTAAGTGGACGTAAAAGAGAAAATAGTGTGCAGGTAAGTGGATACGCCACTAATGAAAACGAGTGTTTGTCTGCTACACGGAGTGTCCGGGTTCGAATCCAGGTGGTGACAGTTTCTGTCACTGTGTGTTGGGTGTCTGTCCGTTGTGTCTTTTCTATGTAACCTCCCCCCGCACAACTTGATCAGAGCGCCTGGACGGGAGGCTGTCATATATGTGGTGTCATTATGAAAAAGTCTGGACGCAGCAAGTGCTATGGTAAATGTTTTTAATGTCAAATATGTAATTTTTGCATGAAAGGCATGAACTTTGGTAGATAGTGTAACATTTATAGTAGGAACTATGTACAGGGTTAATCATTGTAAATTACCCACCCCTTATTATCGTTATTATTGCCTACAAAAAAAAAAGAAAAAAAGATGTGTAGTTATGACTGAATTTTATTAAAATACTATTAAAAGTACAGTGGTGTGCAGATTTCAAGGGATACAGAAAATATGTTTCTTAGATGGGATACCCTGTATATTATTAAATTTTTTAATGACCTTTCTTTCCTGATTTCAAAAACATACCATGTGTTACCCCTATCTTGTAGCCTTTTGGAGTTATTAAACGTCGAATATCTTAGTTTATACAGTTACTGTAAATATGGAAAAGTTAACAGTATTAAAGTAACCTTTGAAAATGGCAGCTGCTATGTTTGATAAGTGACATATCTTTAATGAAATAGTCAAAATGGTTTACAGTGAGGAAGAAAAAGTCGAAATATTTACTTGTTGTATACAAAATACAAAAAATAAACGCGCAGTAACAAGAGCTTATAGGGTGTTGTATCCAACACAATCAGAAAATATGTTAAAAATATTTACCGAAAGGTGAATAATACCTCTAGATTTGGTAGAAAAAAGCGTGTGGTTCAAGTAAACCAGGAAGAGCAGCTAGATATACTGCTTCATTTCGAAGGTAAGTCAATCCATATTTGTTCACGAATTGACTCCTTCTAAATATTGTATTATTTTTTTAAAAATCGTGACATCGTGGTTTGGCAAAAATGTCATATTTTATTTAAAAAAGCGACAGCTCTTTATTGCCTTACTTAAACCTTGATGTTTTTACAATACACTACACCTTTATTCTAAAATTTGTATTGGGCCGTTCATCAAGCTATATATATATATATATATATATATATATATATATATATATATATATATATATATATATATATATATATATATATATATATATATATATATATATAGTGTATTTTGAAAATTTATTGAATCCTCTACTTAAAACACAATCACTTCACGAATTCTTAATTTCATATCATCTGTCATTCTAACTTCGGAATTCTGGACAAACGATTTGCCTAATGAAAATTCACCTAAACTTATTCAAACGTTTATGGATAGGGCCTGTCTTTAGAAGATAAATTTAACTTATACCGGATGGATTTTACAAGCAGATTTGGGAATTTACGCTAACATTACCATTATTGACATTTGACGAATCAGGAACGTAAACAATGCCAAAAACATTAACACAGTAAACAACTTCTTGTTTCTAGCAAAAAGTCCATAATAACTTTTAACATGACATTTATCACATGGCAAATATATCAAATTTTAAACATAATATTACAGATACAAGGTAATAATCAGGTATTTATGACTTTTAAGAAATATATTTTATTAAGGTACCAAGTTATTAGCTCCAAATAACATAAAATTTTATAAAATAGAGACTATGCACAACCAACTAACAATTTTGTTAATTGCCAGCCCTGGTCCATTTCTTCCCTAATATAGGGACAATGTACGAATATGTAAGGATATATGTATTCTCACCACAATTAGAACCAGAGACCGGTGTTACTAGAAGCCGTCGTGACAACATACTACTTGGTTCCGCAACGAGATGGCGACTCCTGTCTTACATCTCACTATGTGCTGTGAGGTTGGCTACCATAGCCATACTACTTTATAGGTGTTTTCTCGCTGCAATTGGTAAACCGATCATCTGGTTTTTTGTGTACCTCTTTTCCAGATCCGAATTTAAAATGCCAGCGAAACAAAAGACCAACAATATAGTTGAAAATTCAAATGTCAGATAACAAAGGCTCACCATAACTTATATTATACTTAAGGAACTGGTGGCTACCCACTGCAAATGCAATGTACATGTTTTTGATCAATAAAGAGTTATTATCATCATCATCATTATTATTATTATTATTATTATTATTATTATTATTATTATTATTATTATTATTATTATTAATTAGTATACCGTACTGACGAGCTCCAGTTAGAGCGAAACCGGTCTGCGGTTCTAATTGTGGTGAGAATTAATCTAGCCTCAAATAAGAAAACTTTACAAATATCCTTACAATCTTTTCGGATATTCAGTGATATAGAACCATTAAAAGATCTTGTTAAATTATAAACTAAATAGAAAGATCAGTAGTTTCCGAAGGCAATTGTTTATTTGCAGAACAATAGGATGAACCGACTTTTAATGCCACGCCACTGACATCAAAAATTTAACTACCTCCAAATAACAACAATATATATATATATATATATATATATATATATATATATATATATATATATATATATATATATATATATATATATATATATATAACCTCGGTGGTTCAGGGTAGGGCGGGGAATCGAATACGAATAATTCGAATATTCGAGTATTCGAATGCGAATTATTTCAAAGAGAGTGTATTCGAATATTCGAATACTCCACGAATATTCGAATACCCCACGAATATTCGAATACTCGAATAATTCGAATAGTCGTGAAGCTTTCGGAACGAATATTCGAATACACAAACGGATAAATTCCCAGCACTACTCAAAGGCACCGGCACCAATATTGGCAGTTCTGTCCTGTCTATGTGTAATCGTGCGAATGCTTTTGGGTCTTGGATAAAATGGTTAATAACTCAGCAACGCATGATTTTTGAGTATCAATTGTGCTATACCGGTGAACTCGGAAGGAAATGTTGCATTCAAATAGGTAACAATATACAGAATGTTCTGTTACAAAATATATAATTTATATCGATAACTGCGGCGAATGGAATGTCGTTATTGGCATCATAAATTACTAATATGTACACCATCTACTTTAAATTATAAATTAGCCTTTTTTCTAACTAAGCACATTATCAGCTTAAAACGCAAATACACAGGATGCAGATTTATTTATTTATTTATTTATTTATTTATTTATTTATTTATTTATTTATTTATTTATTTATTTATTTATTTATTTATTTATTTATTTATTTATTTATTTATTTATTTATTTATTTATTTATTTATTTATTTATTTATTTATTTATTTATTTATTTATTTATTTATTTATTTATTTATTTATTTATTTATTTATTTATTTATTTATTTATTTATTTATTTATTTATTTATTTATTTATTTATTTATTTATGTACTTGCAAATAACGTAAATATGACTAAAAACCTAACTTCTGTTGTAATAAGCAAAATGAAACAGACATTATAATCGTCATAAATTTTTCTAAAATAAACAATGAAAAATTTCCGGAATTATTTGAAAGTTTAGAATTAAATAGATAATGTTCTAGGAAACAGAGGCAGATTCAAAAAATGATAACGTGACACATTCATGGGCTTAGGGGAGTCTATTACTGTGCGAATATTCGAATACTCTGCGAATATTCGAATACTCGACGAATATTCGAATACTGCACGAATATTCGGATAATCCACGAATATTCGAATACTCCACGAATATTCGAATACTCGAATAATTTGAATAGTCGTGAAGCTTTCGGAACGAATATTCGAATACACAAACGGATAAATTCCCAGCACTAGTTCAGGGGAACGAACGTGTGCCTCTGAACCGAAGGGTACTGGGTTCGATCCAAGGGTACTCCTTTCACTTTTTCAGTACGAACTGTAAAATTAACATCAACCGAGGTTATGGCATTGTATTTGAGCAAGTTGAATGTCTGCACTTCCGCCCTTCGGAGGGAGCGTAAAGCCGTCGCTACCTTGTCCATGCGATGTTGGGCACGTAAAATATCCCTACCCTCCTTACAGAAAGGCGTGGGTTTGGTAAAATTTCCAGGGTAGTGAGGTGAAACTGCTCCCTGACGTCGGTGATTGGCCATAGTCGCGGAAATAGGCCGACGTTAAAGAAACAAAACACACACACAGGTACGCACACACAATATATATATATATATATATATATATATATATATATATATATATATATATATATATATATATATATATATATATATATATATATATATATATGAGACATACTTGTTTCGCGGGTTCGCAGGTTGGAAGGAAATATGTAAGGACACTCTAAGGCATCAATCTGCCTACTCCTTAGAGCAGTGGACAAAGGTGGGTTGGGTTGTTGTAGCTCGATTACGGGGCCTCAGTCTGCCTACTATCCAAATCTCGCTGGATATCGTCTGTGAGGTCTCAGTGTGTTCAACCCTAGGCCTCAGAGGGATCCGGCACACTGAGACCTCACAGACGATCTCCAGCGAGATTTGGGGAGTACGCAGATTGAGGCCCCGTCATCGAGCTACAACAACCCAACCCACCTTTCTCCACCGCTCTAAGGAGTAGGCAGATTGAGGCCTTAGAGTGTCCTTACATATTTCCTTTGCCTCTTGATACCAACCCAACCCACCTTTGTCCACCGCTCTAAGAAGTAGGCAGATTGAGGCCTTACGAGTGTCCTTACATATTTCCTTTAACTCTTGAATATGGCTCCAAAACAGGAGCCGAAACGTCGAGTTTCATAAATTCTGGACGCGGTTCAACCCGGGAATCAAGTATGTCTCACAATAAGGACCACGGAAATCTTTCTGTATATATATATATATATATATATATATATATATATATATATATATATATATATATATATATATATATATATTTCTCGTTACATATTTAGTGTAATACTAGTAAAAAAATATAATATTTAAAAAAAGAAAATTGGCACCGTCTGTAAGAAGTATTTTAATCTCCTCCCAACTTAGCGGGTCAAATATATTGACGCTATCTACAAGTAACTAGTAAGTAAGCATTTTGTTAACATGGCAATCAGTGCTTCAAAAAAATAAGTATCTCTGAAAAGATTCTAATATGTATTCTATTTATAAAGAGCTGTTCTACTTCTTTATAGTCTGTAATGATAATGATTATTTTACAAATTGTAAAGTATTTAACGAGTTAGCAATAAAAGAAACAAATATATCATCCATGTCTATAAAATATGATATTTGACCATCCCACACAAAACGCTTCTAGATATGTAAATATGTCAGAATTAATTATATGCGGTCAGATTTAGTAGAACACTTTGATGATTTATCTATGTTATTTTATTGTTAAATTTATTGTCGTCACTCAAGGTTTGTGAATGATATTACGATGGAAACGTGGAGTGCTCACTGCAGCAGTTATTACTACAGAGAGGTCATTAATAGAACTGTAAAATAAGAATTTCTCACGCCTTATTATAATAAATCAAGGTCTGGCACTGTTCAGGCAAATGTGTTTAAAATTAAAAATAATTTTGACGTAACAAGTGCACAACGAAAGACATTTTGATAAGCTACAAACTTATTTTCTTATAAGGTTTACGTACAGTTCACACGATTTCAAGGTTTTGAGTCTAAATGTAATTAAAATGTTAAAAATTTGATGAGCAACGCAAATCTTGTTTCCAAAGCACTTCTCGCAAAAAGGATTTTTCTGCGAATGTTTTAAAAGGTCGCAAGGTAGACATATCATGCGCTACATGGTTGTACTAAGAATAAATATCTCTATTCAAAAATGCAACAATTTAATATGGTGCCTATAAAAAAAAATAGTGTAACTGTTACCTATGGAAAACAGGACGACAGATTTAGATTTCACCAAAAAAAGTGCTCTCACAATGACTTAGTAAAATTGCCTATTTTTATGGGTTTTCGCTTAAGCAGTAAAACAAAAACATGATTTTGTTTTGACAACTCAAGAACGAAAAAGCGTAAGTCAATTTTGTTTTGCAGATGATTCATCGTAATGCAAATACGTAATTAATAACCAAGATCCCAAATTACTATATTATATTATTGTTATATTACTTATTTATCTATTTTGAAATGACCTTAGAGAATTTATAAGTGTGAACATGAGATGATCTATGGTCAAGCGACAGTTCATAGAGCGATAACACCTCTATGATCAGAGGTAGCTCATATATTGTATTGACAGAAATGGAAAGTCAGTGAGAGAAAGAACAAGACGCAAGAGTCTCACAGGAAAAAGTTAAGACGTAACAGTTTCATAGGCAAACGTTTTATGCGATCCAGAATATTCCCCAGCACTACGTCTAACCGAGCTTCCAAAGCAGTCAGCAAGAGGGTCTGTCAACTCTTATGGAGAATTTTCCGCCAAAGCTTCTCATTTTGTCTGCCAATATGCATGCACATAATTAACATAATTAACCACGGTGGCTGCTTTTAATGTGTCGCATGTCTACATTACATAAGATAGTGTATCTTACGTAGATATAAAATAACGTTATAAAAATGTTCAGGACGCATCAAGTGCATTATAGTAGTGAATTTTCATAATAATTGTACACTATTAGTAAGATATATTATTAAAACTAATTCTTTAAATTTAAATGGACCTGGGAGATCGGTTTTAGAAGTCCCAGTTAGCGATTATTTGAAGAAATTTCTAGTTTCTATGGAGCTAGAAAATTATAATTTTGTATATATATATATATATATATATATATATATATATATATATATATATATATATATATATATATATATATATAAGTACTGCAAGTCTCTTAAAAAAAGTGTTACAAATGTCATTAATGTCACAAAAGTTTTCCAGAACAAAATTAATTATTTACAAAGGGAATGTACCTCCCAAATTATGAACTAGGCAAGTATTTTTCCTTTTAATTGCTTGGATGGTTTTGTTCTAGTCAACCCAATCGAACTAGTTTTTGCAAACAAAACAACAAAAAAGGTTTTTTTAAAACCAATTTGCAGTTATCCGCAAAGGTCCTTATGTTATTTTTCTTTAATTTAGTACCCACGCTGCGTTTAAATAGGTATTACTATGGTTCAAGTTTGAAGGTTCTAGCTGAATAGGAAATTGAGTTATCGGATTTCAAATATTTTTACAAAAATTATCTATCATAATATATTTGCTGCACCCAGACCTTTTTCAGCACTTATTTACTGTTGCTGTATCCACACTGTTTGAAAATGATGAAATATTATAGCTCTCTATGTAAAACTGACAAAGAAGGCAACCTCCATTTCATTTTTGGAAAAACATTTTAAACAAATGAAATGGGGTAATTATTTAAACATAAATTGCAAATGTTGGCTCTCTGCTTTGTCCCTTTCCCGTCTGCATGCCTACAACCACCCTCAATGCATAAATAAGAACAATGTAAACAAGAAAGGTTTCTTGGGAACAACCCGCAAGGAAGTTAGGGGACCTGCGGTGAATATAGGTCTTCTTGGCGGGATAAACAGAATTTTAAGGAGGTATAGCTGCAAAATGGGATAAAGGCAGCTTACAGAGGTCCAACTAAGCAAGTTGTTTCGCACTGTCCGCTCACATTTCCTTTTTATGTTCTTCCCCGCCCAACACCCCTATTCACTACTGGTCCCGTAACTTTCTTGGGCGGCGTTTGCATGAAATATTTCTTCTGGTCTGTGTATCCAGAAGGATATCTAAGCATGTTTCTGAATTTTTTTTGAAAAACCCCAGTGTACTAATCTGCTCGAAAATTTAATTTTTATTTACAAAAGGAATGTACCCGCCAAATTATAAACGTGGCAGATATTTTTCCTTTTTAGTTCGTTGGATGATCCGTTTTAGTCAACGCAATCGAACCAGTTTCTGCAAACAAAATAAGAAAAATTTCCTAAAACAAATTTGTCGTTGCCTGTGAAGCTCATTGTATTAATTTTTCAATTTAGTACCCAGAGTGCTTTTATATAGGTTTTAGTATGTAGATTCTAGTTTAATGGGAAATTGAATTATCACTATTTGAAATATTTTTTCGAAAATTCGCTACCATAACGCACTTGCTGCACCTAAACTCTTTTCAACACTTATTTACGATTGCTGTATCCATACTTTTTGAAAATGAAAGATTGAAAGAACAGCTAAAAGTAAACAATAACTGCCTTGTTCTAAGATTCTAAGGTATCTGCGGAGTCGATTTCGCGGCTATCTTCTTCTTCTTTGTTTATGGGTTTGTAAACAAAGAATAAGAAGAAGAAGATAACGTCGAATTCGACTCTCCGTGCTGTCAGTTGGCAAAATCACAAATGTCATAGCCAACTGGTGTTGTCATACTAAATTATTGGAAGCTTAACATTTATACATAACTATGTGAAAACTGGAACCTGTGATGAGCACTAATAAGTACACTTGGAGAACACCCAAATCACCACAACACATATTTCAGAGACCTTACGATCGTTTCGTTGACCAAGTCAACATCTTCAGAGGAAGAAAAATTCGAACATAAAAAACTAGATCCAGTATATTTATATCGCGTCAAAGAAAACGAACTAGTCCGAAGGAAAGTTGTCGTCCAAGAACGATCGTTTGTTTATTGCGCAGTGAAACAGGTCGGAGACCTGCTTTAATCTTTTGGTCGACAAATTTATGACCCTTATCTAATATAGGTTTAAAAAGGACCGGCGTTCTTTAAAGACACAGCACGTTTCCCTTCGATCTAGAAATTTACTATGTGGATATTGGTTTATGCCGATAAAAGACATCTGGTGAGATAAACAACATAAACTCAAATCATCTCTTTTAAAAATAGAAAACTAAAACCCAGATGTCTGTCTCACCGTGTTACCTTTAACAAAGGAAAAATAGTTCAACTAAAATACTACACAAAAACTATATATTGATTTTAATTCTACGTGAAAATATTTATATTGAATACATAGATACAAAAACCGAACAGGTATTTAAATCACGACAAACATAGTGATTAGTATATGTATAAGCCGGTCGAGTTATTGACAATAATTTATTATTCTACCAGACTAATTATGAGTATTTAAGCGGTCAAATGAAAAGAGCAAACAATGGGCTAGAAATTACAGGTGCCGCACGATTTAATGAAGTTTTGTTCTTAATAGACCTTAATATAAAAATACTTTCTAATGAATCAAACATAGTTTGATGTCTGACATTTTTGACAAGTTTCAAATTTTCTTTATCAATGTGGTGGTTATTATCCCATATATGTTGTGCCACACAAGATTTGTCTACCGTACCATATCGTAACTGTGCGAGATGTTCACGAAATCTGGTGGCTATGTTTCTCCTAGTTTGGCCCACATATTTAAGATCACAATCTTTGCAACTAATCTCATAAATTCCGGACATTTCAGTGACTTTGTCTTTGTCTTTCGTATTACCCAACAAATTTTTTAAATTACTTTTCGTCGAAAACGTCAAATGTAAATCGGTTTTCTTAAAAATACTTTCCAAACCCTTTGTGATTCGTGGTTCATAAGGTAAACATACAAATTTTTTCTCGATTTTATCATTCTTAAATGTCGTACATTCAGATATCAACTTCTTTGTTCAGTGTTTGTTAACTAATTTGTCTATTAAATCTATTTTTACTCAACGGAAAATTTATCAATCTATTTACTAAGAAATTGAAACTAGCCGTTTTTTGTGCAAACGTATGATGTGAGTCATTAGGAATATAATTAATAGTAGCCGTTTCCTTCCTATAGACATCAAATTCAAGCGAGCCTTTATTTTTATTTTTAATAACTAGTACATCTAGGAACGAAAGTTTATTGTTAATTTCTATTTCGTGGGTAAATTTTATTGAATCAAATTGACTATTTAGTTTTTCAGTAAATTCTTCTACCTTACATGTACTTGTGTCAAACACTGCAAAAATATCATCGACATAACGACCACCACTAACCATACACAAACACCTACATACATACATGGATGAACAGACACACACACACACACACAAATATATATATATATATACAATGTTCTGGATTCGCATCCTACCACAGCTTTTCATAAATTATAAATAATTATTAATTTGGTACTTATTAAAACATAACAACTGCCGTGGCAATGGCATTGTGGTGGAGAAAGTTGAATGCCTGCACCCGCTCTTCAGAAAGGCCGCTAAGATGTCGGTCTCGTGTACCACGCGATGTTAGGCATGTTAAACCTCCCTACACTGCGTACAAACCCTGGGAGTTAGGTTTAATATAGAGTAAGGCGAAACATATCTCTGGCGTCGGTGACTGGACATAGTCGCTGAAATAGGCAGACGGTAAAGAAACCAAATACAATAATACTTTTTTAGGATAAATTTTAGGATTATTTTGAAAAACACATTATCTCCAAAGCAGTACCCGTTTTTTAAGAAAGTGACATGAAAATATTAATATTCGGACACGGCCAGTGCCTTATGGTAGTCAATTTTCATTAATGTACATTTTTTAAACTCAATTTTCCATTAACCTAGAAAAATACATTTACATTATTCAGCAATATATTTTTTTAATTGGTCCAATTGAGCAGCCTAATGTGTCGAAGGTTAATCAAGATTAATTTACGTTCATTTGAAGAAATGTTTTGAGAGTTTAAAAGCCTATCTAAGGAATCAAATTTTTTATGAAAATTTGCTGGAATACAGTTATACTGTAAAACATTAGATGACTGCAAAATTCATAACGTTACTTTATTCTCCAGCGTAACAAATGCCGAATAGACCGCTTGGACCGCTTAGAAAGGTTACAAATATAGTCTCTCCCAAGCTCATCTAAAGGCATAAGTACAATAGAATCCGTACCTTCTCCGTCCTCCGCTCTTCACCGTCCCGCTTCATAAGCTTGGTATGTAAACAAAAGAGTAGATAAATGACAACATTGCTTTGCTGAGTAGGTACAAATATTGAGAGCCTTCTATAAAACGGAGGCCGAATGAGACGCCACCTGCTGAGAAGTAGTTCAATTTAGTCAGAGTTTAGGTTGAATTAAACAGTTTTTAAGGAAATCCGAAGTTCAAGATCTTTGGCAGCACTTGTCATGACAATATTTTCTATCTCTGTCGGAGGTACTTCTTCGTCTAGAATATCGCAGCCTTAAGATACCTTATAAAGATTCGACTTACTCTTTTAAAAGAAGAAATACGGCACTCGTAATATGGATTCCATACAAGGCAGCAGTATTTACTCTTCGACCTAACGTATACAAAAAATTAAGCTCTCAGAACCAGCCTACCTCTAAAGCCATTTTTTTGTAACAAAGCCCAACATGGGTAAGGCAGAAAATACAGTATTTTAAATGTGGTCTTTAGAGGAAAGCTAACGATCAAAGATAGCTTGACAATCAAGCTGTTTTTTTTCTAGTAACTGACATAATTTAACACTTACTGTATGTCCAGATATATTTTTTCGCACAAGCTATTTTTTTTATTGAGCTAAACTTGGAGTGCAGTGCAATAACCCTGAGAGTCAAGCCATGTATATATCTTTAGATCGTCTGCAAAAACCAGCTTCTCACACCAAGGAGTCGCGAGTAAGTCATTTATAAGGTATATACGAAAACCCAAAGGAACCAAGTTGTACCCTTAAGTAACTTCAGACGTTATACAAGAGTCTTCGGAATGGTGGCCACCATACTGAGTTTTCTTATGGAGGTAGGATTAAAAAGATACAAATTGAAGGGATTATATCAAACTGACTAGTTTATACAAAATGCTTTCAGGATTAATTCTTTGAAAGGCCTTTAAAAATTTTGCAAGAATTAGATCGACTTGACCCCGTTTATCAGAAACGCTGGATGTATATTGTGTCATCACAATAAAATTGGTACATGTTGAATGTTTTGGTACAAAACAATTCTTAAAGGAAGACTTATAGCATTTGATATATAAAGCTATATATATATATATATATATATATATATATATATATATATATATATATATATATATATATATATATATATATATATATATATATATATATATAAACAAATCTCAATAACTTTGGGGAAATTAGGAAGTATTGCACATGGTTAGTAAATAAAAATTTTAGATCGGCTACCAAGCCTATGAAATCTGGCACAAATCCGCAAACCGCAAATGTATATGTTTGAAGTGACCAGTTAAAGATGTGCGATCGAGGACCCAAGAGAACACAACAGCTTTTAACAAGAAAGCTCGGAACCTGGTCGTGGCCACAGGTAAAGGTATTACTTCCACATCGTCCATACGTGTGGAAATATGGTATCGGTGATAGAAATTTCAAAATAAAATTTCGCTTAAAGGTCGTAAAAAGTAGAAAAACATATAGAAAACATGATTTGCGAACGAAAATATTTTTTTTGTCTGTCGCTCTGTATGTCTGTCTGTTAGTATCACGGTAACTTTAGAACGAATTGAGATATCGTCTTCAAATTGGGTATACAGTTAGCACCCGACAAACGGACGGTTCGGATTGTTTTTGGGTAAAATCTCTCTAGGGGGTACGGGACGAATGGGTGGTGATTTGCTGAAAATTTACATTTTTTCGTTAAACCTCAAGTAATATAACGTTTTGGGGTTTGTTTATTAGAAAACTTTCAATATCATCGAACATCTGGTATTTTGTGCTGAAATTAAATCAGAGGTAGAATGTTTGGGAGTGAAATATCGGTGACAGAAATTTCGAATTTTTTTTTGCTAAAACGGCGTAAAAGTATCAAAACATAGAGAAAACTTGATTCTAGAACAAACATTTTTTGTCTGTCGGTCGGTTTGTCTGTTACGTCTGTTTTTTAGTAGGCGCAATAACTTTCGAAGTAATTTTGATATCACTTTTGGCACAGGAGTACGAATATTTTCTTTGCGGTCAAGTCATGGACAATTATTACAGCTATGTGAAAGTTATGATCCAATTTGCAGCACTATTTTTTAACGGTTTGAAAAAAGTCTCAATGATGTATTACAAAATATTACTAAAAGAGGCGATGAGATTATTAAAGTAGCTGCCAGAATCCTCACCAGCAGTAGAAAATCTAGGCAAATATACACGATAGAAATAGGGCGAAAAGCCGTTTAAAACTAAAATAAGCGTATTCAATGTAACTCCTTCACACAAAATTACCCCAGTGATCATCAATCATCCGACTTCCTAAAAAAAGTCTGGACGCAGCAAGTGCGTTCTGGTAATGAATTTTCATAAAAATGTTTTTTATAACAATTATGTACCTTTTTTTTAAGAAGGCAGGCAAAAAATTTGGTTACCAGTATAACCTATATAGTAGAAACAATGTACCATCTTTCATCAAAATGATTTTATTGTTTGAAAATGTACAAAAAATTTCCGAGAATAAACTTAAAACGTTCCTGAAAAAATTGGTTCCTGGTAAACGAATGTGGTGTTAATAGCAAATTGAGCTATTGAAATTTGAAACTTTAATGAAAATTCGCTACCATAAGGCACTTGCTGCGTCCAGTAAAAATTGAAATCGTTTGCAGAAAAGAACAAGCACTTGTGAAGGCACGGTAAAAGTCTACGGCTGTATTAAGTATGGAACGGTTTCACTAAGTTAAGGCAATAACAAACTGGAGGAGAAAGAGCTTGTTTTCTTTCCCCAATGTTTTGCAGGTGGATTGATGCCACCCTCGCTAACTAGTCGGCTTTGCTAATTAGCGTTGTAAGAAGAATATGTTTGAAGATGTGGACTGTATGTGGACTGTATTTATAACTCTAGGTGCACTGGATTCCAGAAGTTTTCAATAATACACTTTTTTATATTTATATATGTTGTATTGTTACTATATACACTTTGAACTTAACATTTATTTACAACTTGCGGTTTTACAGTTGATTTAATGGGTTATTCAGGAGATTTCACAATCTTATTAGCTACTTACTATTGCATTTAACTGCGCATATGCTTTCTAATTTCGAAAAAAAAACACTGACTTTCCACTGTAATACTGTACGAACGGAATTTCTGTAGGAAGATTGGAGCTTGAACAGAAGTGACGTAATCACACTACCGATGTTTAGGTGGAAGATCGGGATCTTAGAAGTCCCAAAAAGCGATGAAGATGAGATTCGTTGTAGAACGGCACTGTAGAATTTAACTGGCTTAAACACACGAGCGATGTTTAAGTGGAAGATTTGAAACTCAGGGTTCCAAGGAGCGAAAAAGGAGCGAAGAAGATGAGATCTGGCGTAGAACTGATTTAAACACGCGAGCGTTGTTTAAGTAGAAAGTTGGCAACTCAGAGTCCTAAGAATTTAAGAAGAGAAGTTCGAACGTAGAACTGAACTATACCTTGCGAAAAGCTTGCTTTTATCGAGCTTTCGCGTAACGCTAGGTGACGTAGTTGACATAACATAATGTCAGTAATACAGAATAGCCAACTAGGTAGAAGCATTATTTATAGTGAAGAAAATCCACTGGGTGCATCTAAAGAATACGTCACAGACAGCTCAAGCTATTTACAACGATGAACTTAACGGTATATAAGTATTCTTTGTATGGCATTATTTACGCGTGAACCTAATGCGATACAGACATCTAGATGATAAGGATTACCAGCAAATTGGAAAAGATTGGGAAATCCAGAGATAAATAATTCCAGGTAGAAACTTAAAGGATATTGCAATTGAATGAAAGTTAAGAGACAGGGGCGTACCAATTATGTTTCTCCAACACAAACAACCAGATGTGCTATTCAAATTGAATTAAGTCTTAAAAGTTTTCACCTCGTCCTAATAGAATTTGTCATATAAAAAATTCATCGTTATTACACAAACTGATCAGAAAAAAAAAGTGAAGTCACTAACTGCGATTAGAACGCGTGTTGTGGGAGTCCATTATTAAATCACAGTGCTTCCTCTACCTCTTGGCCATTCTCGACATAACAGATTTATGTACTTACAGGTATATACTCTGGTATATTAATTTATAATATCTTAATTATTTACACCATACAATTTTTGTTTAACATTGATCTTTTTCTCATATTTTAACGAAATTAAGGAAAATGACGACTGAGACACAAATCTAGGAGCTTGTTAGTCATTTCGAGGCGCATTTTCAACTCATAAAGCGCTAATGTACGACTATCATAATTATCAATTTTGACGTTTCAACTTTTTTTTAATCAGAGGCTTGTAATTTTTTTGTCTTTTAACCTAGAGATCTGAATTTTGGTGCAAAAGATACCCTTCACGACAGAAACTAGCATACCAAATTTGGTTACCATAGCCTTTTTAATTTTCGGAGATATGAATTTTTTTTTAAACAAAACCCAAAATTTTTCTGGAAAACGTTATCCGATTTTCCTGGCTAACGAACTCATTCAAGCCATTTACAAAAGGAAGGCAGAGACCAAATTTGATCAAAATCTCCCAAATATATTTTTAGTTATCAGTGTGACATATATATATATATATATATATATATATATATATATATATATATATATATATATATATATATATATATATATATATATATATAAACATATAAAAATTAAAACTGGACCCGGATGTTGGCGTTAGGGGTCCTAGTTTGCGCTAATTTGAAGACCTTTTTTCAAAATTCAAAAGTCGGGACCTCCTCGTTAGTGATTTTTTTAAAAGAAAATTCACTAATATATCCAAAAAGTTTTTGGGTCATCCGAACTTGAATTTTCAGCCTCATTGCTGGATACCTGTAAACTTCTCTTAATTTATACTGTACTTGACATCTCAGATTCCTGAAATTTTATTCATTGTACAATAAGTAGCGTCGGTAGTTCAGTGGTAAGAATATGTACGTATAAACCGCAGGATCGTGGATTTAAATCCCAGTAAGAGCTTGACTTAATTTCACTTTTTCAGTAGTTACTGTAATATTAACATCTAACGAGGCTGTGGCATTGTGTTTGAGCAAGTTGAATTTCTGCAGGTTCTGATTTTGGGTGGGCGGCTGCAAATACAGTTCCGTGTTTGATGGGCATGTTAAAGATCACGACCCTTCTTATAGAAAGAAAGGGATGAGGCAACATTTTCAGTGAAAGTTTCCCCTGGCTTCGGTGATTGGTCGCGGAAATAGACCGACGTTAAAGAAACAAAACACGATTCAATGCAATATGCAACAGAACATAATAATGGTCTTACAATATTCAAACCTGCGTGAGTTAACTTATGTAAGCGAAATTTAAAGTACTAAGAACATTTACTTTGATTATAACAATAATTTATTCAACGCTGCTCTAATAAGAAAGTTTTCAAATGAACGTAAAATTAACAACTGGACAACACATCAATCGTCTTGTCAATCAAGAACCAATTTACTAGTTTCCAACGAAATTTACAATTAAGAGTCCCAACGGGTCCTACTGGAATTATTTAAGTTCTTTCCACTCTTTCTCGCCTCAATTAGGCGAACATACAAAGGCAAGACAATTTAAAGTCAGTAGGACCCTATTGTAATTTTCATTAACTATTCCTCAGCCTCATTAGTCTGGGTAGTTTAGAATTCTGAGCTACAGGGCAGGCATTAAACCGACTTTTGATTAAAAAAGACAGTCATTTTCTTATCTGAAAGCCGTTTTGAAAAAATATAGAGTCAACTCACGTCACGTTAATTACCAAATAATATAGATTTTTAGGGCCTGTTTAGCAACCTCTAATAATATTTAAATGCTAAAATAATATATCTATAATAAATCGAAAAACAGAGGGACACTAGGCTTGAAGTCGATTTATATTTTATGCAATAAATGATAAAGAAAAACCAGATTTAAACTAGATGACTCCTGAAACTTTATTAAGAAAACAGTCTTCTACATAATTTTCTTTATGGTGGAACATAACATGCAAATTCAGTATAATTCCGAATACGTAAAAACATCCTATACCCCCAGCTAATGTTAAAAGAAGGGATTTCAAGACTTAATTTTTGTTTAATATTTTTAAAAATCTCTAAAATGTTGCGTGATTTACCTGTAAAGTGATCGTTAACGTGTGAATTGGTATCTATGACGGTTATTTGAGCGAAATTTCGTGGAAAAAAATTTGCCTGTGAGTAGATTTTTTGAATTTTGCAAAAGTCTTCAAAGGAACGCATATTTTATATATATATATATATATATATATATATATATATATATATATATATATATATATATATATATATATATATATATATATATATATAGTACAGGTGTCTCTAAAAGGTCTGTAAAAAATGCTGCGACAGATTCCTTAGGCTAAAATATGAGTATCTAGCCCAATTTACCTTAGTCCAAGAGTTCATAGTTTTCGAAATGCAGGGTGTGGAAGTTATTATTTGTTTAAACTGCTTTTTAAATATATATGTTAGTAATAACAGGATGTGTATGAAATTTGGTACTTAGAAGTTTTTCAGGATGAGCAATCCATGTTTCATCGTAGTTTTGATGTACCTTGTAGAGAACGCCACCATGAATTTTATTTAAATTTATCCTTAAATCATAATCTACAAGTTATACCTTCTTGGAAGATAATATATAAGGTAATAAAAATTTCTGATAAGAAATTTGATATACCAAGGCAGAAAAAAGTTATTGAACTTTAAATGTAGACAAAGAGCTGCTTGTTGTGCCCTCTGCAAAGTACATCAAAACTATTATTAAACATGGATTGCTCCTTCTGAATAAGCCCTAAGTACCATATTTCATGCAAATCCTGTTACTACTAAGATAGATATTTGAAAAGTAGTTTCAACAGATAATAATTTCGAAAACTATCAACTTTTGGACAAAGACAAATTTGGCCCGATCCTTATAGTTTAGCCTAAGAAATCTGTCATAGCATTTTGTACAGACCTTTTAGATACACACACACAACCACACACAAATATATATATATATATATATATATATATATATATATATATATATATATATATATATATATATATACTGTGCAGTCCACGCAAACCATATTTAAAAGTGATTACAGTGTAGTGCAATATTCCTAAATATATATATATATATATATATATATATATATATATATATATATATATATATATATATATATATATATATATATTTAGGAATATTGCACTACACTGTAATCACTTTTAAATATACACTTTATTTGTTTGCTGTACGTTTGTGATTTCTTATTGGTTTGCGTGGACTGCACTTTCGAACCGTCCCGGTTCATCATCAGCACGCTACTGGCTGCTATCGCTCCTGTCTGGTCTACGTCGGAGATTGTAGGTGGCGCATGCGCCGTGAGCTTCTATTGGTCGGTTTCCTGTTCTCTGATTGGTTGTGCCTTCGGACTGTGTCGTGTGTATCGGTCTCCTGTCTTGATCACTGTGGTTTAATAATTTGTCTATTTGTATGGCCTTTATTAAGTTTTGTTTAAATGTTTGTACTTGGATTTGTTCTGGCATTAATTGTTTTCTATTGTTTGTTTGTTGAATGTAGTATTGTTCCCAGATTTCCATTTTTTTGTGGTCTTTAACATGTTTCATTAATTTTAATTGGGTGATGTCTGGTTTTTGGTGTTTTGTGTCGTGAATGTGTGTAGCATAAAATTTACAATAGAAAAAGAATCAGACAGCACCATAAACTTCCTAGACTTAACACTAATCAGAAAAGAAAACCAGATTGAATACAAAATATACAGAAAACCCACACAAACAGACAGCACTATACGTAAACACTCACTACACCCACATACACACAAAATGGCCGCATACAGATACTCAATAAACAGAATGCTAAATGTACCACTTCATAACGACGAACGAGAAAAGGACTACAACATCATAATACAAATAGCATAAAGAAATGGATACAACAAAAAAATAATAGAAAAGCTAGTAAAACAAATCAAAAACAAACAAATCAACAAAACCGAAAACAAAACACCAGAAACAAACACAAAATACACAACATTCACTTATAACCACCACATCAAAAAAATAACATAAACACTCAAACAATATGACTTAAAAATGAGCTACAAAACCAATAACAAAATAATAAACAAAATAAATAAAAAACAAGAACACAACCCACATGAAATAAACGGAATATATCAAATAGAATGTAACAAATGCAATAAAAAATATATAGGAATGACAAAGAAATCAATAAAAACAAGATTCAAGGAACATATAACAGCATTGGATAAAATCCACATACCTAGCTACAAATCAAACGTAGCTACACACATTTACGACACAAAACACCAAAAACCAGACATCACCCAATTAAAATTAATGAAACATGTTAAAGACCACAAAAAATGGAAATCTGGGAACAATACTACATTCAACAAACAAACAATAGAAAACAATTAATGCCAGAACAAATCCAAGTACAAACATTTAAACAAAACTTAATAAAGGCCATACAAATAGACGAATTATTAAACCACAGTGATCAAGAGAGGAGACCGATACACACGACACAGTCCGAAGGCACAACCAATCAGAGAACAGGAAACCGACCAATAGAAGCTCAAGGCGCATGCGCCACCTACAATCTCCGACGTAGACCAGACAGGAGCGATAGCAGCCAGTAGCGTGCTGATGATGAACCGGGACGGTTCGAAACTGCAGTCCACGCAAACCAATAAGAAATCACAAACGTACAGCAAACAAATAAAGTATATATATATATATATATATATATATATATATATATATATATATATATATATATATATATATATATATATATATATATATATATATATATATATATATATATATATATATATCCTTAGTGAAACTTTGGTATCACCGGCAATAACAAAGCTATAGCAACGAAATATGATATGCAGTTTACCGGCAATAACAAAGCTATAGCAACGAAATATGATATGCAGTTTTCTATTATTAGAAATATGCTATATACCAATACCTAAAATATACAGCGGGAAAAGAAATTGGTGATTTTTTAACAAAGATTCTGGTACTGATGATGACTATGAATGCGAATATATGAATATATAATGAGGTTTCTTTAACAACAACCTTGATTTATGTTTTGACTGCTGGTGTTCTTTATTTGGTTCAATTATTTGCAAACAATGCACTGGAAATAGGTCTTAGATATTACAAATAATTAAAGATCATACAGCCCTATGTAATTAGGGTTAGGATATGTACTAATCATTACACTTCACTTGGCATGATTACCGTGAATTGATGAAGGGACTAGTACATCAGCAAATAAGCACGGGTTTAAATGAGGCTGAACTTGAAAAATATATTGTCTTTTATTCAATTGTAACGTTGTTTAATTAAATAATGTAATCTCAATGAATTTCTCCGCGAATTTTGTAGAAAAAAATCACTATTAAGGACACAAGGACTTTTAAGTCAGTTTTAAGAGCAGATCAGATTGTTCTTGCCCCTACTTGCGGAAACCGTCCCCTACTTCATATAGGCTTATATTCGGAGTGTCCCACTGTCGTCGTTGGTTAAAAGTATTTGGATAATTAGCATAATTTGGCAAGCCTGTCTATTGATCTGGAATAATTTCCAAATGTCGGAGCTTCCGCAAGTACCGGAAACTGATAATAACTTGTTTATTTTAAATACAATGATCATGTTTTTATCGTTTCTGTGATTCTGTGATGAATGTTAGGTCGACTTTATGGGACATACTACTAACCTGAAACGTCAACTTTCCAAGATAAAAACGGTTTTATGTCAAAACTGACAAAAATGCACAGTGCTAACAAAATTTGTAACAGTGAAACTAAAAAAGATCAAACAACAAAATGTTTGCAATAGGCAGTCAACATGTAAGTCCTTTTTTATTTGATTCAATTTTGAAAATCATCAGTGCGGTCTAAAAAATGTTGAATAGGACCAATCGGAAAGTACTAAAAAGTCACATTTTTCAAATGTTGTTTTAAACTAGCTTAGGCTACCTCTCTCTTGAATTCGTGATGATGCCAAACCAATTTAAATACTCAGTTGAAATTAACTCAAAAACCTGAAGGATAAGGTATAGGGAATGCTAGTGCAAGTCATTGTAGAGATTAATTTCTCATCTAACAAACTTATAACATACAGGCTGTTCCATCTAAAAAAGTGAATTTTTGGCACATTTGCGTTAACCCCGTTCAACTTTTTTACAGACCGGCCTGTGAATGATTTTTAAAATTGAATTAAAAATCAACCTAAGTGTTTTGGCTGACTACTGCCAAAATTCTGTTGCTCTATCTTTGTCACTTCCACTCTTACAAATGTTATTACCACTGAGTATTTGTGTCAGTTTTGACACAAAACAATTTTTATCGCGGAAAGTTGACGTTTTAAGTTAGCGATATGTCGCATAAACTCAACCTAAAAGACAACATAGAATAATAATTTTTTCAAAAAACATGGTCATTCTATTTAAAATAACTAAGTTGTTATAAATTTTTGGTACTTCCGGAAGTTCCGCCATGTGGTTCTCTTCATCTCTACAACCGGTTTGCATTTTTACCACACCGTCAAGCACTGTAAAGCCACCGAAAAAGTTTCGGCGTCTGTATTTAAATCAGGTTGTGTAATTGGCAAGTTATTTTATTAGCAAATTTAAACATACAAAGTCCTCTTTCAATAGCCAGTTTTCTTTAACAAAATGTTTTGCCTATTTTCTTAAAAGAAACATTTTTTTATGAATTGTACAAGGGAATTTTTGTGAAAAATGTTATTAAGATGATTGTTGTAGCGCATTTTTGTGGAATTTTTCTGTTTTTAAATCTCGTGGAGAACAACTTTTTAGAGCTTTACATATGAAAAATTCACTTTTGTTGAGATTACGACATTAAGACTTTCGATCAATTTCTTCAGTTGACCTTTACAACCCACATCAGTTTTAATTTATATACATTTACAAGCCTCCATACAATAGAACAAATTTTGCTCAAAACGTCCGCGTACATTCTGTAACCTGAATGATTTGGTGGCATTTGTTTACGATAGGTTGGCGTAAATCTTGTAAGTGAGTAGAAAAAATTCCTTTTTTTTATGTCACCCTACAAAACGAAATGTATGGGACATAAATCGGGCAATCGTGCGGAAACCTCTTCTCCCAACCCACGGATTTGGAAATTTGTGTCCGAGACATTGTCAAACAGGCGAAGCGTGGTTTGGAGTAGCTCCACTCTGCTGAAATACCGACTGGTCTTCGAGGTAATGTCAGTCAACATTAGATCAATGTTTTTTTCCAACAACTTCACGTACATATTTCCAGTCAGATTATTAGGCAAGAGAAAAGGGCGAACCAAAATATACTTTTGATTAATATACTTATCTAAATGTTGTTGACTAAATAACGTATAATGTATACTCTATAATGTACAATGTATAATCCATAAGGCGTAATGCATAATGCATAATGTATAATGGATCAGATTTAACGCATAACGCATAATATATATAATATATGATGTATATTGTATAATTATAATGTACAATGTACAATGTATAATGTTTGACGTATGGTGTATGATGTATAATGTATAAGACACAATGCATTATGTACAATGTATAATATATAATGTATAATGCATAATGTATAATGTATAATGTGTAATGTATAATGTTTAATGCGTAATGCGTAATGCGTAATGGGTAATGCGTAATGTGTAATGTCTAATGTGTAATGTGTAATGTGTAATGTGTAATGTGTAATGTGTAGTGTGTGGTGTGTAGTATGTAGTATGTAGTGTGTAATGTGTAGTGTGTAGTGTGTAGTGTGTAGTGTGTAGTGTGTAGTGTGTAGTGTGTAATGTGTAATGTGTAATGTGTAATGTGCAATGTGCAATGTGCAATGCGCAATGCATAATGTATAATGTGTAATGCGTCATGCGTCATGCGTAATGGGTAATGCGTAATGCGTAATGTGTAGTGCGTAGTGTGTAGTGTGTAATACGCAATGCGCAATGCATACTGCATAATGTATAATGTATAATGTATAATGTATAATGTATAATATATAATGTATAATGTATAATGTATAATGTATAATGTATAATGTATAATGTATAATGTATAATGTATAATGTATAATGTATAATGTATAATGTATAATGTATAATGTATAATGTATAATGTATAATGTATAATGTATAATGTATAATGTATAATGTATAATGTATAATGTATAATGTATAATGTATAATGTATAATGTATAATGTATAATGTATAATGTATAATGTATAATGTATAATGTATAATGTATAATGTATAATGTATAATGTATAATGTATAATGTATAATGTATAATGTATAATGTATAATGTATAATGTATAATGTATAATGTATTATGTATAATGTATAATGTATAATGTATGGGTTAGACAGAGGACACATTTAAAGAACTAGCCAGGCGAGATCCATCCACAATCCACATATACATACCTAAGAATTATTATCTAAGTAGATATTTATAATTAGGTAGGATTGTCATTTTAAATCAGTGCCCGAAATCGTATATTTTCTTGCACAATGTTTTTAGAATATGATTTAAAGAATTTAAAGACATTAGCAACTAATATATACCAATGTTATTTGATAGATGCACATAAGCTCATTTGTCATACTTTGAAGCAAAACAACAAGTTGGGTAAAGGTCATAGTGAACGAAAAGAAACTAATACAAGACTATACATTACCATCTTAATTAAGATGCAATATATAGATCAAAACTCGTTAGATTAATGACGTTTTTGTCTTTAGTTAATTAATCCTAATCAATTTCCTGATGACTGATAATGACAGGCGTAACACAACACAACTACTATCTAACTAAATTAACTATATGGTAAAAAACGGTTAATGCTGAATTCCTTGTTACGCTTCAAGAGCAGCGTCATTATGAGAATCGCTTGCTTCCTTGATCAGCCCCCACTATAAAAACACAACTGACATGTATAAGGATTCCTTCCAGATAAAACATTTCTTATTTTAAATTTCTTTTAGCTGCAAAAGAATTGCAAGTTTCTAGCCAATTATTTTGCTAAATTTATTTATTAGATACTTTACTTATATTCTATTGAAATAAATATCACCATGTGATATACAGCTAATACTCAAGTCGGATTTCTGCATAATGTGATTGTCAAAATAAATTTATAAGATGCAGCTCGAGACACCCTATAAGTAACGTATACAATGTTTTCTCGTATCTTGCATATGAACAATTATATTGAGCTTTTCCGTAGAAACGCGTCACCCTATATATATGTAAACAGAAAGTAAACCGGATGTGGATTCTAGGGAGCCTGGTTTGCGCTGATTTGAAGAAATCTTTTTAGAGATCAAAAGCCGCGGTCTCCTCATTAACGAATTTTTTCTACGAAAATTAGCTAAAAATTATAGACCGCTAACCCTTAAACTTAACTAACATTACTGCCAAAGCATCAGAGAAAGTGTCTATTTGAAATGAATTTTCTGGAAATATGAAAAATGAAGGGCAATGATTGTTAAAGCTGAAACTTAAGGGTTTGAAGAACACTCTTTACATAATCCGTATCTCTTTCAGGTTCTTTGCATAAAAGTTGCCAATTTGGACGTTTTAAATCGCCACTTTTTACATTTTGAGAAAAATCACAATTTTTTTCTTTAAATGCCTTTACAAAATTTTGGTAAATGGTTAACCACCATTTTTTTGAAGAAAATTTACTAAAACAGGCACTTGTGAAGCCACGAGAAAAGTCTACTACTGTATTAAATATGAAACGGTTTCACGAAGCTAGGGCAAGAACAAACAACCGGATATGTTATTCAAATTGAATTAAGTCTTAAAACTTTCATCTCCTCTTTATCAGATTATTTTTTATACAAAAATTCGCTAAAAAATTCATCAGAATAACAACAATCTGATTAGATAACGGTAAAGTGAAATGAGATTAAAAAAATTGATAAAAGGTAAAGTCACTAACTAAGATTAGAACTCTTCATGTCAGAGTCGACTATCCGATGTACACGGCACATCCAACTGCTGTACACCGGAGATATGTGTACAAGCAGCTAGCAGGGATATCCATAATACATGTTAAGCGTCTAACGGTACTATTTACACAAAACATTTTGATTGACAATTGATTTTTTGCTCATATTTTATTAGACACATATCTAGCAGCTTCTTAGTCATTTATTGTCGTATTTTTCACTCATATTCGTACTCTTACAATAATTCTGTCTTTTGACGTTTTAACTTTCTTGAATCAGATTTAATTATTTAAAAATTAATTTACCACTAACTGTTTTCTCTCTTAACATAGAGATCTAAGTTTTGGTACATAGAATACTCTTTATGATAGAAAAGAGCGTACCAAATTTAGTTGCCCTTACTTTGTTATTTCCAGAGATATACATTTTTTTCTAAAGAAAACTCCAGATTTTCCGGGAAAACCTAGGCCGATTTTCTTGACTAACGAACTTATCCCAGCCACTTGCAAAAGGAAAGTATGTACCAAATTTGACTAAAAGCGGCCCATTATTTTTTGTGATATATATATATATATATATATATATATATATATATATATATATATATATATATATATATAAACATAGAAAAATTGAAACTGGATGGGGTTCTAGGGGGCCTAGTTCGCGCTCGTTTGAAGAAATTTTTTCTAAATTCAAAAGTCAGGATCTTCTCATTAGTGAATTGTTTTTAATAAAATTCACTAAAAACAACTTTTAAAATATATGCTTTTTTTGTATATATAAACTTAAAATTTAAACGTAAACTATAAAATAAACGGGGACACATATCGCCTAGGGGTCCGTCAAGGCTAACAAAAGAGACAAGAATTAAACCACGGATAGATAAAGGTTAACATTAGGAAAAACGATAGGAGCGGCATTTACAATTTCTGAATTTTCTGTTACACTTTAACATAACTTAGTAAAATTTAAATTATACTTATTATACTACTTACGATCTAATCCACCCAATCTCAACTCGAATTTAACCTAAAGCTAATATATAAGTAATTTTTTTATAGTACAATATTTATTTATTTCAAACAATTTAATAGAAGTACATTAATGTGTTCACTCTCAAGACTCAATAAATGTGTCAAATTTATAGTTACTTAATTCTCTTGCCTGATTAAGATTGAAGAACAATTATGTCTTGTGGTCACCAGATTCCCAAAGGCTGCTTCAGTAAATTGGGCGAATACAGGGATGCTAGCTTTTACGGAGGATGGAGTATATAGTCGTATTGGGGTTTCCCATGAGAGTTTGTTGCGAATATTTTGAAATTTTGCTCAACGACACAATGAGTTTTACCTTCATCGTGAATATAAACAGAAGCAGGATTGACTGTTTCTATATTTGGAGCACACTGTAGAGGTTTTGTAATGAGAGTTTGTTGAGAAAATTTGAATTAAATTAACCTTCATGATGAGACAAATCGAAAGCTGGATCGGTTGTTTTTTTAAGCAGATTGAATTTGTTGTGCCAAGAATTTGTTTAAAAAATTTGAAAATTATGACTCAAAGGTGCTAAGAAATTTTGCCATTATGGTGAAGCCAATCAGAGAATGGCTTGACTGTGGGTTTATGGTGAGCAGACTGAATTTTGTTTTTCCAAGGTTTTGTTGAGAAAATTTGAAAATTCTTACCCAAATGCAGAAAAATTTTGCCTTCACTTTGAAACTAATCAGAGGCTTGAAATAATGTTTCTTTATTTGGAGCAGACTAAATTTTGTTTTGAAAACAAATTAAAAATATTGTCTTACTAAGTGAACATTGGAACCTTTGATGAGCACTGATAAGTACACTTGGAGAACCAATGTGTTGTGGTGATTTGGGTTCTCTAAGTGTACTTAATTCTGGCTTAAACATGCAGATTAATATTTCCTTGCTTATGAAGCTAATTATAAAAAACTCAAAGACGCAGCAAGTGCGTTATGGTAGTAAATTTTCATAAAAATGTTGTTTTTAATAGCAAATATGTGTGTTTTTTTTTTCAGAAAGCAGGCAACAAATTTAATTACCAGTATAACATATATAGTAAAAACAATATGCCATGTTTCATCAAAATAATTTTATTGTTTGGAAACGTACAAAAATTTCCGAAAGTAAACTTAAAGTGTAACCCAAAAAATCCGTTCAAATATGAAGCATTTAATCAAATTTCGCTACCATAACGCACTTGCTGCGTCAAGAATTTGTTTACTTACAAACATGCATTATATTTCGATGGAAAATGCAAAAACATAAGGCGTTTTCGACAAAAAAAAATTATTTGTATCACCAACGACTTATTGGCCATCCTGTGATTGTAGAAATATTTTTTTAAGATGTAACTCAAGACACCCTATAATAAATGTATACATTTTTTTTATATCTAGAAACACGGATATATTGAGATGTATTGATTTTTTACGAAAATTCGACAAAAGTTATATACCATTAAACAATAAACTCTATAGCTAAGACTACTGCCAAGCATCAGAGAAGGGGTCTATTTAAAATGAATTTTCTGGAAACATGTTAGTAAAAAGAAGGATAATGACGGTTGAAACTAAGAATTCAGGGTTTGTAAAACAATCTTCTTGAGACATTTTCTTTCCTTAGCCCGTATTATATTCAAGTTATTTGCCTCAATGTTGCGAACTTTGACGTTTTAAATTGTCACTTTGACGTTTTGAGAAAAACCCCAATTTATTTTTCTTTAAATGCCCATCACTTATTTGTCTTTTTACCTAGAGCGTTAAATTTTGGTAGGTCGTTTACCTATAGCAATATAAAACGATTTACCAAATTTGGTTGCCCTTACTTCGTTATTTTTGGAGATATTAATTTTTTTCTAAAGAAAACACAACATTTCCAGGAAAACCTTCGCAGATTTTCCTGGCTAACTAACTTATCCAAGCCACGTACAAAAGGAGGGTATTCACCAAATTTTGTCAAAATCGGCCCATTATTTTTTGAGTTATCGGTGTGATATATACATACATACATATATATATATATATATATATATATATATATATATATATATATATATATATATATATATATATATATATATATATATATATATATAGACATATAAAAATCGAAACTGACCCCGGATATGTGTTCTGGGGGGCCTAATTAGCGCTCATTTGTCGGGATCTCCTCATTAGTGAATTTTTTTAAAGAATATTCACTAAAAGGATTGGCTGTTTCTTTATTCTGAGCAGACTGAATTTTGTTGAGCCAGGCATTTCTTGAAAAAAAACTGATAATTCTGACTAAAAGATGCAGAGATATTTTACCTTCTTGGTGAAGCTAACTAGAAGCTAGATAGAGTTTTTTTCATTTTCTGTAGAATGAACTTTGTACTGCCAAGAGTACAGTAAGAAAATTTGGGCGAGTTCTGTTTCTAAGATGCAGAATAATTTTGCCTTCATAATGAAGATAATCAGAAGATGAATTGACTTTATTTTTGTTGTGTCAAGAGTTGGTTGAAAGAATTTGAAGATTCTGATTCAAAGGACTGAATTTTACTCTCCTGATACAACTAAACCGTAGCTGTATTTATTGTTTCTTTATTTTAAGCAGACTAGACTTGGTCGTGCCAGGGGTTTTAATAAGAAAATCTGGATATTCTGGCTCAAAGGTGCAGAGAAAATTTCATTCATAGTGAAGCTAGTCAGAATATGAATTCACTGTTTCTTCATTCTGAGGAGACTGAATTTCGTTGTGCCAAAAGTTTGTTGAGAAAATTTAGAAATTCTGACTCAAAGATGCACAAGAATTTTACTGCCATGATCAAACTACTTTCGAGTTCCACCGGCAGTGACCATAAGTTTGAAATTTTATATACAGTACTCTGTATATTTTTACGTTTTTGAGACGATTCTGTGCTAGATCGTGCTTATTTGAAGAAGTTTAAAAAAATAAAGTCGAGATCTCCGAAAATTCACTAAAAGCGAACCCGGAGAAAAAAAAAGCAAAAGCAATAAAGGGAAGTGTTAAAAAACTCGGAGTCAAAATTAATTGGAGCTATTTAGTAGGTTAAGTAAATGTGTTAAAATACAATATTCTTAGTTCGAGAAGTAAATAATTACCGAGTTTTACCGACATCAATCCCAAAAATTATTTCTGGAATTTAAGCCTCGAGAATATGGCTTTGTGAAATGCTTACAAACAGTCTTACTACTTAAAAGTATGTTTGAGGTAGAATATAAAACAACGCCGCCACAATGATGATTTTTCGACATCGTATTTAACTGTAATTCCTCGTTACATGGAAACTTACGAGTGAATCTGACAACACTGCATATAGGAATAGTTTCGATAACACAAATGGAGAAGGCGCCTCTATGGATGTTTCAATTATCATCTGACGTTGCGGTATTCTGCGATCATCAAAGAACTTGGTGCATGTTAAACAAACTGCGGCCTTGACGGTTACATATTATGTAGCTTTTTATGCACTACATACCAGATTTCATTAACCGGTTATACTTTTATAAATAAATTGCTATTTAATCTTTTATAAATGTTGCGGGAGAGAATTATTATCTTTGACAATAGCCGGCAAATGTAATGAGGCGTATTATCATCGAGCGATTTATTGACCCTGATAGTTCGGGGTCGGTTTTATGCGGCGGCTTAATATAGTAAACAGCAATGATAATAATGTAGCAATAATATGTTATGGTGCAGCATTGCAAGATAACAGTTGTTGCATTTTAAAGTCAATTACTTATTACGGTATCGGTTAACTGTATAGTAATTTAAGCAAACTGAAATTTTCTACTGCGTGTTAAAAAATGTACTGCTACTCAGGCGAGGGGTTTCTTATTAGTACGTCAAATTCAAATCTGTAGCGCAATAAACCCATCTCTAAAACTAATTTTAAAGTGTTGTGTTGTCAATATACACAGGTTGAAAAATGTTTTTAAAATCGATATGGCGACTTGCTGCAGTAGAGCTTTAAAATTTTTTCCTAATCAAATACACTATATGTTTTAACATGTTTTTAAATGAATGAAAAAATCCTTGTTTCATGGACACATGCTGACCAATTTTCGTAGAAAAAGTTCTCTAGCGAGAACAACCCATAACCGGAATCTGTCTCAAATGAGGTTATATATATATATATATATATATATATATATATATATATATATATATATATATATATATATATATATATATATATCGTCCAGTAAATGCTAAAATAGAATGTCGAAATTTGGAAGCACATAATGTTGTTAGTGTTAAAAAAATTTAGAACCACTTCAGTTGTGGACTATAATTAAGCTAAATTTGCATGCATTACAGTCACAAGTTTATACCTTCTTCTAAGATGCATTGTGCAATTTATGTATTAATAAGGTAATAGTAATAATTATAATATATATATATATATATATATATATATATATATATATATATATATATATATAGGGGAAATATAGAAGGTTTGGTCATATAACCATTCCATGTAGCACAGCAAAAGTGATTTCCGAAAACATGATACACTTTTTAAAGCAACAAATGGATTTGGCGAACTTAGTTGCTGTAAATACGGGAAATCACAATGGTGTAAATAGAAAGCTAGAAATTCACCTTTGAAGGCCACTACAGTGGTTCATTTGTATGTTGCACGCAAATGAACTACCTTTGCGCCATTTAATCAAAGATTTAGATAGCGAAACCGCTGGTCTCTCTGGGTTTTCTGGCGAAATCGGAAAAATATTACAATTTTGCGAATTTATACCGGTCACAGACTTTCAAACGATTCCACATAACTTCCTGAAATTGATTTGCAAATGTTAAGCACAGAGCAAAAATATTTGTATAACATAAGCTTGTCGATATCGAGTGGTAACGTATCTGAAGATTTGGCCAACACAAACCTGGAAATGGACGTCACTCAAGGTGAATAACTACTGCAAATGGGGTGTGGGAACTTCAAACCCCTCTGAAAATTTGAACTGTTTAACATCATATATTTTGAAAGTTTATGCGACAACATGGTTTTCGATTAAAGTATGTTCTGAAGTTAAATATGGTCGACAACATTTACTAACCCTGCTCAAGCGGTCACGATATATGTCATGCCATTTGAGACAAACTTTTGACAAAATAATCCAAATTAATGGATATCTTGCACACCCAGAAAATATTTTGTTAGCAATGCTTTTTGACTCGCGCACTCACGTCCAAAAATTGGGGTTAAGGCGCATTTTAAAATCTAGAGATCATGTCGAGGCGGTAATAGGGAAGTTCAAAATACCAAAGATTAATTTTGAGTACTTGGAGCTAATAAAGTGGCAATCAGCTGTTGTTACTGACCACCAATCACTACGAAATGTTCTGTACGTTAACTAAAAGAAATGAGCGCTCATGTTCCAGACAAAATGTCACTTTTAAATGCGCCTTGTTATTCGCAGGCTGTAGAAATATGTGTAAAGTTTGTGACAGAGCCCCGATCATTTGGTTATTGACAAAAGGCAAGAGATGAATTTATTAGATGTCGAATAGCTTCCCGAGAAATTTTGCCAAAATTGAGACTAAATCTGACTTTTTAAATGTCTTGACTTGAAGAGCCAGAATGGGTAAGAAGGGCGGGTGGGTGTAACTCGACATGCAGCCACCTTCACCTCACGGTGAGTTCTGGGTTGTTTGATATTATAACAAACGCAGAGCTGCTAGAATGTAAGTAATTATATTTTACCTATTTCGAAAAAAGGCATATATTAGAAGAGCTTGGGGCATTGGAAAACGTTATCATATTAGACTCAGCTTTGTTACATAAAATTGACCTCACATATGGCCACTTTTCCGAATATAGGAAAAAACAAATTCGGAAATATTTTTTTTCGATATTTTCGCTCCACCCTATTACGGAGCCCAAATTACCTATTGACCAAATTTCACTTAGATCATCTCTAAGATCTCAGGGTATTCAACCCGAGATCCAAGAGATAACTAAAAGTTTGTCATAAGTCTCGTATTATTTAGTCGGGTCAGTAAGCTTTGCTAGGTCAAGTAGTCTTGTATGGATCCTTAGACAATTGAGACGTTTAGAGGAATTTGTTAGTACAGGTAATAGGGCAGTTGACTGATGTATTGAATTAGTAGTAATTTTGTGTGTTTTTAATGAGGATATAATAAGTTTCCAAGTAATTGGAAGTCGAAGACCACCGTCTCTCTTATTTAAACAATCGGGACATTTTTCGATGTCGATCGCTTTGCGGATAATTCTGGATTGAAGTTGTCGACCGGGGCTAATGCTTTGGCATTGTCGAAGTCTATTTCCTGTCCTCTATAGATGAAGCGTTTAACACACAGAGGCCTGAAAGACGAGGCCCCGTAATCGAGCAGTAACCTGACACACCTAAATTTGGGGAGTAACCAGATCGACGCCTCTAAACGAGCTACAGCAACCCAGCTCACCCTCATCCACCGCTCTGAAGAGTCATAATTGGACTTCAGAGTTCATTGCCTTAACGTTTTGAGAATGGCTAGAAATCAGAAGCCTAAACGTTGAGTTTTAAATAATTCTAGACGCGGTTTAACTCGAGAACCCAATAATTCGCTTATCACCTTGTGGCGTATGTTCCACATACATATTTTAAAAAATTTCTACAGGGCCGTACTAACACCTTTTTAAATCCAACCCATTTTTATTGACAAACCAAGACAAATATGGAACTAAGTCAGGATATGCTTTTTGTAGAAAATTAAATGGTCTATTTAAATTTTGAAACAAAAGATTTCTACAGGGCCGTACTAACATTTTTTATGTAGTTTTATTATAAGGAACCCATATAAATCAGCCACTGGTTAATTGAAATGCTTGGAATTTTTGCCGAACATGGAAACCTATGAGTGAATATCGTGTACCAAATTTGGTTTGTCTATCTCATTTTTTTTTACAATAATATGACAATTAAAAAAAAAATTAAACTTTTAACACCCTGTATCTCGAAAATATTTATACGAGCTTTTTTTATTATTCTGAGGTCCCCAATTACCTTAAGGCGTGAGTCCTACATGTTATAAAACAACCTATGTATATGTATATGTAGCGAGAACATCTGCTATTAAGATTGAACTTAAAGTCAATTGAACTGAAAATCAATATTTCCTCATAAGCATTTTTAAACAAAAATTCAGTAAAAAATTATTGGACTTGCATAATCTAACTATATAACGTTAAAATTGAATAGTAATTTTTTTGTTTTTAATTCAGTCACCACTGACATTTGAACCCATGTCTCTTCGCTCATAAGCCAGACACTCGACAATGAGATCACCGTTGCAATGCAATGTGAAGTATAATAATATAGCCCGTAATAGTCTTTATTTATTTCTAATATGTAAGGTCTATTTTAGATGCATTCTTGCTAAACTTACCCTGGATGTGGGTTCCAAGGAGCATAGTTTGCGCCTATTTTTTTCAAAATTCATTAACAGTCTGGATCTCCTGGTTCGTGACTTTTTTCTACGAAAATTCACTAAAATGGTATTCCACTTTTGGTAGCTTTACCGTATTAGCCTTTTTACAGCAAGATTTAAAATACTTTAGTTTTACTGGAGAGTTTAACCTGCTGCTGTAATGTGTCATCTAATATTTTTCTTTACTCAAAACAAGTTCTTAGAAAACATAAACAACATAAATTTCTATTTACCTTTTCTAAAATTAACAACTTTACTGCACGACTCGCGGAAAACTTTAAATGAAAGCAGCTAAGTCTTAAATATATCTGCCTTTTCTGTGATATACAAAGGCACACTTATTATTTAATTGGCTCAGGCTCCTAGGGGACATAATAAAAAATGCAAATATTTGTCTCCCGGTAGCTCACCCAAATTAGCGTTACTGCAAAACAAGCTAGTATGCACGATTTTCTGCCCCATTTATGATTAAATTTATCACAAAATAAAATTGTTGGTCGTTAAGGATATGCCTGAATTTGCTAAATTTATTTAGGGTGAGCTTAATAAACTGATAAGGGTGAATCTTTTCAGAACAAGGAGTTAATTAGGTACGCTGAATCAAGACGTTGAGGTTAGGAGCTTTTATAAATATTAATCAAGTCATATTCTTGCCTCTTTTGTTTACGGCGTTGAAAATAATGAAATAATAAAACGAGGCGAGAGGTCAGATCATCTGTATTTGCTTTTCAGCTTTACTTTACTTCCTTCTGAATGGTAATTAGTGACGCAGTCTGTGAAAAAAGATGTAGCAAAAAATGCAATATTTGTCCCTCAAGGGGATATTTCAGCGAATAAAAACAATAAGTACGGCAGATTATTGTGAAACTCTGAAGTTACAAAAACACAAACGTAATGCTTGAAATGCGTTTTCTATTTATAAATAGCGGTAGTCCTAACTTGGTGAACCAATTCAGCGCTATATATATATATATATATATATATATATATATATATATATATATATATATATATATATATATATATATATATATATATATATATATAAATACGTCACCATGTACCCAACTTCTATAAGTGACATTAGTACATTTCACAGTGACCCTGTTATAGAGAAAAAATCAAACAGTTTTAGAATTTCATAGCAAAATTAAAGAAAAATTGAAAGCACTTTATGAGAATATCGAATTACAGGATTTAGGTACCGAAATTAAAATTTATAAGAAAAATTACTTTACGGAAATGGCTGTAACATCATTTAAAGTCGGCATACTAGAACCGTATTTTAGTCATTTAAGACTAGTAAATGTAACAAGTTTAGAAACGGCTTTACTTGAGTGTCACCGCATAGATAACGAAATAAAACAAGCAGATTTCATAAATAGCTTAAGAAATAAATCACATCCTTCTTCACAAAAACAACCCCTAACATTTTTAGAAAAAATTGCGTTACCAAAAAGACCGTTACCTCAACAAAATATTAATTTCGTAAATAGATTTCAACAACCACCCTTTTTACGACAAAGACCTAATTTCCCCAGTAAACCTATATCCAATTTGAGAGCTCTACCACAAAATAAAATTTCTCCGACAAATAGTCAAGTTTTCCGCCATCAGCCGCCTCAAAATTCATCTGTATTTAACAGAACAAAAAATACTTTTTCGACACCCCCACAAAGACAAAATCGGCAATTTGATCAAACTACACCCATGGAAATATGTAATCTAGAATATCCGAATCAAGAAATGACAGATTATGTATCTGAATTACAACCCGAATATTATTTGTAATGTGTTGAAAACGAAAACCTTAATGATTATTCCGGAAATGAGCCAGAAAATCTGGATTTTCAGGAAGAAGCCTCGGAAAATCCTTTGTCACCCTAGATATAAACAATATTATGACACTACCCAAATTACCGTTTTTGGTCCTGCCATCTTTAAATTTGAAAATTTTTCTGGACACGGGAGCTTCAGACAGCATAATAAATCCGGGCCCTGCATATGAATTTTTTTCAGAGTACATTTTCAAAAAGCCCTTTTCCGTAAAATCTGTAGGAAAAATTACAAAAGGAAATGATACCCCCTGTTAAAAGAATACGGCATAAATTTTCCATTTTCATTTAGAGTAATAAAATGGCATGAGAGGTTTGATGCTCTTATAGGTTCCGAAGACTTTAAAAAATTAAAAACCAAACTAGATTATGAAAAAAGAACAGTAAAATTTAGAGAAATTGAATTACCTTTTTATTTCGAAATAAATCCCCTAAATTTTAAACCCTTTTCACAAACTTGTACTACCCATATTCAAATACCTGTAAATATTGAAGACGGAACAGTTTTAATTCCAGAAATGGAAAATGAATTAGTTCATATACCAGAATCCATAGCTGAAGCTATATCTGGGTTTTGTTCTATACCATGTACAGTAAAAAATAAGTCACAAATCGCTGAAATTAACTTTACAGAACAAATTGAAGTAGAACCCATCCAAAATTTTGAAGAAACACCTAAATTTCCCAACTCAGTTCAAGTCGACGTGAGACAACAATTGAGAACTGACCATCTCAATTCTGAGGAAAAACAGAAACTATTTAAATTATGTCATCAATATCGAAATATTTTTTATCACGAAAACTCGGATCTTACATTTACAAATGCTATTAAACATCATATTAGAACTCGCGATAATGATCCCATACATGTAAAATCTTACAGGTATCCATATCACCTAAAAATTGAAATACAGAAGGAAATTCAAAAATTATTAGACAATAAAATTATTAGGCCCTCTACCTCTGCTTTTTGTTCGCCCGTTTGGATTGTCCCAAAAAAGTTAGATTCCTCGGGAAAGAAAAAATGGCGATTAGTCATTGACTACAGAAAACTCAACGAAAAAACGATACTCGAAAAATATCCCTTACCTAGAATAGAGGAAATCTTAGACAACTTAGGAAAGTGTACATACTTTACTACTCTCGATTTAGCTCAAGGGTTTCATCAGATTGAATTAACCCCTGAAAGCATTGAGAAAACAGCCTTTAGCGTGAACAATGGGCATTACGAGTATGCTAGAATGCCCTTTGGTCTCCGGAGTTCGCCCTTAACCTTCCAACGCGTAATGGATAATGTTTTTAGAGAATTTCTGTACAAAAACTGCTTTGTTTATATGGACGACATTGTAATATTCTCCAAATCCCTTCAGGAACACCTTATCCACATTAAACAAGTATTTCAAAAATTACAAGATGTTAACTTAAAGGTACAGCTAGATAAATCAGAGTTTCTTAGAAAGGAAGTTGAGTTTCTAGGCCACGTCATCACAATTGACGGCGTAAAACCAAATCCAAGCAAAATTGAATGCATAAAAAATTATCCTATTCCGAAAACACAAAAACAAATAAAAGCTTTCTTAGGACTTGTTGGCTATTACAGGCGTTTTATAAAAAACTTTGCCAAAATTGTTTATCCCCTCACAAAATGTCTAAAGAAAGATTCTACTCTTAACTTTAATGATCCAGAATACGTCAATGCATTTTCGCAGGCTAAAGAACTTATAATAAATTCACCCGTCCTAACATATCCAAATTTTGATAAAGAATTTCATCTGACAACCGACGCAAGTAATATAGCGTTAGGAGGCGTATTGTCTCAAGACAATAAACCTATCGCATTTTACTCTAGAACGCTTAATTCAGCTGAACGAAATTATAGCACTATTGAAAGGGAATTACTATCAATAGTGGAAAACACTAAACATTTTAGACCTTATCTTTTCGGACGAAAATTTACTATAGAAACAGACCATAAACCTCTAGTTTGGCTTTTTTCGATAAAAGAACCAAATTCCCGTTTAGTTAAATGGAGGCTTAAACTAGAAGAATTCGACTACGAAATTAAGTACAAAAAAGGAAAGGATAACGTTGTAGCAGACGCCCTTTCAAGAACAGAAATCAATGCGGTAGAAGATGATATAGATCTTGTGTCCCTTTTAGGCAACGCGGACCCTTCAGAACTAAGAGTTCTCGACGACAACGACCTTATAGAATTAGGAATCGACCCTCAACCTGACCAGAATAATAGCCAATCTCAAACCCAACATACTTCTTTAGAAAATCCTGTATTTTGCTTACCTATATCGGAAGGCCCAATCAATCATTTTAAAAATCAAATTCTAATTTATCACGGATCGGAAAAACGTGAAATAACTACAAACCTTTTTAAAAATAAACAAATCAAAATATATTTACAAGAAGGTCATGAACTACAACAACTTAACACCTTTCTTAAAGAAAAAATCAATCCGTCTAATGTATACGGTATCTTATTCGAAACCCAAGAAATTCAGAGATTATTTATGTTAGTAGCCTCAGCTCTTTTTAACAGTTCAGTAAAAATAATAAAATGCAATAAACAAGTCGAAAATATTACATCAACTACCGTACAGAAACAAATTATTCAAAATTACCACCAAAATAACCACAATGGCATTAACGAAACTCACGAACAACTTAAATTAAATTACTATTGGCCTAACATGAAAAAATCCATAAATGATTTTATAAACAAATGTGACATTTGTCTGCAAGCCAAATATGAGCGACGACCCTATAAATTACCCTTTTCCGGACCCTTGTTAGCCAAAAGACCTTTTGAGGTAATTCATGCAGATGTGTTCAGTTTTGAGAACCATAAATTTCTTACGATAATAGACTTGTTTAGTAAATATGCACAAGCTTATTACATTAAAGATACAACAGCTCTGACGATTTTAAGTAAACTCAGACACTATTTCTCTCATCATAATTACGTTTCAACCCTCGTATGTGACTCTGGCAAAGAATTTGATAACGCAACCCTTAAGGAATACTGCGACCTATTTAACATAAAATTACACATAACTACTCCTCAAAACCCAAACTCAAACTCCCCAGTTGAACGACTTCACTCAACTATATTAGAAAAATTAAGAACAATGAAGTTGGAGAATCCGTTAGAAAAACCTATTGATCTTATGATAACCTGTATTTTAATATACAATCAATCAGTTCACTCATTAACAGGTCATAGTCCCTTTTCCCTTCTTTACGGCCCTTATGACAAACTTGAACCTATAGACCCCCATAAAACATTGTATGAAGAATATAACCATAGAAGACTTAAAGAAATATTACCCTTTTTCGATCAAATATACAAAAAATCTAAAGAAAAGTCAGAAACTATTCTTAGAAAAAGAAATGAAAATCGTAATGAGATACCGCAAATACAAACTGAACAAGTAGCTATTAAAGTACCTTATGTAAAGAAAACTAACCCTTTATATAAAATTTATCATAATCCAGTTCAAGTAAATCAAAACAAATTACTTTTACCTGATTCCCAAAAGAAAACAGCCCATTTGAAAAATGTAAAAAGAGTGAAAAAGACATTTTCTTTGCAGGAACATCATCCCCCTGATGATGGCCCTCAGCCAGGTCCATCAACTAGAAGTTAAACCCATAATCACTAACTGATACTTTAAAGATTATATAGGTATAGCTAGAATAATTAATCACTATCATAATTTCTACTTTTATTTTAATGTATCGGTTTTAGAAAATAATTATCGGGTGTTGACAAACAATACTATAAAAATTAACGAAAATTATGGCACTGCTATTAACAAAGAATATGTACAGATGCTTAATGACCAAGTTTCCAAAATTAACCTAGAACTTGAGAAATTAACGCACTCCAGAACGAAACGCGGGTTAATAAGCGGAGCAGGGTCGCTGATCAAAACCATAACCGGAAATCTCGATCAAGACGATCTCGATAAAATAAACAAACACTTAAACACCTTATATTTAAATCAAGGTGAAATGATGACTCAACTAGACTCTCTAAATTCATTTGCACATATAATTACAGAAAGATTTGTAGAAGAACAAAAAATAATTAACAAAAATCTTCAGATGATAGCTGACAGATTTTGTGAACTAGCGAACATGGAAAAAGGAGTTTCATTCAATATCAAATCTCATTAGCCCAAAATTTATTAGAAAGTGTCAAAAAATTCAAAGAACTATATCTCTTAGCTTTAATGAAATTACAAACATTGAAATATTTACCTGGAAGGATTTAACACAAATAAGACAGCATCTTGAATTAATTTATAACAAAAATGAATTAAATAACTTTGACAGAAACCACATATTTAAAATTATTGAATATACTAAATTCATAGTTGTATCAGCAGGAGACACAATCATTTGTTTACTAAAGGTCCCGATTTTACACCCTACACCAGGCTCCTACTTTCAAATAATTCCCTTACCAGAAAATCATAAAGTCCTTATACCCCCAAGTTCATATTATTTGGAAATAGCCCAACAAAACTTATGGACATCTGAAAGATGCCCATCGATAACAGAAGCCATAGTGTGTTCAAATCCACCACAAGAAGAAAGTTGCCAACTAAATCAACCCTCGAGTTGCCCTTCTGCAAAGGTAACCAATAGCTACACGACGTCCATCAAGATACGAAACAACAACGTGCTCATCTCAACAGATGTATCAGTCGAAGTTATAGAAGAATGTCCAAATAAAATCGACAGAAAAACAATACACCAAAATGCTATCGTAAGCACACTGCCTAACTGTAAAATCACAGTAAATGATGAGATATATACAGACGTATCAGGCAACATAACGTGGGTTCCAGACCTGATATTACCACTCAAGGAAGAAAAATACGAAGTCCGCTTCAGTCCAGTTCACCTGAAAAATGCTGAAAAATTGAAGCAACAACTTTCAGAAGCTCCACGACATAAGATACTACATCCAATGCTGCATACAAGTCACATAGGTGTTACCACATTTATAATAGTAGTCATCATCATCACTATATTGGTTTGGTCCAGAAAGAGATGGACACCCTTCCTAAAGAAGAAGAAATCACCCCAAGTTGAACACGAGGACGTGCTCAAGACTAACGGTGGAGGAAATACGTCACCATGTACCCAACTTCTATAAGTGACATTAGTACATTTCACAGTGACCCTGTTATAGAGAAAGGCATTGACCAGACATTGCTTAGTTTCAATTATTAAGTTTAAAGTACAATAAACTATAAAATGTATAATAATCATTTTACTTAGTATGCATATTTTACTTGCGACTGCTAAACGATGTTGCGTTAACAGTCGGTATTTGAAACTAATATAGTTCACATCTACTTGCTTTGTTCACTTCCATTTTATATTAATATTATTAGAATAGTAACACACTGTATTGTTTCCCTAAAATAAAGTTATATTTTTATGGAAACTTAAGTTTTGTGTTACCTAATTATATATATATATATATATATATATATATATATATATATATATATATATATATATATATATATATATATATATGGTTGTATTAGGGTTTTCAGTCCCACGATTGGGTGTCAATTGAAATAGTTATAAAATATGGTTTTTATAGGCCCAATTACCTTTTACAACTTTATAGGCCCAAGATTTGGTGCTAATTATTATCGAAATGTTTTCAAATACTGTATTTACAGTAAGAAAATTAGAAATTATTTTTATTTCATCACTTATTTTGAGGAAATAGAAGCTATAGTTGGTTTATGATATGGCTTAGGTGTAATAAATGTTTTATAATATGTAATTTTGTATTTTATTAAATACATGAATATATGAAAATTTGTGATGGTCGTATTGTTTGTGTTATTTGATACACCAAGGAAAAACCTATCATTTATTCATATGCTGGTATATTTACCTGTTTCCTTTGTTTGTTGATTTTGCCTCGGCTAGCTATTAAATGATTGAAATAGCAAAACGACACTATCTGAGATATTTCAAGTAGTTTCAGGTCTCTTCATTACCTATGTAACTTTTTGTTATTACACTCTGTCCTTGTATATACCAAATAATCAAAAATAAAACCCTAATTTTGCCTCTTTAACAAAACAACAATTTTATTGAATACTAAATGAAAGGTAACATAATATCGTTAAATTATATCTAAATTACTCTACAAAATTGATTGTCTTAAATTTTAATAACCCCATAATTTTCTTTAGGCCTCTATAATATTCAAAGTTTTTTATTAATATTGCAATATGTTTTATTTAATTTTGATCTTATGGAACTAACTGTTACGTAACTGCTCTTCCTTGACTATCTAGTTGTAGCATGGGTTGTATACCCGCAGAATCACTGAATTTACGCAGAGTGCAGAGGTGTATTATCGCTCCTCAGGTAGTGGCTTTTTTAAACCACTATTGTAAATAGTAAAATATATGGTGGATCTTGATCTTATTGTTTTGCTGTAGTTAAATTTTAAGAAATTTGGCCCTATATTCAATATTTGTTCACTTGAATGCAACTTTACTGCTGTGTATCTAATCTTATTCAGCCATTACTTGAACAACGTAAGTAATTTAACATTTATTTTGGAATAAACTCACTCTGGTACTCCTGTAGACAGTGGCCACCCAACTGTTGCTATTTTCTATTAGATAATTTGAGTTCCTATTGTATTTTTGTATTAGTGAATTTTCTTAGAAAAAATTCACTAATGAGGAGATCTCGACTTTAGAATTTTGAAAAAATTTCTTCAATTGAGCGCGATCTAGGACCCCTAGAACCCATATCCGGGGTCAGTTACAATTTTTATATGTTTATATATATATATATATATATATATATATATATATATATATATATATATATATATATATATATATTTATATTTATTTATATATATATATATATATATATATATATATATATATATATATATATATATATATATATATATATGTATCACACCGATAACTCAAAAAATAATGGGCCGATTTTGATAAAATTTGGCATGTACCTTTCTTTTGTAAATGGCTTGGATAAGTTCGTTAGTCAAGAAAATCGGACGAGGTTTTCCGGGAAAATTTTGAGTTTTCATTCGAAAAAAATTTTTATCTCAAAGAATAATAGGCCTATTTTGATAAAATTTGGCATGTACCTTCCTTTTGTAAATGGCTTTGACAAGTTCGTTAATCAAAAAAATCGGACGAGGTTTTCCGGGAAAATTTTGAGTTTTAATTTGAAAAAAATTATATCTTAAAAAATAAGAAATATATGATAACCAAATTTGGTAGGTAGGTTTACGATATAAAAAGTAAACTATACACTAAAATTTAGATTTCTATGTTACAAGAAAAAAAAGTTATAATAAAATATTTTGTGCCAGATCATTTCTATGAAAATTCACTACCATAACGCACTTGCTGCGTCCAGGATTTTTTTTTGTTTAAGAAGACTCTCCAAATATCCTGCCTCCAATTTCCCAAAATTTTTCTCCTGTTTTTTCAAACCCACTACCGTTGCCAGAGTTTCCTTTCTCTAGCCCTCTGTTTTCTGCTATACTATATCTTTTGTCTTAACAACAATCCTTTAATTTCCTTATCACATTGGATACGTGGCAGGCATATGTTTAGACATTCTACTACTATTAACTATCCTTAACATATCAAACATCAAATTATCTTAACCTAAATATTTACATTTGTCAGATTGACAGTTCCCATAATCATCTATTTCCAATTTATACAACTATTAAACCCATGAAACATTATTAATATTAATTCACTATCGTCATTTTCGAGTCTTGTTTAATGAGCACCTTATTTTATAAACATGTTTACTTAAAATTACACTCCTACATCAGTTTTTGCTTATTTTCGTATATGCACTGGACAAATGGATTCATCTTTTTGATTTCTTATAATTTTTCTAATATAATAAGGTATGTTTTCTTTGGGTGATCGAATTTGTGTGGTCCGTATGAGTGTATTTATACTTTCTTTATGGATTTTACGTGTATAATGGTGTAAGTATATATGGATATGTGTGTATTTCAGCCTCCGCTCATATAAACCATATCAATATATATATATATATATATATATATATATATATATATATATATATATATATATATATATATATATATATATATATATATATATATATATATATATATATATACATCATCCTGCGCTCGAGATCACTTTTACTATTCAGCAGACTTTCGAGAGCCAAGCAAATATACGCCCGGCCTCCTTTACATATTGTTTCCGTAGAGCCGCCTTCAAGGGGCTGTACGATCATTTGAAAACTGTGGCTTGGAATTTCCAGGAGTAATTTGGGGTTGATAATCTGTGCTGCGACCAGTTCTATGCGTTACTGTACTCTATATTCGACATCTATGTTCCTAAGACGCAAACGCATGCGGATCGGAGGTACACTCCGTGGTTTGACTCTGAACATACACGATATTAGACTGCGATTCAGATCCTGGAAGCATTTCAAAACTAGTAATAACCCCCTTGAGTATGCATAGTTTAGAAGACTGAGACAACTTGCTAAAACCTCTTCTACCGCTAAACAAAGACTCTACTCGTCGCATATTGAAGACAATACTCATTCTGATGCTTCCAGTTTCTTCAAGTTTGCCAATTATAAGAGAAGGAACTCAACACATGTATCCTCTATGACTTATCGCGGAGTACCGCTTTCAGACCACTTGGATGTTACGGAGGCATCTGCAGAGTTTTTTCAGCAATCTCACTCTACTGATGCTAACCATAATAATGTACCAACTGATTTAACTTTCTACGCTCCTCTCTTTGACATAAATGAGGTATCAGAGCAGGATGTTTATAGGATTCTGTGTAAGATGAAGCCAAGGCATACTTCGGGTCCGAACCAGATCCCTGCATTTCTGGTTCGAGACTGTGCACGTTTGTTTATTGAGCCTCTTACAGTGATTTTCAATATCTCCTTGAAATCCTCGAAGTTTTCAAGTGTACGGAAGAGGGCGAAGTCGGTCCCGATCCCCGAATAGGCGAAAAAACCGAGGTGGTAAATCATAGGCAGATGATTGTCATGGACAATTTTTCGAAAGGGTTTGAGAGTCTTTTGAACTCGATTTTGAACGACATAATGTATTTCAATAAAAGGGCTTTATCACTGAAGTTTAGCATGGATTAGTGAGGGGACGATATACCGTCACCAACCTGGCATGCATTACATATTATATCTCGTCGGGTTTGGATATGATAGCACAAACAAGAATAATTTTAGACTTTTGTAAAGCCTTCGACCGATTGAACCAAAGGCTTCTGCTCCAGAAACTGTACCTTATGGGTCTCCCTCCAAATCTGCCGAAATTAATACATATTTGTCAGGTAGAAGGTATTTTGTGTCATACCATGGTCGTACTTTGACTAGGCTGGTGGCGTGGTTGAAAGTTCCCCAGGGCTCCCTTTTGGGACCTATACTGTTCAATCTGTTCCTGAACGGTATATCTGGGGTGATAGATATCCCGAATTTACTGTATGCTGAAAATGTTTCTCAGCATAGAAAACTGTGTTAAGCAGGATGAAAATCTTAGCAGGGTAGACTCATGGGCTTGCATGAAGTGCCTCCCCAACAACATTCGGAAGTGCGATGTAATGACATATAGTCTAACTGATTCACCTAGTGAATTTAATTACCCTTTGTGGGACGCTGTGCTTTGGAGGGCTGAGATTTTTACTGATCTGGATGTCGTTTTTGACCACAAGCTGTCTTACATAAACCACATAAGAGCCTATTGTCTCGAAGGCTTCCAGGACTCTGAGCTTCCTTGTACGTAACTCTAGAACCTTTGAGAACACATGCAATCTAGAATATGTTTCCGTATCTTGGTCCCCCTACTATGAGGTGAACACAAATTCGCTTGAGGCTGTTCAGCGTAGGTTCTTCAATCTTATGGTTTATAGAACTGATGGTGTTCATTCTGCAGCGGCCACATCACAGGTGCATTTGTTGGAACGATTCTGCATTGAATCCGTACAGGTCAGTAGAATAGTTTCCATGTTAGCGTTTTTATGGAACCTGCTTAATCGTGAGATCAACTGTCCGCAAATAATGCGCAATTTATCTTTTCTAGTGCCGAGGTTTACCTGCAGATCCGTTGATTCCTTTTATATCTCTGCTCTTAGGACAAATATACGACTAAACTCGCCAAAAGTAAGAATGTGTGCCAGTTACAAAAGGGTGCAGCGCTCTATAGATATTCTGAATTGCAGCAAAGTAGAACTAAGCACCACTGCTTCTATGATGTATTGTAACTCTATAGAGAGTTCTAAATTTCCTCGCTTATCGAGAAATGTTATTTATTATGACTCTATGGATTATTTGTATATGGCTTTCTGTGAGCTAGCTTACTGTTTATTTTGGGATACCCTGGTAAGTAATGTAAATTTAAATGAATGAATAAATGTACACACTATATTGGACAAAGGTAAAGCAACTATTCTAAAAGAATAATAATAGTGTAGTATCCCCAATAGAAGTTACAACGCCGAGAACTAAAACCCCTTCAGTTCAAAAGGTCATAAGCCTACTATCACAGGCGAAATTAGATTTAACCTTCCGTCGGGCGCGGCTTATCTGATTGATACACGGGAAACACTAAGTGAGTGGTAAGACACGAAGCAACGTGCCGCCACCTAGTTGCGGAACCAAGTAGTATGTTGTCGCGCCAGCTCCAAATGACACAAAGTGTTAAAAAACGGAGACTGTATACAACCAACTAACAATTTAGAAAATTGTCAGCCCTGGTCCATTTCTACCCTAATATAGGGACAAAGTAACCCAAGCAATATTTAAAGTCAAATTGACGTAAAATCGCCCTACCAATAGGTCGGCGACCAAATCACCACAGGTCATTTTCAAGTAAAATTTAAGTGTATATTACCAAGGTGGGGAATAAAGTCAAAGTAATATGGAAGTCGATAATAGGTCCAGCAAGGCGTTTCGACCAACGCGTTTTAGTTATATTTAGGGCATTTTCATTCAACATTGGGCCAATGGACGTAATATATTGGTAAATATGTGCTACGCTTTACCTAAATCTGACACCTAGGCGCCGAGTGCCGTGACGTTCTTAACAACGAACTACGCATGTGACATTATTCGGTTCTGCAGGATCTGTGGTTATGTATGTATAAACAAACAGTAGAGTAGTAGAGATATTGTCCATCTTTGTCAAAAAATGACATCTTGAATGATCAAAGAACTTACTTCAAATATTTGCAACAATGATAAAGGTGATTCGCACTGTATAAAGACAAAACCCACTGCGGTTATGTTTTTTTCTGTTAACATGATGATGATACTTCGATAAAATTCGAGCGCCTGTATAAAAGATAAAATTAGTGAAAATAAAAAATTATTCAAAATTCTTGAAATTCTGATTTTGGAGGATTGGTGATGTAAACAACACAAAACTATCTTGTCGTCATGGTATACAATCATTATTTAATGTTTTTATCGAACTAAAATTTGATTACACTATATTTAACAAAAAATTATATTTCATTTTCCAATACAATCAAGATGGATACCGCAAAATTAATTTAATATGGCTGCCCTTCTAACATTATTGACCTGAAAGTTAATTTTGCCCTATTTTTTTACCTATAAGTCACAATTCCTAATGACAGGGCAAACTAACCAAACTTTGAAGGCATTTTGTACTATTATGGTAATTTCAACTATATGGTAAACGAATTTTGTTTGAATTTATTAGAAATGAAACATTTTCGTGTATAGAAATATATATTACTTATATCCGTGCACATCCAAGAGACATATAGGAATGATTATACAGCGCTTTTGGTCTTTGATTCCATAATATATAGACATTAATAGAAAATAGAAACAAAATAAAATAAGTAAATAAACATAAAGATGACAGCTGACCGTGTTGCCACTGCTTCACTCCATTTGGCATGAAAATGGATGTATTATATTGAAGAGGGAAACGTGCTGATTTGATGTAAGCCACTTTGAATGATCAGCATCTATCACTATTTTTCTGTGAGCATTCTTTACTAATCTATAATGGTTTGTAGTATGTCTGTAAACTTTTATTGGCTTCAAAGGGGCATTGTAACACTATATTTGTTACTGGTGCACGCACATTAACAACAAGGATAAACTTTTGTTGATGAAGTTTATCAACTGACACACCTTTAAGATTCACAAATGCATTTCACTGCTGTACACTTTGAACTTCGAGGACAATTTTTATTTCAAGTCAGATTTTATGGGTATTTTCAACTTGAAGGTAGGCAATTTGACTTGGAAGACCATTTCTGCAGTAATTATGACTTTATAGCCGATCAGAAAGCCATTTTAGGTTAGCTCAGTGCCTAAAATATTTCCTGTGCTGTGTTGCAATGAAATTGGTAATATATATGTAAGCTGGACTTCATAAGAAGACCTCCAATTTACTATACCACAGAGACATATTGCAGGTTAATATTAGGTAATAAATTACCTTAAAGTAGGTATTTCAGGTATCTGGGCTGAGTAGTCGATTTTTAGTCCAATTTAGGGCACACTTCGACCTAAAAATTACCAACTCTGGAATTGAAACACAAAAGTATATTCAAGTATATTTTATGAGTAAAATTAAACCAATTTTTTCCCAATTTAGTTACTTGTAAGTTACTGACTTTGGAGTATTTTCAATAGTCAAAAATAAGCTAGTTCGGAGCCGCATTTCCAAATTTGTAGTCATTATGACAATTAAGGCAACATTGTGGTTAATTATTACTAAATTACAACTTGGTTAGGTTATTTGGACTCGAGTGCTGGTTAACATGCCTTAATTTGTTGCTTAGGAAGTAAAGCTAGATGCATTCTCGCCACAATTAGAACCGTAGACAGGTTTTGCTCTAATTAGAGATCGTCAGTACGGCATACTAATTGTAGCGAAAATACACCTATAAAGTAAAACGGCTATGGTAGCCAGCCTTCCAACACTAAATGAGTGGTAAGACACGAAGCAACGTGCCTCCACCTAGTCTACGGTTCTAATTGTGGCGAGGATGCATCTAGCCTCACATACTTTGTCCCTATATTAGGGTAGAAATGGGCCAGGGCTGACAATTTACTAAATTGTTAGTTGGTTGTATACAGTCTCTATTTTTTAATACTTTGTGTTATTTGGAGCTGGCGTGACAACATACTACTCGGTTCCGCAACTAGGTGGCGGCACGTTGCTTCGTGTCTTACCACTCACTTAGTGTTTGAAGGCTGGCTACCATAGCCGTTTTACTTTATAGGTGTATTTTCGCTACAATTAATATGCCATACTGACGTGCTCTAATTAGAGCGAAACCGGTCTACGGTTCTAATTGTGGCGATAATGCATCTGGCCTTAAACGCGAAACATTTACTTCTCGCTTCGGGTATACTCGGACGCTGTCGACTTATACTTCTCAATAGCTTCATCCCTCCAACTGATAATGACCTTCAGTGGTGTGTTAGTGATTCTAGTCTGAAGTTATAAAATATGTGATCATTCGGATACACTGCGCCCATACCTGCTATAAACTCAAGTGTTATTACTTTCCTATTTTCATTTTTCGGGTAAGTACTAATGTAATACATGTGCATTATGAAAAGAAACATGACTGCTTTCAACTTCTCTTTCTATATCGTGTTTATCAAATTGATACACTGCGCTCGACTATGGGATATTATTCTTTTTTCCAGGTCTGACATACGATACTGATGGCAGATTATAATAAGAAATATAATCTAGACGACCTAAAAGATGTCGAAGAACTTCAAAGAATTTTGTTTGAAGAGGATGAAGACCAAATCGAGAAAGATTTTTCTGACGAAGACGACACAGATGGTGACTATAATGAATTCGAAACTCGCGAAGAAGATTCAGAAACTGACCAAAACGTTGATTCAAAAATCGAGAAGCTGAGCATGAAGAAGGTTACTTTTTGGTCAAGGATAAAAACAAATCGCAAATTAAGTGGAATAAGAATCCTACATCAAAAAGAGTAAGAGCCAAAAGCCATAATCTTGTCCGCAGATTGACAAGTGTAATAGGTAACGCTAGAGCTGCGAAAATCCCTATAGAATGCTGGAGTTGCCTCATGACACATAATATTTTGGAAATCATTGTGCAATATACGAATCAATATATTGAAAGCATTAAAGATTGCTTCGCACGTCAAAGAGATGCCAGATCTATAGACACGAACTGAAGGCATTTATAGGTTTGCTAATTCCAGCTGGGGTTCATCGAAGTCATAGACAAAGTTTAGAGCACCTTTGGGGATCCAATGGAGGCTGTATAGAACAATTCCGGCTGGTAATGAATCTGAAACGTTTCAAGATGATTATGCGCTGCCTACATTTTGACGATCGAAAAAATCTACAAGAGAGAAAATCGATAGACAAACTTGCACCAGTTAGCGCAATTTTCACTTTATATAGCTTACATACACACACACACACACACACACATATATATATATATATATATATATATATATATATATATATATATATATATATATATATATATATATATATATATATATATATATATATACAAAGGACACCACCCATAACTCATCAGAAGCCGGCCTTTTCACATTCGAGTGAAAAAGACCGACTGTCTGAATACGGACCTCGAACCCGCGACCTCCTAGAACGATTCTAGAGGTTACTCACCTCGCGAACCGAGCTATTTGACCTGCTAATTCAATAGAGAGTCTAACTTTCCCATTACCTGACTTAAAAAATACCTGTAATCTGTTTAATATTTTAAGAACCGTTACGGAAGTACCTGATTCAACAGACCTTGACCTGACTCATAACACTGATAACATAAGTAATACAAGACTTACGACAAACGGTCAGATATGTCTTAGGTGTAGTATTAAACACACCAAGACCTTAGAGATGATCTCCACTGAGACTTTGTAAAGCAGGCAGATTGGGCTGTAATTGCGCTACAATAACCCAACCTACCTTTATCCATTGCTCTAAGACGCAGGCAGACTGAGGCTATATAGTTCATTTCCTTAACCTCTTAAAAATCCTGGCTCCAAAACAGGAGCCGAAACGTAAAGTTTGAATAATTTCTGGACGCGGTTTAACCCAGGAACCAAGTATATATCAAAGTTATGACACAGGAAACTTTTCCGAATATATATATATATATATATATATATATATATATATATATATATATATATATATATATATATATATATATATATATATATATATATATAGATAGATATAAATATATATATACGCTACTTTTTTTGTAACTGGCTGGCCAACCAGTCTGTCCAGGAAATTTTTGTACCTCCGAAAATAACAAAACTCTGATAACCAAAGTTGCTACGCCGGGTAATATTATAAAAGGTAGACTATATACCAAAACTTATAAATCTTGGTTGAAAGGAACAAAACTTAACTAAATTTAATGAAAAAAATGGTGCCACTGGAGGTCACAGGCCGCAATTGTTAATTAGTTACTTTATTACTACGAATTTTTCTATGATTGTTTTTAATAGAGATTCGTTCTATTTTAATGTCAAAAACTGACATTATATTACATTAACATTTTAAACACGTTATCTGTTTTTATAATTTATTTTTCCAAATTGATCCAAATACCCTAGCGAAACGACAAATTTGGTTCATAGTTGTCATGAGTGCCTATAAATAAATTCAATTTTCTCCTGCCAGGCGATGCCACAAAAGGCGAAACTGGTTGCAGAAGAGAAAACAAGAACTTATGAAGCCAGATAAGAGGCCTATACATTTGTATTTTATTTGCTACGGTTCCAGTAAGTAAGGGCAAGAGCAAACTATTAATAATTGAAACTTAATTTTGTGTTTTTAGTTAGACAATTGTGCCATAAAGAGCCTAAGCTAACAGTAGCTGCCTGAAATGGTCTTTTAAATCCAAGTTCTATACGACTAACTTCTAAGTCTAAAACAAAAACCATAAACACTTTTTTTCATTATTTTGTTATGGATTCCAATTACACAAAACTAGTTGTAAGCTCTGCTTGTTACAATAATAGTAGCTCTGTGCAATTATTTTTGCATTTAGCTAATATGTTTCATCTTTACTGTTATTGTCATTACCTTGTGTTCACACCACATTATTACGTAGACGATGCTTTCTGAGTGAAGAACTCATTTTTCATTATGAAACAAATAGATATAAAATAGATACATGAAGATTATCTCTCTGGCTTCAAAAATGTTTGTTTTTAGTGAATTTTCTTAAAAAAAAATCACTAATGAGGAGATCCCGACTTTTGAATTTTGAAAAAAATTCTTCAAATGATCGCTAATTAGCCCCCCCAGAACACATCTCCGTGGTCAGTTTAAATTTTTATATGTTTATATATATATATATATATATATATATATATATATATATATATATGTATGTATATATATATATATATATATATATATATATATATATATATATATATATATATATATATATATAAACAACAAGGGCTATTGATCGATATGGGCCAATACCTTGGCCTCCCAAAAGTCCCGATCTTACCTTAATGGAGTTTTATTTATGTGGCTATCTCAAACAGAAAGTCTATTAAGGCTCCATTAAACAACGATCTTGATTTGTTGGAACTGAAGTTAAGAGAAACAATTGACGGTATTCCAATTCAACATATTCAAAATGCTTACAAAGCATTTACTAAACGGGCTGAGTTATGTGTATAGGTTGGTGGTAGCACATTTCTTTATTTTTCGTTGTTCGTTTTGAGTTTTGTTTGCAATAAACGTTTTGTATTTTACTAATAAATTATTATTTAACATTGCATGGTTACTTACCTTGCGCACCTACGTTCAGAAAACCACAGGTAAAAACCTCCATGTTCAGGGAAAAATGTTAATAATTTACTTGAAAATTCACAGTAGGCTGATCTGGCTGAAAATTGAGAGTCTGTCATAAATTTTAATTCTAAACAAGTTTTGTTAATAACTTTTTGCGGTAACTTTATAAACGAAGGTAGTTTACTCTTAACACATTTAATTAAATAAGTTCTAACCACCCTGTATATTAATTGATTTTGTTTATTTCCTCAACATCTTAGTTTAAGACAATGCAGGAGCGATTCCCAGACTCAATCCGTGGACATACTATATATATATATATATATATATATATATATATATATATATATATATATATATATATATATATATATATATATATATATCTTGATTGACTACAATCATACAGCATGTCTATACACATAGGTCTTTGACTTGTAAAGTATTCAGACATAATTTAGTTAAAGGTCTACCTAAAATTGTTTGACAGCTATTTTCCAAACCATATACTTCAAATTTTGACACATCAAAAAACTAGATTTACATCCTCCGTTTCCATCCTCCATACTAAAATTCTTCCAAAACTTTCACTGCTGGATTTCCCTTTCTACTTAGCAATGCTCCACAACACACAATCGTTTTCCTGCTTTATATCTTCAACAAAAATACATACATATATATATATATATATATATATATATATATATATATATATATATATATATATATATATATATATATAATGCAAACGGACATTGGTTTCGGGTTCTGGGGGCCCAACTTCGCGCTCATTTGAAAACATTTTTGCAAAGTCTCACAATCGATACCTCTCTATTAGCGAATTTTTTTAAAATAAAAATTCGCCAAATATTAAGAATGTCATATTTTGTTAACCGCAACAATGCAAGGTTTTTGAAAATTGTTGTAAAATTTCTGTTGGCTAATTCCAAGCTATTGGACAGTCTCCACTTGATTACAGATACATCGTCTACAAGAGCGAGACTACAGCGTTCTACTTTGAATATTCAATGTGACAACGGCGCAAACACGCAAGTATTAATTAGCTGACTGATAGCTAACAAGCGGCAACTTCTCCGTGTGTTGTCAAAGTGACGCACCTCGGGCTGACCACACAGGAACGAGGTTTCTTGTTTGATGGCGCCGATGGTCACCACATCAATGACCCTCTGTTGTCAATTATCGATGACATACGTTGAAATGTGGCTTATGATTTTACGTAGTTTGAATAATTTAAAGTGTGTTAGGTAATCAAGGAAATTGTGAAGGCGTTAATGTAAATGTAAATGTGTAACTTAAGAATGATGATACTGGCGTAATGAGTAGATATATCGATATTAATTACATGTGTGTGGACATTCTAGATCGGATTGATTGGGAAGGAATGACTATTATACATATCCGGTTTACTTTTTGTTTTAATGTATGCACAGAGTTATTGTGAAAAGGCTAGTAACACATATAGTACAGGTAATAGAGGGGCCCGTTACTCTTGTCCATAATGCATTAAACTACAGGAGTTTTTTATTTTTTTAGATAGGTTCAGAATTACGTACTGAATGTAAAAACACAAAATCCTTACAAATTTGGAGGGCGGAAGTGCCGCCATTTTGAGAAAAACGGTTTCGGCCTATATCTCCATAACCGTGCACTTTAGGCCAAAAATGGCAATGACCTTTATTATAGATAATTGCATTTCTCATCTTTTTTGTTAAATAGTTTTTTTTATCACTCACCGTTTACAACTTATACGACTATTAGCATTCATTTATTGACTTGTTTACCTATATCTTTGTTAATAGTTGTTTAAAAAATAAAACGATTATAACTTAACTTTTTAATTAACAAATTTCCTACAATTTTTATTTGTAACTTTTTTTTCTAAAATTAATATTTTCAAAGTTATAACGCGTTAAATGTTTCACTTTTCAATCGACAAATTTTTCTGGAAATATTTTAGTAAAAGGAAGGACAGTGACGGTTGAAGCTAAGACTTCAGGCTTTGTAAAACATTCTTCTTGAGACATTTTCTTTCCATAGCTTATATTAGTTTCTGGTTCTTTGCGTAAATGTTTGCAATTTTGACGTTTTAATTCGCGACTTTGACGTTTTGAGGAAAACCCCAATTTATTTTTCTTTAAATGCCTATAACTTTTTTGTCTTTGAACCTACAGACCTAAATTTTTTTCGAAAGAAAACACAAAATTTTCCGGGAAAACCTGGGCTGATTTTCTTGGCTAACGAACTTATCCAAGCCACTTACAAGAGGAAGGTATTCATAAAATTTAATTGAAATCGGCCCCATTAGTTTTTTGGTTATCGGTGTCATACACAATATATATATATATATATATATATATATATATATATATATATATATATATATATATAAAGATTGAAACTGACCCCGGATATGTGTTCTAGGGGGCATAATTAGCGCCTATTTCATTTTTTTTTTTCAAAATTCAAAAGTCGCGGTCTCCTCATTAGTGAATTTTTTTAAAGAAAATGCACTAATGATAATTTTAGGGAAAAAAGTTTTTAGTAAGAGTTCTAGAAAATTTGTCGATTGAAAAGTTAAGTTATAAGCATTTTATTTTTGAAACCGTTATTAACAAAGATATTGGTAAAAAAGTGAATAATAGTCGTATAAGTTGTAAACGGTGAGTAATACAAAAAAAAATTTAACAAAAAAGATGAGAAATGCAATTATCTACAATAAAGGCCATTACCATTTTTGGCCTAAAGTGCACGGTTATGGTGATATAGGCCGAAACGGTTTTTCTCAAAATGGCGGCACTTCCGCCCTCCTAATTTGTAAGGATTTTGTGTTTTTACATTCAATACGTAATTCTGAACCTATCTATCAAAAAAAAAAATAACTCCTGTAGTTTAATGCAGAAAAAAATTCTCTATTGCCTGTACTAATACGCTGTGACTGGAAACTATAATCAGATAGGAATCTTCCAGTTTCGGCATACCAGTTTTGTTTTCTTATACAAGTTTCGTGACAAAAAAAAAACATATACCGTGTTTTGCATGTTTTTACAGACCCAAAAATAGAAACATTTCTAACCGAGAGAAGCTTTCAAATGTAAGTTTTTTAGTGCAAATTTTTAAATCTGTAAAAAGATTCGAAGCAAATGTTTTAAAATATTCGCATAGAAAAGCCTTTGATAAAATACAATTACATCACAAATGTTATTCTTCTGTTTCTTCAAATTTAAGAAAATAATAAAAACAGAAGTTTAAGCTACCCCTGTAAAAGAGCGTAACTCCGACGAAAGACGCTGTCGGTCCTTGAAAGTTTTCACGAAGTAAAATTTTTTGTGTGCACTTGATAACTACTTTATATATTTCAGCACCTTAGGAAGAACAGTGGCTGACTGTTCAATTTTATAATGTTTGTATATTTCAGAATTTGTTTAAGTTGTGGAGTTATTATTTGTTTCTTGGTTCTATTCGTAAAACAAAAAATTCACTAATGAGGAGATATGTGTTTATATATATATATATATATATATATATATATATATATATATATATATATATATATATATATATATATATATATATATATATATCTTTTGGAATATTTCACTACACTCTAATCACTTTTAAATATACACTCTATTTGCTTGCTGTACGTTTGTGATTTCTTATTGGTTTGCATGGACTGCAGTTTCGAACCGTCCCGGTTCATCATCAGCGCACTACTCATTCAGTACCGGGACGGTTCGAAACTGCAGTCCACGCAAACCAATAAGAAGTCACAAACGTACAGCAAACAAATACAGTATATATATATATATATATATATATATATATATATATATATATATATATATATATATATATATATATATATATATATATATATATATATATATATATATATATATATATATATATATATATATATATATATATATATATATATATATATATATATATCACCACACCGATACCTCAAAAATAATGGGCCGATTTTGAAAGTAGCTTGGATAAGTTCGTTAGCCAGGAAAATAGGACTAGTTTTTCCTGGAAAATTTTGGGTTTTCTTTCCGAAATTTTTGAATCTCCAATTTGACACATACGTTGCCACTATGAAACTTACCCTACATACCAAAACTCAGATCTCTAAGTTAAAAACAGAAAAAGTTATAGGCATTTAAAAAATGTTGGGTGCCACTGAGGAAAGCACAAGAACAAAACATTTTGTGTGATTAACAAAACCAATTGAATACTACATACAACAGTAAAGTTTTCTTGGCGCAAAAGTGTCAATAAGTAGCAGAAAAAATATGTTGAAAATGTTTCTTCTTGAAACGTCAAAGTCGCGATTTGAAACGTCAAAATTTGCAATTTTCAGACAACGAATTTGAAGCAAATACAGATTATGTCGAAAAAATCTCTTAATATGTGTGTTTCACAAAGCATTAAGTTTCAGCTTCAACCATCACTGTCCTTCATTTTACTAAAGTATTTTCGGAGAATCCATTTTAATAGACCCTCTTTCTCATGCTTCGGCAGTAGTTTGCGCTATAGAGTTTATGGTTTAATGGTCTATATTTTAGCAAATTTTCGCAGAAAAAAATGTTTTTAGAAGATCGCGACTTATGAATTTTAAAAAGATTTCTTCAAGTGAGCGCGAACTAGAACCCCTAAAACTCATATAAGGGGTCAGTTTCCGTTTTTGCCTGTTTACGCATATACAGTGTGACGTATTTCTAGGGTAAAGCTCAATATATCCGTTATTATACAAGGTATGCTCGAGCTGTATTATATAAACATATTTTGACAATTACAGAGTGGCCCATAAGTCGCTGATGATACACGCTTTCATTTTTTAATGGAACACCCCTTATGTTATTGCATTTTTGGTTTTAAATGTAATTATAATGCATGTTTGTAAGAAAAAAAATGATATCATTCATCGTTTTTGAGTTATTTCAATTCTTTTGCAACTTTTCACGTTTTTGGCACATATTTCAAACGCATATCACAAATTGTGATATGGCGTTTTTATCAATCGATAGCGGAGCCACATGGAAATAACGCATTCAGAGAGCTCTTACTTTGTATTACTCGTCGAAAAAATCGAGCTGCCGTATACAGGTACTCTCAAATAGTGGCGGAATTTGAAAACTTTTCGCGAAAATGTTTTTAGTGTTTTCGTAGAAATCATTTTTTGTAAGATTTTTGTGATATGTTGGTAATGAATAATAAATGTTTAGTGACTATTGTAAAAAAAAGTTATCGAATTTTTGTGAAAAATATAATTTAGCGTAACATTACTAACGGCAATTTATGCAAAAGACATTATCATAATTTTATTTGCAATTTTGGTCTTAAAGCTGTTTGTGAATAAATATATCTTGGCAGGTGTGTAAATAGCTTAAAGAGGTTCGTTGGCCAGGAAAATTGGACCAGTTTTTCTGGAACTTTTAAAGTGTATTTTCGGAAAATGTTTGTGCTTTTTGAAACAACAAAGCTATTTTAATGAAATAATGGCACTTTGTTTATGTAATATTTAAATTTTTAAGGGGTCACGAACACTGGAACATGGAACATTGGTCAAGTTCAGTGCAAATTATGATT